>JANPWX010000063.1:627727-961742 GCA_024734555.1 Trochalopteron elliotii | reverse complement strand
AGCTCCCTACAGCACCGGGAACCGCCTCCTGCCGGGACTACAGCTCCCTACACCTCCTTACAATACAGGGACCCACACGGGGACGCACCCGCTGCCGGCAGCACCCCCGCTCCCGCCGGCTCTCTCCTCGCCGCCGCGGGCGGGCCGCGGGCCCGGGGGTACCCAGGCGCGCTGAGGCTCCGGAGGCTCCGGCTGCCAGTCCCTTCAGAGAATCACAGAATCAAGTAGGCTGGAAAAGATCATTGCGATCATCGAGTCCAACCTGTGACCGATCACCAGGTGGCTGTAGAGTGATAAGGTCACACCCCTGAGCCTCCTTTTCTCCAGGCTAAACACCTCCAGCTCCCTCAGCTGTTCCTCATCAGACTTGTGCTCCAGCCCCTTCACCAGCTTTGTGTCCCATCTCTGGACATGATCCAGCACCTCAATGTCCTTCCTAAATTGATGGGCCCAGAACTGGACACAGCACTCGAGGTGTGGCCTCCCCAGTACCCAGCACAGAGGGACAATCACTGCCCTGGTCCTGCTGGCCACACCATTGCTGACACAGAAGGCCAGAAGGCCACCGGCCTCCTTGCCCACCTGGGCACACCCCAGCTCAGGTTCAGCCGCTGTTAATCAGCACTTCCAGGTCCTTTTCCGCCAGGTCATTTTGTGCTGAGCAGCTTTCCAGTCACTCTTCCCACCTGGGTGGATTCCTGCTGTCCCAGCACAGGCGGGAGCAGCCTTGGGGCTTCCCCTTCCTCACCTCTCATCATGGCCCCTCAGCCCCAGGCTGGCACAGGAGTTTGGGGAGCTTGTTTTTAATGGCAACTGGGCATCTCCTGTGTGCATCCCAATTACAGGCCACTGCCTACAAAATTTTTAACCCAAACTGTAATTACAGGCTGCTCAACGCCTCTGCAGCTGTAGTACAGTACCAGGGAATGTGTCTGGTCATCCTGACAGTTGTCAGAGCTGGGGGGAGATGTGGAGGGCACATGTAAACTATGAAGTGATGATGGGGCTGTATCTTCATTATTAACACGTTTCCCATGTTTACACTGTGGACCTGCTGTGTAGGAAGGTTGTAACGTACTTATGGATGGGATTTTGCTGCTGGGAGTGTTGGCTCCAGAAGTTTGCCTTTGTCTGTTTGGGTAAGAGGTGCAGGGCAAGTGAGCAGTTCCTGAAGTGATGACACATCGTTTGCATCAATTCATTAATGGTTTCAATCAAAAAGTTTCCAGTATGCTTTACAAACAGCATGCCTGATGGCTTGTATTGGTAAGAAATCTGCTAAGGCCACTAAATGATCTCTACTTAATATGAGAGAGAAGAGCAGGAGCTTTTCCAGAAGACACAATAATTCACATGGAATTTAGGAATGTACCCATGAAGAATCATTAAATGGAAAACACAGGGAGTTTATTGACTGAATGTTATTATCTTATGCAGAATTTGCCCAGTACATAAGGACAAAGCTACAGATGACACTGATTTATTAATAAAATAGAACAGTTGGAAGCACCTTGGTACAAGGAATTTTATCATATAATATGTGGTACAACACATTATATGATAAAATTCCAAAATTACTGTATTTGGGGACATCATTTATAGTTAGCTGTTGCAGATAATCTTAGGCTGTATAATTCTCTTGAGATTACATCTTGTGTGAGGCCATTGTGTGTATGTTATATCTGAAAGGAAGCACAAATATCCTGGGATGCTGCGTGGATGTCTGGAAGGATCGATTTCTTTCTCGATCCTTGGCGTCTTGTGACATCTTGTGGAGATAGCTGACATTACTCCAGCAGTGAATTTCTTATAAATACTACCGGGGTCTTTCATGATTTAATTTTACAACAAATCCTCATCAAACTACCAGGATTTCTGAGGGTATTGAGCTTGGTGGTGGGAGGGCACAGGTGAAGGACCCTCTGAGCTCCTCAGAGCCCGTCTTGGTGCCGCTGCCAGCTGAGAGCTTGGCCAGGTGTAGTTGCCTCTCTGAGTCACTGTATTCCAGTGAAGGGACAAAGGGAGCAGGAGCTGCCCCTGGCAGGAGAAGGGAGTGTTAGGAAAGTGTTAGGTGCCAGAGGTTTATGTCCAAAAAGGAGACAGAGGAATCCTTTTACTTTATTCCAACAAAGGGAGAGGCCATGGGGCATTTCCCCGGGGTCTCTCAAATTTTTGGAGGACACAGCCTCCTATTTATCCTGATTTCCTGGCCACATTTCCCTCTCTCTTTCCCCACTGCCTGAGGTACTTGAGAGGTACAGACTTACCCGAGTGCCTAGTACCTAAGATTCCCTTTAACATATGACCCTCCCTTTTAATTTTTAATTCTTATGGAATTTATGGGTTTTCCCCATTGTTTCTTTCATCTTTCAATATCCAGTTTCATTTATCAGCAAACCTACAGTTTGTTTGTAAAGGCAAATATCTTCTTTTCTATACATCAATCAGTGGAATCCTTCACATTGTTTCTTT
This sequence comes from Trochalopteron elliotii, assembly GCA_024734555.1. Lineage (NCBI taxonomy): Eukaryota > Metazoa > Chordata > Aves > Passeriformes > Leiothrichidae > Trochalopteron > Trochalopteron elliotii. The sequence goes on along the minus strand of JANPWX010000063.1, from coordinate 959,270 downwards.
TATCTCTCAGTGCTGGTTTTATCTACCAGCAGACCCGCTGCTTGTTTTTAAAGACAAATCTGTCATTCCTGAGCCGTGAGTGACCGGGCTGGGCACACTCCATCCCTCTCTGGCCCTAAGGCCGTGCTGCTCTTGGGGTTGGTCAGCCTCTGAGACTTTGAGTCCAGCTTGTGTTGTCATCTCTCCAGCTCCTTTCCCCTCTGGGAAATGTCCATTTTTTGGAAGATAACTGAAGGTCAAGGCTAAAGCTTGTTCAGTTCCTTTTATGCTGTTGTTTTTCCCTCATGTCTCCCAAACTGGGGAAACCTGAGGAGAGCAGAGAGACCTGCCTGGAGCCCACAGCTTGTGCCATAGTGGCTGAGAGGATCTGAAAAGAGGTTGTGGCCAGGTGAGGGTTAATCTCTTCTTCCAAGTAACAAGTGACAGTACAAGAGGAAATGGCCTCAAGTTGTGCCAGGGGAGGTTGAGATTGGATATTAGGAAAAATTTCTCCACCAAAAGGGTTGTCAAGCATTGGAACCATCTGCCTTGGGAAGTGGCTGAGTCACCATCTCGTGACAGATATAAAAGATATGTAGATGGGGCTCTTAGGGACATGGTTCAGAAGTGGCCTTGGCAGTACTAGGTTTGACTTGGGTGTTTTCCAACCTAAATGATTCTATGATTCTACCTAAATGCAATTGTTCATCCAAATTTTTCAAACACTGAGTTCTATTGAAGTTATTTTGTTGGAGTGCCACTACTTTAAGTCATGACATTGCCCCTTATGAAAGGTGGCAATAAGGTGTCCCTGGACCCTTCTCCAGGCTGAGCAACCCAAACTTTCTCAGGCTGTCTCCACAGGAGGGGCACTTCAGCCTTCTGACAATTTCCATGGCTTCCTCTAGACCTGCTCCAAGAAGTCCATGAGTTTTTCTTGTGCTGGGGATTCCAGATCTGGATGAAACACTGAAGGTGAGGTCTCACCAGAGTGGAGCAGAGGGGCAGAATCCCTCCCTCACCTGCTGCCTGCACTGTGGGATCAACCCAGGACATGTTTGGATTTCTGGATGCAAGTGCACACATGGCCAGCTGACATGCAGCCTCTCATCCACCAGCACCCCCAAGTCCTTCTTGGCAGGGCTGCTCTCAATCCACTTATTCCACAACCTGTGTCGATACTGGGGATTGGTAATCCAGGTGCAGCATCTTGCACTTGGCCTCACTGAACACCACTAAGGTTTCCACATATTCCACCAGAAATTCACCTGAACTCTCATACAAGGCTCATACTTCCAGAGTTTTTGTACTTCCAGAGTTTTCAAGATTTTGGCATTTAAGCTACATGACTGAGAAATCTTCTCAGAGGAAGATCTCTCTCATCTCAAGGATCAGGGGGAACCTCATCACTCTGCAACTACGTGAAAGGAGCTTGTAGTGAACTGGGGCTGGCCTCTTTGGCTATGCCAACCGTGTGAGGACCAGAGGAAATGGACTTAAGCTGAGACAGGGGAGATGCAGATTAGATATTAGAAAAAAATTTTTTTTCACTGTTCATGTGGTCAAGCATTGGAATACACTGCCCAGGGCGGTAGTGGAATCACCATTCCTCGGAAGGGTTAAAGAGGCATTTGAGTCTGGTGATGTGGTTTAGGGGTTACAGTGGCAGTGGTTGACAGTTGGACTGGATGGTTCTATGACACCAGACTACTACTGGATTTGGGAATGCCAGAAAGGCTCACTTCCTTCTAAGGGCTAGAGCCCTTTAAGTTTTCATATACAGTCGGCTGAAATTCACCATCCAGGTGAATCAGTCATTCATCCTCTCCTTTTAACGAGTTCCTCTTGGAGAAATGCCTCGTGTTCACAGGCAGAGGCTTCCAGTCCCCGTGGAAGCCCAGGGAGCGGCACTGCGGACCACGGCGGACAGTCGCCCCGTTCCCTCACGACTCTCCCGCCATGGCCCGTCGCGCATGCGGGGCGGAGCGGCCACTGCCGTCAGTTCCGGCGGGAGAGGGGCGGCTCCTGTCCCGGCCGTGAGTGCCGCTTCCCCGCTTACCACCCGGCAACCGCGTCCCCCTGTCCCGGCTGTGAGTGCCGCTCCCCCGCTTACCGCCCGGCAACCGCGTCCCCCTGTCCCGGCCGTGAGTGCCGCTTCCCCGCTTACCGCCCGGCAACCGCGTCCCCCTGTCCCGGCTGTGAGTGCCGCGTCCCTGCTTACCACCGGGCAGCCGCGTGCCCCTGTCCCGGCTGTGAGTGCCGCGTCCCCCTATCCTAGAGCGGTTCCTATTCCGGCTGTGGGTTCCCCCTCTCCGGTTACCGCCCGCCCCCTCTGCCCAAAGACCGGCTCCTGCCCGGGCTGTCAGTGCCCTTTCCCCGGTTACCACCCGGCAGCCGCTGTCCCCAGAGCAGCTCCCCCGCGCCTTTCGCTGCTCCTGACGGGGCTCAAGGGGGTGTGCGCCTCTGCTGCGCTTGGCTCTTCTGCGGCTTATTTGTTTTCCCTGCTAAACTTGGCCGGCCCAAAGCGGCAGATGCCCGGGGACAGGGAAAGGGGGGAGCTCCCACCCACTGCGGCCTCTGACGGGGGAAGTGTCAGAACGGTGCTGCTGCTCTGGGAATGGGGTTGCTCCGCTTGGAATGGTGCTGCTCCCTGGGAATGGGGCTGCACCCTGGGAATGGGGCTGTTACCCTGGGAATGGGGCTGCTCCCTGGGAATGGGGCTGCTCCCTGGGAATGGGGCTGCTGGGCAGACCCCGGGCAGTGCGGTGGGAGAACGGAGGTACAGTCCGTAGTTCTGTCGTTTCCTCAAGGCAGCTGCTTGTCTGTCACCTGTGTCCCCGTGGGCTCGGAGCTCGTCGTTCTGCTTGTAAAACCAGTAGTGTCAAAGCTGGGCTGCGTTTGTTTTGTTTTGTTTTGTTTTGTTTTGTCCGTGTGTTTGTTTTTATGGCGGTTTGTTTGGGGTTTTTTGTGGGTTTTTTTGGTGGTATTTACGGTTCAGGGCTTTGGAGCTGAAATTCACAAAGGGATCCGTGGGGTCCAGGATGTCTCAGACGTGAAAGGACTCAGGGGTGTGCGTCTTCATTCAAGACTTAGCTGCAGTGCAGTAATCGATTTTAGAGAGCTCAGGAGAAAAGGGATTCTAAATACTTAAATGTAAAGGCAGGAAACATTGCCTGGTCCTTACCTGTGTGTGTTTTGAGAAAGTAAGACTTTGCTTTTCCTCAAAAATAGGTGTTCTGGTCCTGATTTTCCTCTGCTGGCCATGTGCGAGCACTGACAGATGTGTAAAGTTTGGTGATCTCGATTTGGTGCCTGTTTACATCTCATCCCACGCAATTTTGTCTATTTCCCCAGGAAAATGGGGCTGAAGAGCCTGAGTCTGACACGCTCTTCTGAGCTGGTGTTTCTGCCCAGTGGCTGTGGTAGAGACTTGTGTTAGCTGGCTTGTGTAGTTGCACAGGAGTTTCCACTTGGAAAACCCTTATTTACAGATTTTTGTTTGATAAGTGACTAAAAGTTCTCCTTGTGCACAGTGTAACATCAATAGGTTGCATGGTTGAAGATGTAGTAAAATAATGAAGCAAATAGCGGCATTGTAGCACATATATTCAGGATGCAGAAGTGTTTAGCATCAAAGCCCTGGTTTGATTCAGCAACCCCGTGTACTTCTGAACGTTAAAAAATAATATGCATTTTTTCTTTCACTAGCCTGCAGTTGATGCAAAATGAGTGTTCCTGACTACATGCAGTGTGCTGAGGATCATCAGACCCTCCTGGTCGTGGTTCAGCCCATTGGCATCGTACCTGAAGAGAGCTTTTTCAGGATCTACAAGCGGATTTCAGCCGTGAGCCAAGTTAACGTGCGCGACTCGCAGCGAGTGCTCTACATCCGCTACAGGCACCATTATCCCCCAGAGAACAACGAGTGGGGCGATTTCCAGACACACCGCAAAGTCGTGGGGCTGATCACTATCACGGAGTGTTCTTCAGCCAAGGAATGGCCTCAGACTTTCGAAAAATTCCATCTGCAGAAGGAAATGTACGGCTCTACTCTCTACGATTCACGGTTGTTTGTCTTTGGGCTTCAAGGAGAGATTGCAGAGCAGCCCCGCACAGACGTGGCGTTTTATCCCAGTTACGATGAGTGTGAAACTGTGGAGAAGAGAATAGAAGATTTCATTGAGTCTCTCTTCATAGTGCTGGAGTCCAAGCGTCTCGACAGAGCCACTGATAAGTCTGGAGACAAGATCCCCCTCCTCTGTGTTCCTTTTGAGAAGAAGGATTTTGTAGGTCTGGACACTGATAGTAGGTAAGCAGCTACTTTTGTCAGCTCTCAGATCTTAAAAAACCACATCTGTGGCACTAGCCAGCCTTTAGGATAAGCCTGTTAGAAAGGACAAAAGGACAAAGTAAGCCTTGTCCCAACAGAGGCTGTGCCCTGATCTTTCTGTGTCTGCTTGCTGTAGTTTTAAGAGAATTTAACGTGTAGTCTCACCGTATTTGATGTTCTGAGCTTGTTTATATATATACATTTAATTGATGAAGCTCATCAGACAGCAGGCACAAGTCACAGGAGTGGTTTGACAGTTGCTGCTGTAATGAGACTTTTTGCTGGAAAACTTCCAATGTTTTTTAGATACACAGTGTTAATAAAAAAACTCTGTTCGCATCAATTAAACTATTTTTATATAATGTTGAGTAGTATATGACTAATCCTACTTACTGTATTTCTTCCCCTTAAACCTCTGTCTACTTTTTCATTCCATGAGGCAATGACTGTTTATTTTGATGATAAAGTCCAGCATCTTTCTCTGTCCTTCTTTGTTTTATGTAATTATTTGTTATCAGTTTTTACCTGTCTTGTTTTGCCACCTGTTTGTTTTTTTGTATGTTATAGTTTTTTCCCCCCATTTTCCCTTCCTCCTCATTTGCATACTCATCTGTCAGATTTGAGTGTTGCATAGTTCCTGTGCAAGGGATAAGTAATTCTGGCTTGATAGCTACAGGCAGGTGCAAAATGTGTTTGACTCTGCTTTTTGCAGTCAAATGCAGGGGATGGAACCGACCACCTTTTGTCCTGGCAAAGACAGAGGTGGGGAAGCCTTATCAAAACTCAGGATGTGTGTGGAAATAGTGGTGTTCATATCTGTGTTGTACTGTAGGGATGCCAGCAGAGGTTATTGGTGTGTGTAAAAGCTCAGAGGTGTCCAGGCAGGTTTGTGAAGCTTTTAAATCACATTAATCAGCTCTGCCTGCAGAGTTAGTCCTGGCCTTGGAAACAGGAGGAAAGCATTCCGGGTTTCTAATTAGTTTGAAGCCTTTTGTTAAATTATCTGTGGTTGCTTGAAGGACCATTAGTACCCTGCTCCTCTTTGGTGAGCACTTAAACTGGCTCTGACTTGTTGGTCCCTGGTTTGTCCCTGCATTATTATTCAGTTATCAATATGAATCACTATGGTACTGCCTTTTGTACATAGGTGGTAAAGTTGTGTAGACTGGACAAGCCTTTTTAGAATCTTGTCCTTATTTACTCAGTTTGAATTAAATTTGGCTGAATGTAATCAAAATTTCCTCTTCCAAATAGGTAGAAAATGATAATTGTTAGCCAAGAATCTCAAAATCAGAATTAATTCTGCTGTTCAGCTGTGTCTTCTAAAAAATTGTAATTTGGAAATCGGTTTCTTAGATAAATGACTTATTTCTGAGCAGTGGCTGTGTTGTAACTAGTGGGAGATATTCCTTGTGAAGTTCTGAACTGGTGGGGAGCTTGAGTGACAGCAGAGTGTGTGCCCACACATCTCCAAGCAGGTGTTTGATGCTGCTGCAGTGAGGAGTTCAAACAGATTCAGTGGGATGCTTCAGTTCTTTGCAGAATGGAGGGTGTGTGACCCTGCCTGTGTAGACACAGGGCTTTATCCAGAGTTAATCACTGGCTCAGCTCTGCACACACCCTTGCTGGGAGGTTTGAATACCAAACAGGTTTTCAGTAAGTCTGGATCAATGGATGTACTTGAAATGTTTGCTGCACCAAACTGCTCAAGGAAAAGGTGATAAATATTCTAAGTTTTCAGTTCAGTAATAAGAAAGTTCTTCAGTTCTATTTTGCTGTGGAGTTAGTACTTCTGATTGTTTTAAAACTTAGGATTTATACATTAATACTTCAGAAAGCTGAAGGAAAACACATTTCTAGCTTCTCTGCACAGGAGCCTTTCTAGGCACCTGTCATGTGGCCTGATGAATCTCTGCCCTCTCCTGAAGCAGAAACTCAGGTCTATGGAATAAGGTTGAACTCAGATCAGTTTAATAAACTCACTTTCACTTTCAAGCCAAAGTCTTTGGATGTGAGCTGGTGACAACATTGCATTTTATTACTTGTGAGATTTTTTATTGCTTGGATTGCAGTTCACAGGCTTTTATTTTTGCACATTCCCTTCTGTAGTGACAGATTGACTGATAAAGGCACTGCATACCTGGGAGAGACAGGGCTAGGAAGGACCTTCAATAGACACCAGTTTCTGTTTTTGTAAAATTGGATGTGTAGTTCTTCAGGGAGGGCTCAATTTTTTTTGAATGCAGGAAGCAGGTATGAGAACTTCTGGTAGAACAATTTTGCTACTTCATTAATTTTGAGTCTGTCAGCATAATGATTTTACAGAAAGAAATAAAAACATGATGATACTGAGATATTGAGGCAAATGAAACAGTTTTTTCTAGAACAGGTGGAAATTTCTAAAGAGTTAAAGGCAAAGAAAATCCCTTGATCTTTTTTATATACTTTCTGTCTATTTGCAATTTTTTTGTGTAATGTATCCTGACCTCCCAGTCAGCGTGCAACCAATTACTTAAAAATCACAAATATTCTTTATTAAATAGATGGCAGAGAAGAGGCATTCTATACTTGTAACAGGTGTGTGTGCTGCTGTAATTCTGGGTGCCTGCTTAGGCTAAATAAGGATATCTTTTCCTATAACTTTTAAAATTGAGGATAAATGGAAGTGCATAGCAAAGGTCCAATAAATGTGTGGTGCAGCTGTAACCTGGAGCTGTTGGGATGATAGATTGAAGGGAAATGCATTAAGAATTTACATGGACCACATAATTCTGATTGAAAGATTAATTAAAACTACTGAACACAGTTTGTATCTTAAAAGATACTCTTCTCCAAGTATTTTATGGTCATGTATTGAGGTTAATACTTATGTGATGATCACGGCTGTAGATATAAACCTGATCTTCTCCATCACCCTCACAGTTAGAAGACTTTCAGTAGCTTGGTTACATGATAATTGCAATTGATTGGCTTCTTTTAAGATGCAAAGTTCATAAATTAGGAAGATGAATTATTATTTCAAATAAGGTAATTCTTGGGAAAAGTGAGGATGATCTTTGTCTTTTGCAAGTTGCTTGTAATGAGCAGGAGAGACACATTCCCAGAACTGACTGAGATGACAACGTACATGAACTCACTGAATTTTGTGTGTAGAAGAACTTTTTTTGGCTGGTAGAAAACTTTATGTATGAAAAATAGTGGGTTAAGTCCTAAAAAATTCTGAAGGAAGGTTGTCCTGTTAAACAGAAATTGTAGGACTGAGAGGCTGACCTTGGTTTAATGCCTGGAGCATTCAGCCAAGAGGGGATTTTGGCAAATTGATTTATTTTTATTTCTGTTTCTTCAGCTGTAAATTTGATAAAATATTTACGTGGTAACAGGGCTGCTGAGGATAATTGAAAAAGTTTTGGAAATCAGTTGCACTTGACAGTTATTTGTAGAGGCTGGGAGATTGATGAAGAACAATGGAAACACATGTTCTCATAATGATAAAACCATTCTACAGACTGAGAACTAGGAAACGTGCCAGAAATACTGAAAATCCCATTTGTTTTAAGTTTTCTATTTTATTTCTGTTTTCAGCTAAAAATAAACATACTTAATTACGATTGTAAATCTACTTGGATAAGCTCATTTTAGTGTTTACATCACTTTGTGTCTTAGGTTCTTTCTTTTTTAATACTGGCATCATTTAATGCTGTGGAGAGATGAGGATGTAGGGCCCTGTTTGTAGATGTGCCTTTCTCTACACAGTATCTTAGCTGGGATTTATGCACTGATTTATCAAAGTTGATGATCTCACTATGTGTATGTGGCTGTTAATTTTCTTTCTGTTCTCTGTCTTTCTAATTTCTGTTTTGTTCCTTTCTGTTTTTTTCCCCCCTCCTTCTCTCATACTGCCCTGTGAGTTTGTTGTTGGGTCTAAAAAGGTAGGATGTGATTGTGTATCTTTGAAAGTAGTTAGCTTTTTTTCCCATGTCCTGCCTCTCCACTTCGCCTTCATTGCATATTTTAGTGTTGCTTTTTATCTTTATTTTTTCAGTACACACAAAAATAATTGCTGCCTGGAGCCTCACCACTGCAGCTGCCCCCTTTTGGCACATTTGGCAATTATATTTGGTAGCAATGCTGAGTTTTTTTGTAGGACACACATAGTCTGCTTAGGTGGCTGCTGGCCTCTGGAATTTGCTTTATTTTTTTAAACTCCAAAGCCATGAAGCTGCTGCTGCCTGTGTTTGATTTCCAAATTCAAAAGTTCTGGCAGTTGATCCAGCTGTGTCTCTTCAAGCCTGGATAATGTTATGATTGGTGATATCTATAGCTCTGCATGCTAACTGGAATCAGTAGAACTTGATGGAAATTTTTGTTGGAGCATTTTGCATGAATACACTGTTGAGAATTGATTTTGCATGTTTCTTGTTTGTAAATTTATCCAAATTTTGAGGATCCAGAAACTCCATCAAACTTGTTTCTGGATGGTTTGTAGTGAAAATAAATTCTGTCTTGAAATATAACTCTGTTGCACTGAATTGTCCATAAAATTATCCTGGGATTCTAGAAAAGAGCTGGAGATGAAAGAATAAAGCACATATCCTGTAGAGCAAATGAGGCAGAAAAGGAAATCGAGTAGTTCGTAGGTCCTGGAACAGATTTATTGTCCTCCACTTGGAAGTAGCAGCAGTGATCATTGGTCATGATTGTGGTGATTCCTGTGAATATTAGAGTGTGTTTGGTAGAGAATTAACCCAGCTAACTTTAGAAAGTAAGATTTTAAACTAGTTCTATAGTCAGTGGAATTTTTCCCTGTGGTGAGGCCCTTCAGAAGAGGAGTTTGGGTGACTGGCACCAAGGAGCATTCCATGGGAGGTCCTGCATGAGGTGGCACTGCCTGCCCTGGGGATGTTTCAGAGTGCATCACACTCAGGAAGGGGTTTGTAGGGGGAGACTTTGGGTGCTTCTTTGAAATTTAATGTTGTAAATGATGTTCTGGAGGAAAAACTAATAGGAGCTGCTCTTGGCAGTGGGGTGCTGCAAGGAGCTGGCCTAGAGAAAGGTTGTCCTCTTCTCCTGGAGGAAGTAGTTGTTAATTTACATGGGTTTTCTGTTCCTAAATAGATTAGGATTAAGCAGAAGAGAGGTGAAATGTTTAAATAGTGTCTTAATAAAAAATAAATCAGAGAGAAGATATGCATAAGCTTCTCACTTTCAGATTTTTCAGCTAAAGCTGTGAAGCAAAACTAGCTGGGTATTAAAATGAGCATTCATCATTTTATGCATATATATATATATATATATATATATATATGCACAGGACTTTTTTCCCATTAAATTTGTACCCCAGGGTGCATTGAAGAAACAGTGAGTCCTTGGACATGATTTTAAGGGCCTGATGTTGTAGATGCTGGATTTTTTTTAAAAAATAGGCTTCCCAAATGTGAACTAAATTAAGTTTTGCTGTCTGTGGAGAGTGGGTTTCATTTCAATGAAGTCTTTGCATTTTGTCTTGTTGGACATACTTGAAGTAATCAAATTCATTGTACTTAATTGTGAGTCCCTAATCAAGACAGTTTATACCTTTGTTTTGTACAAACTTACTCTATAATTAGTGAGAAGGTATTTTCCAAGAGGATGGCAAAGACTTGCAGGGACTGTAAGAGATGGATCCTGTCTTGGCAATACCTTGAAGAGCCTAAAAATAGGTGGAGTGAATTCAGTTTTTAAATAATTAATGGTAAATTTCTTCTTCATCACCAGGAATAAATTATGTCTATAAATAAAGAGAGTTTCCCAAAGAATAGTGTTTTTATGAGCAAAGTTTATTGATGGGGTGAATAAATGCCTTCAAACTTCAGATATATTGACGTGGGCATAAATCAGCAGCAGAATTAGGTTGGGTAGAGCTGGTGGTGAGGCTGTGGGATCCAAACTGTTCTGGTATGAGGTCCTGATTTAGGAGTCAGGCATCATCCCTTTTCCTTTGCTGTATGACTCATATTTATGAACTTAATCATCTGCTAGCTGGAAAATCGGGAAGAGCACTTAGAGAGTACAGTTTTGAGAAGAAGAACTTTAATTTGTTCATAAACATAAAGATTGCTTGAAAGTGTAGAGACAGGGAATTGGAAGCAGTGGCATCTTTGAAAGGAATTATAGCTGTGTGAGGAAACAGCAATTCTCCAATTCCACTACTTGCATAAAAAACCAAAAAAAGTTAAAGCAATATAACATTTACAATGTTATTTTCAATCTGGAGTGCAGAGAGTAGGAAAATCTGATTTATAACCAATTTAAACTCTCCTGTGCAATGCTGATTCCAGATTATGAAGGAACTTTTTGATGGAGTTATTTTTCTATAACTCAAAGCTCTGACTGAAATCTTGGTAAGATTTGGTGCCCTTCCATAGTTTATACAGAGCAGCTTTAGCTTTCACTTTGATTTTCTTGCATTTTTGTTCTTAAAAGATCTATAAAATACATGCTTGTTAAAAAATAAAAGACAAATATTTCAATTCCTGACACATCTGAAAGATGAAAGAACAGCAGTTGTATTGAGCTTCATTTAATGTTAACACCTTTGCATCAATTGTGAATATGGTGTGATAGATCAGAACAGTGCAAACATTTACGTAGGAATTATTTGTAAATGGTCAGATGGAGAGAAGCAGTAGGAGACATATTTTTTGTCTCCTTTTATTATTTCCATTTTTTTTCTTAGACAATAACACTAGTTCTGATAGCTTTTCTCTTTTGTTTTTATAAGGCTGTTGTCTGTACTTCTGTATATCTTCTCTTTTTCAATTTCTGTCCCCCCTTCATATAAATCAGTTACTTTCTCTTCTTTTTCCAAACCAGCTGCAAGGAATAAGACATTATTTGGTGGCTGAAAAGATGCTTCTCTTTGGTGTAAACTACCCAAGCCAAACTGATAGCCTTGAAGGCAAATAAACCAGTGACATTTAATTGTTTGGAGTCTTGCCATTCCTTCTGGCCTTTCTGACTTCAAATCTAAAGGGAATAAATGAATGTCCTTATTCCTACCCTTGTATTTCATCTGTTCTGTGCCTCTTTTCCTTTTATCATTTCTACATTACAGGCTTCATGAAGACAGTTTGTTCAGATGCCTTATGGAGATTATTTCAGTGACATTTCAGTTCATCTCTAGGGTCCTCTAGGAAGTTCCTTGCTTGGAAAAAACCCCACTGTCCCAAACCCAGTTTCATTCCATAACATTGGCATTCCTCTTCTATTCAGGTCTCACTCTAGGGAGTAAGATTTCAGCAACTGGAGAGTGGGTGTAACCCTAGGGGGTTTTTGAGTTTCTTTTTTGTTTAAAGTTGTTAAGTTCAAATAGTCTTGATAACTTTTTAAAAACTCACAGGCTGGTTTGGGCTGGAACAAACCTTAAAGATGTCTCATTCCAGCCCCTCTGCCATGGGCAGGGACACCTTGCACTATCCCAGGTTGCTCCAAGCCCCATCCAGCCTGGCCTAGAGCACTTCCAGGGATGGAGCATCCTCAGCTTCTCTGGGAAACCTGTTCAACAGCTATTCTGATGGAATTAATTAAATTGAAAAAGTATCACTACATCTCCTAAAAGCTCAAAGTTTACAACTATGTCAGTCCAAGATGGTTCTTTGTATATTTACCAGATCTTTGGACTTCATGTATACAATAAAGAAAGACATCTGTAGCAATTCTTCTAATTAAAATTTCATTTTTGATAGACTTTTATTTTAGTTTAAGCTATCCAAAGAAATGAGTCTATTTTTCCTTGTTGTGATGTATGGAAAGTAAACTTGCATACCTCTCTGTATGTACTTACAAGACACTGTTAGAACAACAGGATATACTATGGAAAGCAACATAGATAAATTAATAAAATATCTAAGTTGACATTTAAATTTCTTTCTCATAAAACAATTTTATAATTACAGTACAAGGACATTCTTGCCAGGGAATACTTCTGCAGGAGGGAGAATGGGAGGATTGTTCATGGACTTGGGAGACCAGGGTTGTTCTGAACTGTCACTTAAACCACGAGGTGTTTTCCAAGTCCAGTGTGTCTTGCTTTCCATCTGTTACGTTTCTTTAGCTGAAACATACAAAAACCAAGATCAAATAATAGGATTAGTGCCTTTATCACACAGATTTATGCCCAAGTTGCCTTTACAGCTGTACCAAGGTGTCTGTTGAATATATTCAGTGGGCTTTGTCTGTTCATTTGGGAAGAACATCACAGTTTATTTAAACATGTAAAAAAAGAGTAGGAGGAGAAACCCTGTCAGCTGTTGCCTGAAGTGATGGTGCTTTTTCACTCATCATCCCTTTAGAGGAAGAGGCTGGGAGCAGGGGGAGGTTTGTGAGGTCTGAGGGGGCTCTGGGCCCCTGATACCTTTGGGGCTGTGTGTGGTGTGGAGCAGAGAAGAGCAGAGGCCCAGAGCAGGATTTTGGAAAGGTCACCTTTAATATGCACAGAGCCAAAGTTTGAGGGATTCCATGGGGAGCATCCATGGAATTATAGGATTTATTCAAGAGCAGCTTCCTGGAAGCACAAGAAGAATCCATCCCCTACTGAGGGAAAGGAAAAAGGCAGAACAACCCTGGCTTAACAATGAGCTTTTGGGTGTACTGGCAAAGCAGAAAAGCAGCACGTCAGCTGTGGATGGGCAGCCAAATACTCACTGTAGTCTGCAAGAGGCTTGCTTTGGAGGTTTTCAGGGCAAGTGACTCTAGCTGTGTAAATGCCCTGTTACTAAAACGTGTGATACGTTGCTTTTTTCCAATATATCCTCAAATTGTTGGTCCTTTTGCATATTACATTAGTTAGCATTCATATTTGCTTAGAGGCAGAGAGTAAATCAGTGTTGATCTGCTGTTAAGGAGGAAAGAAGAGTGACTTTAGGTATTTATTACCCCACGCAAGCATTCGCTGCCAGTAACTGAGGTGCCCCTTTCCTTTTGCAGACACTACAAGAAGCGCTGCCAGGGCCGGATGCGGAAGCACGTGGGAGATCTGTGCCTGCAGGCTGGAATGCTGCAGGATTCCTTGGTGCATTATCACATGGCAGTGGAGCTGCTGCGCTCTGTCAACGACTTCCTGTGGCTTGGAGGTAGGATTAGGTGGTGCCAGTAGCTAAACACAAGTAAATCAAATGATCATCTGTAATTTCCTTAGGCGTTGTGAAAAGTAGGAATGATTTTAGTGACCAAAATCTGGATGTCAGGTGTGAGGAGGAATTAAGTTCAAGCAAAAATTGGTCAATAAGGCATGAGAAAGGAATGTGTTTAGGAAAACCTAAACAGGATAAATTGTGTTACTGTAGTAAAGCATGTACTTAAAAAAAAATTGTGTCTGATTTTTTCATGATTCCTTGGAAAGTGTTTGATTTTGATTCACTGAGTTGTATAGGTGCTTTAAAAATATTTCCTATGGGTGTCCACTCTGCACTGTTGGAAAAAGATTTTTGCTTTTACATCTCTCAAAGCTGCAAGTGTCAAACTTCCACTGGCATGATTTCCTTTCATATTAGATCCTAGGATTTGCTTTTTGCCCCTGCCTTTCGTCCATTCTTTCCTTCCTTTTTTTTTTCATACTTGCTTTTTGTTATTTATTGGCCATACAAATGATCTTTGAACACAATTTCTGCTTCTCAGTTTCATACCCTTTCACGACAGTCACTGTCTCCAGTTCTGCTTTCAGCTTTCACATTCCACGTGGAAACTCATTATCTTCCTAATGGCCTTGTGGATTACATGCTATGAAAACATTAACACCTTTTGACCTCCCACTTCTTTCCTTCTGTAATTCCAAAAACTTAAATGCCTCAGGATTCCTCAAATTCTACTTAGAGATCTCCAGAGGACTCTTCCAATCCAAATAATTTGATAACTCTGTAAGTCTGATCTCCTCCTTACATTACATCCAGTTAAATCAGGTTGTTCAGGGTCCTGTCCACTTGAATTTCGGGTATATTTAATGATGGAAGTTTTACAGCTTTGAGCAACCTGTTCTAACAGTTTGCTGATCGTAATTTGAAAAAACCCAACAACAAAACATAAATTAGTCTTAGCTTAAAGCAGAATTTCTTGTGTCCACTTGTGTTGACTCTCATCTGGTCACTGCAACTCTGAGAAGCACCTGCCTCCATCTCTTCCATACTTCCCACTGGGTGTTTTAAAGGCAGCAGGAGCATCAAACTTCAACCTCTTGTTCTGGAAGGCTGAGCAAACCCAGTTCTCTCTGCTTCTCATATGCCAGGAACTCCAGTCCCCTTTTGATGGCCTCCCACCAGCCTTGCTTTGGGATGAGGCTCCTGCCAGCCCCTGTCTCCAGCCTGGCAAGTTCTCTCTGCATTGAAGCCTGCCCTACTGTTACCCCAATGTGATGTTACCCAGGAGGTTTCTGGGTGTGCTCTATGCAATCATCCAGGCAGTTAATGAAGGTTTGAGTATTGTCCCCCTGAGGGACACCACTGGTCACAGGCAGCCATTTGGCTGATCACAAGCCTTTGAGTCTGGCTGTCCAGCCGATTTTCCTCTTGCTTTATCAGCCAGCTATCCCAATCTTCTGGATTTGGCTGCAAGCATTCTGTGGGAGACCATGTCCATAGATGTTTCGAAAGCCAAAATGCACAACATCCACTGCTGTTCCTTTGTCCACTGAGCTTATCATCTCCTCAAAGGAGGCAGTGAGGTCGCCAAAGACTGATTTATCCTCAACAGATTGATGTGTGCTGTTCACAGACACCTTCTTTCACTTTTTGTGCTTCCATCAGGATTTCTGTGTAGCCTCTCCAGGGAGCTGATGTTGATCTGTCTGTGCTGGTACTTCCTTCTCAAAGATAATGATGTTTCCCTTTTCCCAGTCTCTAGAAATCTCTTCCAATGGACATGAATCTGTAGGAGATGATGAGAGAGTGGTCTTACCTTGGTCAGCTCTCTTGTCATCTTACCTGGTTTTATGGAATTGCATCCAGTTGGATTAAGTGCTTTTCATGTGAGCTTCCTCTACTGTGACAAGTTCTTAGTCCTGCAGATTCTTTCAGTGGGGTTGGGGCAATGGGAGCTCTGAGGGTGAACACAGAGGTGAAAAGCACATTGAGTGTCTCAGAATTTTCCACGGCCGTTTGTCATTAGACCTCCAATTTCAGGCATATTTTGTTTGTGGAAATAGACTTTACCACAGATACTTCACTTCTTGCAAACGTCTCTACTAATGTGGTGGCTTTTTTTCTTTTCTCTGCAGCTGCCCTGGAGGGGTTGTGCTCAGCATCTGTCATCTATCACTACCCAGGTGGCACTGGGGGTAAAGTTGGGTCTCGCAGGGCTCAAGGAGGTTCTCTTTCTGCTGAGGCAGGCAACAGGCACAGGCCAGGTAAGGATGGCATTTCAATTTTATTCTGTTTGCCACCACTAAACATCTAAAACCTTCTCCCTACATCCTAACTCTGTAAAATTATACAGATGACAGTATTAATCAGAGGAGAGAGGTTTGGGAAAGAATTCATAGGGTTTTTTTTAGATTTTTGCAATTACTTTTCTCTTTGGTGTTTATGTCAACACACGTGCTTTGCATAGAATTGCAAAGCTTTTGATTTCTTCATCTTATTGGTAGTAGTGTCTGTGTTAGATTGAATTTTGCTGGAGGAGAGGCAGTTTTCATAAAATATGATCTGGCAGAGCTGCAGATGTTAAAAAGAATTAAGTTGGGTACATTTTATTCAGAGTTTTTTGCTATTCTAAAGTCAGTGAGTAATAAATAGATTTTGTTAATGAAATGCTATTAACCAACATAATTTTTAAGGTTTAGTGTACTTTTTCTAAACTCTTGGACTGCAAAAGAGGTGGTTGAGGAGAAATACAAGAGCAGTCTGTAATACAGTGGACATTGTGGAAAGGGATGGGTAGGACCAAAGGTTCAGTGTTTCTTTCAAGAGAAGAACTGGAGGACATCAAACAGAGCTTAGCAGATGGAGAAGCAGATGAAAGGAGTTACTCTTTATCCAGCCTACAGGTATGACATGGAACTCCTTGTCATTCAGAGTTACCAGGTCTGGTGGTGTGTGTGAGAGAGGCAAGGCTGCTGCAGCTCCATGTCCCCAGGTCCAGGCAGACAGGAGACTGAGCAGGAATTCCCAGCAGGCCTGGAGGAACACACAGGGAGCACACAGACAGCCTCAGTCTAGCCAGGAGCTGCCACTGGACTGCACCAGTTGCTGGCACCTCAACCCACAAGGCTGAGACCCAGAGCCTATTCCAGTTGTTGGTCCTTACACCAACACACACATGTGCACTCCCCCAAGCATGTTTTTCCATGCTTGTTCCCTAAACTGCCTCAGTCTCTCCTTCTCCTTGTCTTTGGCTCATCCCCTACACCCCAGAGCGAATCGTGTACAATCCCAAGATGTTCTTTGCCTACAGTGAGCCCCATATCCCTGTAGGGAGTGACCCCCCAGTCTGTCTGTGCGGGGATCCAGAGCTGCTCGTGTAACTGAGCTGCTGGGCTTCACCCCTCACAGCTCTGGTGGCTCTGATTTGGTTATTGGGGTTCAGCTGATGGTCACTGGTCCTCTCTGCTCCTTTGTGGTTGTGCAGATGAGCCTGTCACATAACCTGACACCTGTCACATGGTGTTACAGCTCCTGAAGGGTTCTGTGGCTTTCAGCAGAGCCTGGGCTGGGGTAGGGAAATGGAAATGCATTGATTAGTGTGAGCTACAGGGGCCTTGGGGCCAACCCAGCACAGCTGCTGCTGTGTATGTCTTCACTCAGGACTGAAACATAGCTGGGTTTAAGTGCTGGTGTTGTCCTGTGTGCAATGTGGTCAAAATTAATTCCTTCATCTGAAAGAAGCAACCACCCATCTTTATTTTTTTGTAAGTCACAATGTAGTGTGCACTTGCTTTGTGTATTACCTTTATTATGAGCTGTGTGTGTTGAAATCACATAACTGTGATAGTAAAATTACCTTATTTCAGGACAGAACACTCATTTTTATACAATATCTAGTCATTAAAATCTGTGCTTTTGGTCCCATGATCTATGAATGCATTTTACATTGGCTGTTACAATTTCACCTGGTTAGTGACCTTTGTCTACTTTTCAGTCAATATTTATCAGGAGATGTTGCAATCTGTTTCTTGTCATGGGTATTTCTGATTACTAAAGAAGGTAACAAGTAAGTCACAGCTGTCAGAATAGTTGAATGTATTTTGGGTATATTACTGCTGAAGTCTCTATTTAAGTTGTCTTATATTTCCCAGTCCAGTTTGCAAACTTGTTAGTGCAGTTGTATTTTAAAAATGTTTTAGTTTCATATGACAAGATTTTTCAAAGGACCTTTCTGTGAAGAAAAACTGATTACAGGGTTGTCATCCTTTGCAGACAAAAATATTACTTTGTGGCCAATTAGATACTGTTCTCTAGTTATGATCTCTGTGTTTTGAGGTGTGAACTGCTGAGCTCTCTCTGGCCAAACAGCTATTGCTGTGATGTCATTTTCCTACAAAGTTTTCTGAAAGTTTCTTTTTTTACCTATTCCTGACTCTGCAATACCTTTCATTTGAAATCTTTTCAAACTGCACCTTTAGTTATAATCTCTTTCGCTGTAATTGATTTTGTGAGGACAGCACTTAATTTGAGGAACAAATTCCACTGTATCTTTCTGTGGAATTAACCCAGAAAAAAAAGGCTTTCCAAATTCTTCACAAATCAAGAAATGCCAGACTTGGAACTGACGTTTGTGCCTGATTTTGAGGCATGTAAATGTGAGAGTTACCTTTAGTGCTTCCTCTTGTACCTGGAATTGCACCTCTTCTTGTGCCTGTACTTCAGCCTTCACAGGATGAAGTTTCCTGCCCAGATCCAGTCAAAAGAAACATCTTCCTCTGGAATCCCTTGTGATTTCCATCATTTGGCATTTTTAGGCTACAGCCCAGGACCTGGCTGCTCAGCAAATGAGGTGTCTGCTTTATGTAGAAACAAGTTTGGAAAGAAAGCTCCAAATACAAATGAGCTGCTCTGTACTGTGGCTGCCCATTCCTGGAAGTGTTCAGGGTCAGGTTGGATGGAGTTTTTGAGCAGTCAGCTCTAGTGGAAGGTGCCCCTGCCCATGGTCAGGAGGTTGGAACTTGATGGTTTTTAAGGTCCCTTCCCAAACCATTTGTGATTCTGTGACTTCTCAGGTATCTAAACCCTTCTGTTTGTATGGGGACAGGTTTAGGCCCCTCGAATTGGTGGATGTGTCTCTGCAGCCTTCAGTGCAGAGGAAGATTCTGAGTTGCTCAGTTCCTCCTGGCCAGGAAATCTGGGTATGGTCTGTCATTTATGGAACTTGTATGTCAGACAAGATGAGTCTGGAATTCTTTATGCCTAGGTCACTGGCTAGTTTGGATTTCTCCAAAATCTGTATTTTATTTGTTGGGAGTTCTAAGATCTTGACTTTGTTGCCTGACCTTCCTCTTTCTCCAGGGAGAATTATGACACCTGAGTGAAGTGTTGGTGCATATTTGGGTCTAGATGTAAATCACTGCTTCACTTCTCTGGAATCTGAGCAAATCACCTGAAGGGAGGGTCTGTCTTGCTGATAAAATAATTGGTTTTGACTGCTTAACCCTTGATGTGAACAATTTTATTGCCATGTTTAACCAAAGTTTAGGGCAATGAGGTGTTCCATCCCTGGTAATCCAGCTTTGCAGTACTCTTGGCAACTCTGTCATGGACAGTCTGGCTTACTGGGTTGATGTGACTCAATTATTCAGAAAATTCGATGGAAAGAAATTAATGACAATTAAAAGAGATAAAATTACTTGGAAATGTTATTCTAGAATATTGTGCAGATTCAATGAGCTCCCACAATGAGATTTAAGTACTATAGGTCCTGGAACTAATACTAAGTGGACTGTAATGGAAACTTGCTAACCAAAACAATAAAGATATAGGAAAAAAGATGTGGCTTTAAATTATACACTGAAAATTCTGAAATTCTTCTTAGTATGTCTTAGAACTCATTGCAACTTTATAGATTTTTGCATTTAATTATCAACAAAATGAAATTTAACATATGGTGACTACTTGAAATATAATTGGTAGTCCTTCACAATCGCAGTGATACTTCTGATAAAACTGATGATTTTGTTCAAGCCTGATGTTATAAAACATTATAAGAACTTACTTTGCTGGCTTTATTTAAGGCTGAAAAAAATCATTTTTGTTCCTCCTTTTAGGGGCACAAGAAGTTCTCATTGATCCAGGTACATTATTTTCCTGCATGTTTCCAAAGTTTTTTTTTTGTATTATTTGATGTGTTTTGCAATTGTATAGATAGTTATTGCCACTTGCCAAAATTAGTAGTGATCCCTGATGCTTCAGTTTTTGGTTATGAATCTTGAAAAATTACAGAGACTGAAGGGTAACTGGCACAAAATAAATGCTGTAGTTCCATGATTGTGTCTCCATAAATTCTAATCAACAGGATTTCTTCCCATGAGTAGTGAGGATTTTAAAATATTTTTGAAGTGACCAACCTGAATGGTCATATTCTGTAGTGTCATGGTGCTCCCTCAATTGTCATGAACAAACATCTTTCATTTCCATAAAAATACACTTAATTTTCAAATGTGCTTGGTCTGATTCCTTAAGGTTAATAAACATACTAAAAACGTTCCCTTAGCATTTAAGTATGTAAAGAAACATTCTTTTTGCTCTCTCAGTATATTCAGACATACCTTTCACAGTAGTTTTTAACTGTCTGCTGACAGTTAGGGCCAGCTCTGAAGCACAGGTTTTTTTTTTTACCATTTTAGCAGAGAAACCTCTTGTAGAAATAAATTACTGAATAATCCTAAATAAATTACAGGATAATGCTACAGATTAGGTAATACATAAGAAGGTATCGAGCCTTGCCAAACCCTTGCTGTGTTTTCACTTTTATTATGTTAACTCCTCCATAAAATCAAATTCTAAAAATAAAAATTTCATGTTCTTTCTAATACCCCAGATTTCCTTAGCATCTATTTCAAATTCTTAACCCTTAGCTAGACCCTTTCTGTCTCTTGCCTTCTTTCTTATATAAGAAAACCAGTTTCTTATGGTTTTGTCTGAGCCTTTTTTTTTCCTAAGGTATGCTTTAGAAACACAGTTTTAAAGTAGAAGAAGGAATAGTTCAAGGATTTAAACCATCTCTTCAGATGTGGCCATGATATAATTTTAGCAATCTATATTTTATTCATAGTCTAAACATCCAGATAAGTGCTAAAAATCATGATTTTTTTCTAAATGAAAGATAATTTCCTTTCTTTCTAGGTAGGGCAAGTGTACTTTGTGTATTCTGTGTCAAACCTAGCATACTCTAACTTGCATTTTAGATATTTAGTGTTTGCCAAGAGTCCTTGTGCTCATTTCTGACCCTCTTCTGTTCTAGGTGCTCTGACTTCCAACGGGATAAATGCAGATACCAGTGCTGAGATAGGACGTGCCAAAAACTGCCTGAGTCCTGAAGACATCATAGAAAAATATAAAGAAGCCATTTCTTACTATGGCAAGGTAATCCTGGTTATTTTTAAATAAACACATTAAGTTCTTTTCAACAGTGAACTGCTGAGGCTTTGGTTTTGGAAGATCTTTTAAAGTGAGGTTTGTAAACTACTGGAGCAGTTTTTAGGTTTTTGTGCAAATGCTCAGAGCCCGAGATGGAAAAGGAACTTAATGTTTGCAATCATAATAAGAAAAGAAAAAGAATTGTTTTGTACTGTGAAAATAGTGGCTCAGTGTCCACATCAACAGTAAAGTTTAATTGTATTGCAGTGGAATTATTTAATCACTTTTTAATTTCAGGTATTTCTCTTGCTTGATAAAGTATCTTTAGACTAAGCTTGTAAATATTTTATTACAGGCATTTTCATGTCCATGTTGAAAGGAGGGTCTCCAAGTGAAACAAGCTCAATTGTGTGCATGAGTTTATTTATGATCAGGAGCAATGAAAGGTGATAGTTCTGGGCATAGTGTCAGATAAATTAGAATCCATCAGTAAAACAATAACTGTCAAAGATGCTTTCAGCTTTTTAATGCCACCTTAAGGGTACGCTGCTCATCTAGAAAGAGTGTGATGTCTCTAGGAGTATAAAATTATTGGACTTTGTTGGGCTTCGGGCAGAATATTTATATTTTGGTTATTTACAATATGCACTGTGCTCTCAGCAAGTAATAACTGTGCTTCACTGCAGCTTCACTTGAAATAACAAAGAGCTTTGTGTCAAGACTGATTTATAACCCTTCAAGACAAGCACAGTTACCTTCTGTCTGTTCCAGATCTATGGAGTAATTGCTCTAATGCTGAGGAAGCAGCATTTTCTGCATACTTTTTATGTTCTCACTCAGCTGAAAAAACTTTTCTAGCACCTTCTAAAATAGATTCAATCTCCAGTGATTTGCTTTTACTGATATGAATGCACGAGAGGAATATGTAACAGCTTTGCTGGTGTAACTCTTGTATTTTGTTACTGAGCTTCCTCCCCCCACTTTTCAAATATAAATACCTGAAGAGAGCTTAACTTCAGCAGGAAGTGGGCCTAATTAAATACTCAGTATCAGTGTTGGATGAAGAAATCACCAGATCAGATTGGCTGGAAAATTGCCTGTTTGTTATCTGGGCACAAACACTTCAATGCACATCTGCATTGTCTCCTTGGCTTCCTTAAGCAAACTAAATCACTCAAGAGTCATTTACAGCAAAGGTTTTTTTAACTGGAACACTCAGATTGGTTTCTAGTTCTCTTGTCATCAGGAATATTGCTGTAATGAAAGAGAAAATGGATGCAGTTACAAATATATTTGCATTGTAAAAGTAGAATTTATTTGCAGAAGCAGCACCCACAACCAACCATCTATATGAGCCTATCCCAAAGGGTTCCAATATTCCCAGCTTTTCTCCTTGGCTGAACTCTCAGACTGAAGCTGTGGTCTGTCTCAAAATGAGAGCAATGAATGAAGAGGCTGAAAACAGCTGTTTTGCACAATAATATTTTAGATGACACCTTGATGTTCACTTGGTCATATGTTGATAATTTACCAGTGTAGTCATTAGCATTGAGGAATTGCTGGGTTTGGAGGATGTGACAGCTGATTTATGTGCTGAGCAGAAATGCTTATAAAATCTAACAGATGCAATATTTCAATATCATCTTAATTTTCTCCCACTCCAAGTACAAGAACGCTGGTGTGATTGAACTGGAAGCTTGTGTGAAGGCTGTGAGAGTCCTGGCAATGCAGAAGAGGAGCATGGAAGCCTCTGAGTTCCTGCAAAATGCAGTTTATATCAACCTTCGGCAGGTCAGTTGGAAAATCTAATTGTTTTTCTCATGTCATTTGACAGAATATAGTTAAAGTTACTTAGATTTAGGAGATTCCAGTTTTATTTTCTGTATCACTGCCTTCCTTTTGACTAGAGCTTGACTTCTGAGGATTTTCACATCTGTGAGTCTGGGTTACAAGATATTAAGAGTTCATCCAAGAGCATGAGGAGTTAGTATGAGATTAAACTCTGTTGCTCCTTCTCCCTTGTGAAAGTAAAAAAATTCCATTGTTGCTCTCTTGTGATGCTGTACTGGGGAAAAACAGCTGCCTGGGACTGCTCTGCAGTGGATTTTTAAAATTTTCTTGATTGCATCTTATTCAATGAAACTGAGCAAATCAGGAATGGCCTGTTGCAGAGTGAGCTGAAGGGTCTGATTAGTGTTCTTAATCAACTGAATTTTTGTTGTGTAGTGCAAAGTCTTAATTAAGCCAAATCAGAAAGGAATTCAGGGGGGAAATCAATGTTTGGAACTGTGTGGAAGGTGCTCAGTATCACCACAAAATAACATTAACATTTGAGCAGTGTCTCAAGGTTGGTGTCACTGCTCACAGAGAGATTGCTGTGGTTGAAAGAACTGATAAAAAGCTGTTGGCTTTCTTACTGGTTTTTGGTTTTTGCTCATTACATCTGGGTAAGATGAGCAGTTTAAGTCTACACCATTGACCTTATTAGGCCCAGACAGAGACAGCAGATTTATGAGGGAGGTAGAATACTTTCTTTCATTTGCAAAGAATCCTTTCTGTGGAATCAATTTTCCAACAAATCGTAAATGAGGAAATAATTAATTGATAAGCTATCATAAAAATCATCAATCTTGTTACAGAGTGCCTTAATTGCCATAATCCTTGTAGTGCTAAAGGCTTTCTCTTTAATTTTGTAACCTGTTTTTTTGCTGGCAGTTCTGCACCCTTTGTTGTTCACCCATCCTCTTGTTCTGGTGCTGTTGCCTGCACACTTCAGTATTTGTTGTTTCTCTTTCTGGAAGCAATTACTGCCATTAAGAGGATTCTGTTCTCCATGACACCACTGGTATTGCAACTTCCACTTTTTACCAGAGGAAAACTGTAAGACCCAGCATCTTGGTTTGAAAGCCAGGTGTCTGCCAAGGGAGGCAGGAGCCTCCCTTGGCATAAGAAAATGTGACCCCCTTTGTTGCAGTACACCCCCACATCAGAGCAAGTGTTCCCATATTAGGAAAAGAGTTTAAGCCTCACCCCCTGAACTTTTAAGGAAGAAGAGCTAGAAACTTTCATGGTCTTCTCACTGTAATTGGCTCAGTGCCAAGACAAGGGTACCTGTGTTGGACCTTTTAACTGTTCCTCAAGAAATGTTGCTATTTTCTATTGGGCAGCAAGCCAAAAATCCCTCCTAGATCTTTGAATACTTAAGAGAGAGCAGAGTCTCTTGGGGCTTTTTCAGGATGTCTTAGCAGGTGCAAGGGACCTTCCTGCATGGTGCATGGCTTTTATTCTTTTGTTCTGTATAGTTTGTTATTTTCTCTTTAATGAAACGTTTTTGCTTTTTGAAAACACCTCTGATCAAGCTGTCCTACTAATTATTCTTATGCCATTTCTGGGAAGTTGCTGGCAGCCCTCAGAGTTGATTAATCTTCAACTGGGGCCAATAACATGCTGGCTTCACACAGAAATTCATCACCCCATTCTCTCCAAATTATTACAACTCTGAAAATCTAGGGTTTTCAGACAAAGACATGGGTAAAGGAGTAATAGTTCTTTACTGGTCTGTATAACAAGGCCGGGCTCCTCCTCCTCAGCTGCAGCACGTGGCCAGGCACAGGAGCTCTCTGGGAAGGGGGAGAGGTCACGGTCCTGGCTTCTCCTGAGGCACCCAGGTAGATGGTGAGAGTCCTTTCCAGTCAGACCAGGTGTTGATCAGGTCCCAGTTCATCAGCTGATCTAATGAGCAAAGCTCCCCTCATGGCAGGACAAGACAGCAGGAGCCAGAACCTCTCAGTGGTGGTGAATTCTTCCCACAGCGACCACAGCCTGTTTCTCCTCCAATGCTGAGAGTGAGAGGAGCCCAGCCCAGCCCAGCCCCTCATCCCCTGGGCAAAATCTCTTGGTATCTTTGCCTTTCCCAAAGAGAAAATCCCCAGCTGCACCCTTCCCTGCCTTGGCCATTTCTTTTGTCACTCTTAAGTACTGGTCCATATTGTCTCTTACCACCAGATGGGACAAAATTCCATGAGAGAAAGAAGCAAAAAGAAAAATCTTAACCCCCAACACCCAGTGAATGGCAAAGTACTTGTCACTTCAATAGTTGATGCATATGTCCTGATGATACACAAGCACAAAGCTTGTGTAATCTAAGCTGCCAGTGAACCTGCAACCAGTACAGCCCAAACCAGTACAGACTGGGATCTCTGCCTGGCTGCGGAGCAACTTGGCATTATTATGTGGAACAGCAGTAGGATAATCTTTCTAGGGCTTTCCTCAGGGCTGGGAAAGGCATTTTCCATAAAGAGAGGTATGGCTGGGAATTGTATTTACAGCTTTTTAAGATTTACTCTATAAAGCATGGGATCAAATAAGAGTTGTATTTATAATTTGGCCTGACTCAGAGGAGGAGACATCCTGTGATAGCTGAGGGAACAAACTGTAGGACAGTGCTTTTCGTTTGTAGGTAAATAGAACATCAGCACAACCAATATTCTGCAGCAGCAAAAACGCCTCACAGGTTAAAGTGTAAGACTTTTAAACAGAAAAACTAGTTCCTATCCATAAATCCAGTTTCATAGTCAGTCTGGTAATAACATGTAATTGGTATTTTCTGATGAGCTGCAGGGTAATAAGACTTAACTTTGCATCCAGTTATGAGGAATAAATTGTAAATTATAATTACAGAGAAAGTGAGATTATAAAATTTTAATGTAGTAAGGAATAATTAAAAAACAAATAAAATCTGCATTCTTTGAAAGCCTGACTTGAAACAAGCCTGAGAAAAAAACTGGCTCTATTAACTGGATAGTGACCTACAGCCTTTCCAAGTGCAGTTGTAGCTTTGTGTGGTAGAGCAGTTAAATAAAAATTAACCAGGTGGAAATAATGCTGTGCTTCAGGTGGTGGCTTTTTTGCAGCCACTTTACAGGCATTAAGCTTTTATGAATTTGTGAGGTCAGGAAAGATGTTTATAGATGCTGCAGAATGGCCTGCTGCAATCTTCCCAGAATTAATTACTTGGAGTACCTGTGTGGGTTTTTTCCTCATTTTTTCTTCTTTTAAATTCCTGGATGGTAGCACATAACTGTTTGTGCTCAGGAAAATGCAATTTTGCTCTCTTTGGGGTGATGAAAACACAGTTTCCTGCAGCTGAGGAAAATACTTGAGTAAGTTTGGGGACAACAATTAAGCAACAAGTTATGTAACAGTGGTAAAAACTTAGATATGATGAAAATAAAACTTTTTGGGAATCTGCTGCCAAATTTGCTGCTTTCATAGCTGTTACAATTACTAGTGAGTGCCCCTGTCTACCTAAATACCCCATCTTTTATCATCTTAAAGAATTTAGTTTCTCATCTTAAAGAATTTAGTGAACATTGTCAGTATTTGTATTCAAGGAATAGCTTTTAATAGGGTCTTTAAAGCTTTTTTGCTTTATTTCCTGGTCATGTGCTTGTGCCCTTTTCAACTCTGCTGCCATGTTTTTTATTGTTCTAACCTGTTAAAAATGGCATAAACAGGTAGCTTCAATATGACACCTCGTGTTCTTTCTGAGTCATTGCTTTTGGGAACTCTGATAACTTCTCCAAATTTTTTCTGTGTTTTCCTTTTGTGTTTTCTGTCTTGTCCAGCTGCACTGGTTTCTGAAAGTTTTCACCCTGGTGCAATTACCTTTTTTCACAACTCTTGGTACAGGACTTAGTCTTTCTGAGGGATGGGTGTTTCTTTTGCATTGGGCACTGTCTTCTGTTGTCAGTTCTGAAAAAAATCGCAACTTCAGCTTCAAAAATTGTCTCAGACTTTCCAAGATAATTTGCTACTCTGTGGATTTCTTCATATCCTGAAGTACAAGGATTTGAACTGTCAGATAGGGTTGTGGTGCCCTCTGCTAACTCCTCTTTGATGTGTCTCATATCCCTGTGTCCAAAATTAGAAGTGACTTTTGAGAACAGACTACTTTTTGTAATTAAATCAAGTTTTAAGTGGCTAAAAGACATTTTGAAGCTCTTCTTACAAGACCTAATAATTTCTGTAAAAACCAACCAGTGTGGTGAGCAGCTTCCCTTGACTGTCCAAGCCTTTAAGGATCTGAAGTTTCACACACTGATTGATACTTCCAGTTTTGAAGAATGAGTTGCTGTTTCTGTCCTTTAGGGCTATTTTTGGGTGAAGTTTGTCACTTGAAACAGCTTTGCAAAACGTGTTGGCAGCTTTAGAGTAATATAAAGTACGTTTTATTGCCTTTAATTGTGCAAGATCTGTGCACTAGGTGTCAGCATTGGTCTGCACTGCTGGTTCCTGGGACTCAGAGTAGGAATCATCCAGAGTTTCTGTGGCAGTTTCTTCGTGGCTGGCTGACTCCGAAGGAAGATTATCATTCAGGCCAGAGGCAAAAAGAATTAAGCTACCTGGGACTTAGGCCAATACACTGATAAGCTAAAGAAGCACATGGTGGTAGTTCCTTATCGAGTTGAAAGCAACTTTAAGTTAACAGGACTTTAACTAAATTCCACCTCGCTTGTTGGCAGTGTGCAAATGTATCATGGAATTGTTTAGGTTGGAATAGACCTCAAGACCAACCATTAACTCAGCACTGCCAGGCCTGACACTAAACCATGTCCCCAAGTGCCACATGTACACATCTTTTAAAGCCCTTCAGGGATGGTGACTCCACCATGTCCCTGGGCAGGCTGTTCCAACATCTGACTCAGTGAAGAAATCTGGGTCTGTGTCTCTCTATGACATTTTGCTACTTTAACATTATTTTTTTACCTTGTTGGGAGGAGCTCCCATTGAACTCACTGCTGCCCTCCAAAACCTGCTTTGTGCAAGGCAGTGGTGAGGCTCTGGTACAGATTTGCCAGAGGACCTGTAGATGCCCCATCCCTGGGAGTGTTCAAGGCCAGGTTTGGATGGGGTTTGGAGCCATCTGGTCTAGAAAAAGACATTCCTGCCCATGGCAGGAAGTTGGAACAAGATGATGTTTAAGATCCCTTCCAATCCAAACTATTTTATGTTTCTGTGATTCAGTCTCACAGTGTATAAATCACAGTATGGTTTCATGGAATGAAAAATTTGTGGTTTACAAGATTAGAGACATAAAAATCGAGACAGTAGTTTCTTGCTTTCATAGCCCGAGATTTCAAGATTAGATTTAATCTTCAAGGGATGAAAATCTTGGTGAATCAATAAATCTTGGAAGTGGTATATTTTTGCACTCCTTTCAGTCACATGAATATCATGTTAAGTATCTTCCATACAATTTGGAGCTGTTTAGCTGCTACTGACTGTTTTGCCTGTTTACTTGTTAGTACCACTGACAAATAAAGTTGAAGCTGCAGAACTTCATCTTTGCAGTTTTTGTTAACAGTTGAACCCAGCTTAAGTTCTCCTGGCTGCAGAAGCTGTGCGCGAATCCCCGGCCCTCTGCAGCGCCGGTGTCTGCTACTGTGTTTCCCCTCCTGTTTGTTTTATAAAACTCAGCACTTTAAATCTTTGTGATAAAACACAGTCCCTTTCCTCTTTTCCCTGTGAACTGCAGCTCTCAGAAGAGGAGAAGATCCAGCGTTACAGCATCCTGTCGGAGCTGTACGAGCGCATCGGCTTCCACCGCAAATCGGCGTTTTTCAAGCGCATCGCGGCCATGCAGTGCGCGGCCCCCAGCATCCCCGAGCCCGGCTGGAGGGCCTGCTACAAACTGCTGCTGGAGACTCTGCCTGGCTACAGCCTCTCCCTGGACCCCCAGGACTTCAGCAAAGGTCGGTGGGGATTACCACAGTTGGGCACTTAGCTGGCTTTCCCTATTAATGCACTTCAGACATTTCGTACTGGACCTAAATTATTTGCTAATGTGAAACTAACTGCAGCAAATAAAGCAGTTGTTTAACACTGTACCTACACTTTTTTTTACTGTTGTTCCAACAGTGTCAAATTTCTGCAAGCCACTGCTGAATGTGTTGCTGTGTCTCCCTGTTTGCAGGGCGTAATTATGTGTTATTTATCAAAACTTAGTTTCTTACGTTTTTCAAAAATGTCTTTTGTTTTGATAATATGCTTCTCAGTACATACAAAACTCATGTATTATTCTGGATTATTTTTTTCAGTTAAAGTGCCTTCAGCTGTTCCATCAGAAATTGTATTTCTTTTGGGTTGTAGCTGTTTGATCTTATAAGGAAAGATTAAAAATCCTTTTACATATTTTTGTATCTAGACACATATAGATATGTATAATGTAATTAATAGGGTCAAATATGTCACATTTTCCCACAAATGAGATCAGAGACAGCTAAAATGCTGTTAGGCAGCTCCTTGTGGGTAAACCTTTCCAAAACCTTGCATTGTGTTATACAGTAGCAGTTTTGGGGACCATTCCCTAAATGCTGTAGCTGCAGGAGAGGAGCAGGAAGTGATGGGCTGAGCTGTTTTTGTGGATGGTTAGTGTTAGGGTTTTTAAAAACTGTTGTGATTTATATGTCAAATTATATGTGAGAGGAGGTAGAAAATGCCAAGTGGACTGGGTGGAAAGATGCTAAGAATCTAGGAAGAGGTAATATGCTGGGAAAAATATGCTGTGGCCTGGGATGGGACTGTGTTGGGAGAAGAAGTTGTAAAAGTTCTGCAATAAATTATAATTAAAAAAACAAAGGACATGATTGGTGTTTATCTTTCATTTTTACCTTACCTTCATGTTGCACTGAAGTGCGTTGTCTCATTTTTTATTCTTGAAATGGCTCTTTTAGAGACATATGGAAAGATCACTGCAAACTCTAAGATAGAAATGACATTTCACACATGAAAAATAATGAGACTCTCAAAATATAAACTCTCAAGGTTTGGTTGCAGTAAATATTCCTAAAACAGTTTGCCAAATGCTGATGGGTGATATTACATGGAAGGCTGTTGAAGTTTATGAAGTATTGCATGTCTTGAAATATGTGTTATTTAAAAATTATTGCTGTTGCTTACTACTAAAAACAGGTTGAGCTTAATGAAGAGTGCTGCATATTATGGTTCAGAAAGGAAGGTTATGTTACAATGATCTATTTATTCTTTCCACAGATACGCTGCAAATATGAAGTAATTCGTAGTCTGAAACTTAAAGAGTGAAAATCAGGATATGTGCATTGTGTTCTACAGTTTTATTGCTTTTATTGGCTGGGAAAGCATTTAGAGAAAATATCTCTTGCTTGATCTTTAAAGGGAGTTAAGAATTACAAGGGGTTTTTTTGTTTCTTTTTTTGTTTTTTTTTACAAGGGTATGAAGTGACAGGACAAGGGAGAATGGTTTTGAACTGAAAGAGTAGGTTTAAACTGGGTATTAGGAAGAAATTCTTTACTGTGAGGGGCATGAAGACCTTGCACAGGTTGCCCAGAGGAGCTGTAGCTGCTCCAACCCTGGAAGTGTCCAAGGCCAGATTGGATGGGGCTTTAAGCCACCTGGGATAGTGGAAGATGACCCTGCCTGTGGCAGGGAATTGGAAATAGATGATCTTTCAGGTCCTTTCCAATCCAGACCATTCTGTGATTCTATGATTTCAATTTCCGTGTGAAATCTTTTGTGCATTGTCCAGAGAATTAAAAAAAAACCCAACACTTTAAAGATTCTGTATATAATTTTGGTTTTTGGGAAGTGCTAACTTTGTCTTCAGAATTTTAATTACATTTATTAGTCGATAGGCAAACATATAAAGCAAAACTTGATTTCATATTTAGATATTCAAACAGATACAACAGTCCTATTTTCTGTGTTGAGTATAAGATTTGGATTTTGTAACAACCGTTGGGTGATTGGTATAAGTCCCATAAAATTACTGCTTAGCATGTGAAGAAAACCAAAATCCATGTGTTTGTGATGACTTCCAACTTTAAAATGCAATAAACACCTGCATCTTTCCCAGGAACTCACAGGGGATGGGCTGCAGTGCAGATGCGTTTGCTCCATGAACTGGTCTACGCTTCCCGGAGGATGGGCAACCCCGCCCTGTGTGTCAGACATCTCTCCTTCCTGCTCCAGACCATGCTGGATTTCCTTTCTGACCAAGGTAGGACTTTGTAAAGAAGCAGATTTTTGCACTTCCTTCTGACCCACGGTCAAATAATGTCAGTCTGGTTTGAAATACAATTAATTTGGGAAGGAATGGAGAGCATGGAAGTTGGGGAGTTCTGTGTAGGCCTGAGTGGGTTGTTGATGGTAGTCAGTGAACAAAGAGTTGAAATTTTATTATCTTTAAGATCCTTTCCAACCCAAACCAGCTGAATGTGATGGACCTGAATTAAACAGTTTTTAACTGGGACAGTGGCCTTAAGTTCCTCTACATTTCTGCAGTTTCTTTCTTTTTTTTTTTTTTTAATTCTGCAATAAATTGTAACAGTTTCATTTGTCAAAGGTTGACAGTGCAAGGAATGTGTGTGTGGATGATTTTCAGCAATGGGAATGATGTGTGTGAGGACCCTGCTTTGGGGTGGGACCATGTAACATTTACAGAATCACCTGGAAAAGCCAAAAGTGACAACTGTTATTTTGTATTATGTTTCTTAGGAAAAATATTCCATAGTGACTTGTTTATCACCCAGCTTAAAGATACCAGTGATCTTAATGAATGCTGAAGGATTTTAAAAATTGGTTTTGCTTCTCAGTAAGCTAGGTAAAAAATGCATTTTTTTGCAGTTTGTTTACAGTAAAGAGGATGGAAATGGAAAAGTATAGGGGTTTTTTTTGTTTGTTTGTTTGTTTTTGTTTTTGTATTTTCTTTTCTTTTTCTCCTTCAGTTATGGCCAAATGTCTCCCCTTAGTGACTCCTGCAGGGAAGAACTTTATTGGCAAACTAGATATTTCCCTGCTTTATTCCCTCTGTTTAGTGGGTCAGATCAGTGCTGAAGGAGAGGAACTGATAAACTAGTATAAATTTGCTTTCTGCCTGTAGATCTTGTTTGCTGTCAGAAGGTCATTGGATTTTCCAGGACTTACAGTAAAGCTTTGTTGATATATGTATGGAAAGTTGTGCTGAAGACAAGGTTTTAAACTCTTCCACTCTGCTTTTCCACATGTGATATCATTATTCCCTAATTCTAATTGAAGTCCTAAAGACAAAAAACCTGTGTGTTCTTTGCCTTCAGACCTTGTATGTTGAGAGTAAACCTTCCAGTTTCATAAGGCCTAGGATAACTGTGATATTCAGTGCCTTTGAAAAAATCAAACTAAATCTTCTCCCATGTGGTTGAAAAGCAGTTGAATATTTTTTCCCTTCTCTCTTGAATACATCCAAAATAGAACTTGCTGTTGAGTTTGATGTCTTTTATTGATAAGCTCTTGCTCAGACACGGTGAGTGGTGTTCCAAAGGAGTGAAAGTGTGGATGACAGTGCCAGAAATGTATTTCTGGCCTGTAATTTTTTTGGTAACTCTTCTGAGGTTGATGCTGTGTGACCATAGAGTCATTAAGGTTGCAAAAGGTCTCCAAGATCATCAAGTCCAACCTGAGTTGTGCAAGGGTCTGTTTAGCATAGAAAATTACTTTAATTTTATAGCTCTTCTAAAATTATTGGAATATTGGAAGAAATAAACCAACAAATCTCTTTCAGTCTTGAATTGTATTAAAGGACAAAAGCAAGACAATTGAAGGCAGAGGTTTAGATTACTGTTTTACTTACTGTGAACTGTTCCCTTCTAAACTGGTAAAGAGATGTCACTAGTGTTCTTTTCTGATAGTCACATGACTGAAATGTCCAGGTTTTGTTAATCAATTGAAGGTTTAATTGGAAAAGAGTATTAATGCAGTGGTATTGGAGTTCAAGAGTGCTCAGATTTTTACTCTTTTTCAATGCTGCACAGAAAGTTACCAGTTTCTAAGGGTGGAGGAAAACTCACTCTTCTGAAAAGTCAGTTTTCACTTGAATGTGTTCTTTCCTAAATAAACTTCATATTTTTAAAGCTTATTACTGATTATCTGCTAAATCCTATTCTTGTAGTTAAAGTTTGGGTAGTTTGCAGATCATTTTTAAAATTAGAATAAATAGAAGTGAAAACTCTGTAGCTGAGAGGAAGTTACCAGCTAAACATTTGGCTCTGGAACTTGACCTTGTAACCCTTTTTCTCTCAGGATTAGCTGCCTCTAGACACAGAAAAAGAGCATTTTCTAGTTTTTTAATATCATTCTCTTAATTTACTAGTTCAGTTGAAGTTGGGATGCTGGGACTTCAGAAAACAGAAACAAAAAAGATGTATTCTCCAAGTAGAAATTGAGCTGATGAGATTTATTTGTTCCAATGAAATCTAGATCTATTAATTAGAAACTCGTGCTTCTATTAATGGAACACAAATGCATAGTCAAAACTGGTTTGTGTTTAAAACAAAATTCAGTGTTTCAATTGATTGATGCATTTTAAAATGCAGCTTGTCTATGTTTACTTGAATTTACTTGAATCTCCAACCATGCAGCCTGGCAAATCTAAATAAAGAGTATCATCAAGCAAATGGGAGATGTCAGTCACTATTGTAACAACATGGAAGCTAAAAGTGTGACTTAAAATGAAACTATTTAGTTACATAAATATGTAAAATGCAGTCTTCTGCAAAGCAAAATGAGGTACTAAATTCTGTGTAAAACCTCTAATCCCAAGCTATTATGTTTTAATGGTAACAACCCCTTATGAATCTCTTTCTTTAAATAAGAATTAAAATGTGCAGTTGCAAAGTTGCTTGGAATTCAATCTGTCTTTTCTGTAATGCTTTTTGAAACACAAAACTGTGTGTATAAGTCAATGAATTTGAATTGAGTGGTGTCAGATATTCGGAAAAAAATACCATTATTTGTATTCAATGGCTCTTCACTGATAATATTCATACTTCTTAAAAGGACTGTGACTTGCACTGAGTGCAGGTAATTCTGAGCTGGCTCATCTGTTAGGGCCTCTCTAAACACAGAACTGTTTGGAAACAATTACTAAGGAAATGTGACCCGCAGTCCTGTGATGAATAAGTACAGAGTTGGAAATGTTTCTCCATTGCCTCTTGGAAGATTTAAGGTTTGAAAGTGAGAGCTTTGAACTGCTTTCTTTAGAAAATGAGGCACCTTGTTTGATGATCATTGAAAGATGTTGTAGTTGGTACTTTAGGGAGGGGAGCAATAAACCTTGGGTAGAGCAGGAGAACTTTGCCTGGATACCGAGGAGCAGCCAGTGGATTTTAGGGGAGCAGAGATGAAGTTCACCAATGATGTGCTGTTGCTGTGAGGTGGATGTGAGGCTGCCACTCACAAAACTGTCTCAAAACAGGTGCCCAACCTGCCAAAAGTCTGTGAGGTCTACAAAGTGCTGGAGTCTTTGCTGTCCTTGCTGTACTGGCTGCTCCACCCCGCTGGTGCTGCTGCTGTGGCTCTGCTCCCTGGCTGGGCAGCTCTGGGAGGGACCCTGGGGACAGACCTGTGACACCCTCATGGATCTCCCCGTGGCACTCTGTGAGCCAGCATTGCAGCCATGGTGGGGGTAACCCCTTTCCTGTGCTTCTCATCATCATTCTTGGCATTCTCCTACTTTGCTATTTTCTCCTTCTTTCCTCTTCTATGAAAAAATTAATTATTGCTTTGGATCCCAACATTTAACCTCGTTTATGTTTTCATCTTCTTTTTGGATATGTTCAGCACCTAATTCCTTCCTGCATTTGTGGATCAAGGCAAAAGTTGTCTGTCTTCAGCTTGAGCAGATCAGAACAGTCCCTCAGAACAGTCCCTGCAAGCTCATGTTCTTTCAGACATTCAGCTGGTTTCCACTTCAAATTTCATGATTCCTGCTGTTTGTTTCTTGTGGCAAGGATGTCATTGTGATGAGGTGACCTTTTGTCACCCACTATGCATAGCATGGGATGAAACCAGGAGTATTCAATTCCTTTTTTGTTGTTTGGGAAAGAATGTGCACTTTTCAGTGCTTTTCAGTGTAGCCCTGCCAAGATCTTCCTGTCCTGTGGTTATTGGTGCTGCACTTGAGTTCTTTCCAGTGTTCTGGTGAAGTGACAGCCTTCACATCTGAGCTCTCAACTGCTCTGTCATGTACTTAATGAATTAAACTAGTGACTCTATGTGATTCTGCATTAAACATACAGAAGTAATTTTTCATCTGTTGACCAGGGATTTGGATGTCTTTATTCTTGAGCTCACAGTAGGTGATGGAGAGAACTTCCCAGAATATCCTGGTGTGCCTTTCTGTCCTTCCTCTGTGTGGTTGTTTCTTAAATCATTGGATCCTAGTGAAAGATGTTTATTGTCAGCCTTTACTGAGATCACTGTAGCTAATGAAGAATTTCTGCCAAAATTTCTGCTTAATGCTGTTTCAGTTCCCCTCATCCTGTAGATGATTTGGGATGGACTTGTCAGTGTTGGCTGGGCAGGCCATCTTGGTGTCTTGACAGCTTGGCTGAAGGACTTCACACCATTAATCTGAGAGCACTTTCAGAACCTTTTCCTTTCAAGCCTGCTGTGCTCAGGTGATGGGTGAGATGTCAGCTGGCAGGCTGAGGTTGTGCCTTTTGCAGAGAAGTGATGAGCTTGATCTAAGGAAGAAACCCCAAACCTTGTTTGTCTTCAGAAATTATGGTTAAGCCTGGACTGAGCGTAATTTGATGATGTCAGACGTGGTGTCTTACAACTCTTAAAATATGTCTTTCGATCTTGCAGTCTGAAAGAGGAAATTATGCAGTATTTTAGACATTTTTATTTATAGAGCAGATTGCATATGCATTCCCTCGGTGTCATTTAAATTTCAAATTGCTATGTAGAAGTATGGAAAATAAGGAAGAATATTAAACTGGGCTCCTGAAAATTGACAGCTAGGCCACAAGTGAATGCAGAAATTACTTTAACCCTTTGTAGCCCTCCTGCCAAGCAGCAGTCAGGACCAGACTCATTTTCTGAGGATCTTTACTTAAAATTGTAACATTGTCCTGAATTTCCATCCAAACCTGGGAAAATGAAGTGAAGCTGCACAGGCACTTGGTGGGTTATACCTCCCCACAGAGATTGGGCTAAATGAATTTCACTGGAGCAGGGGATAAGAACAACCTGTGAGCCTATAAATAACTTTTGGGCATGGAATGATTTAAAATGGCATCTTTTTTTGAGGGACTGCTGGAGCAGCTTGTGACTCTGTTCACCTCACTGCCTCCTGTTCTCTTGTTCAAGTCTTGCTGTAACTTTCTGATTTCCCCATGTTTTCAGAGCTGTAGCCAGACTTGTTGAGAGTTTCAGCTCATTTCAGTTTGAGCTGGTTGTTCACCATTTCTGCCCTCTGTTTGCAATTTTTCCTGCCTATTCTCATAATGCTGCTCTTCTTTTTTTTTTCCTCCTGTTTTTCATATTTAGGTTAGAGAAAACAAGATTATAAATATTACAAATAAAGACATAAGCCCAGAAAAGATTTTGAGGTGTAACTTTCTCAACTCATGAAAAAGAATAACTTCACACAGAAGCAGGAAGCCTGCCAGAACTGAAAGATAATTGAGGTATGGAAAGAGATACTCAGGGAAGATTGAGCTGTATCAGAAAATTTGGATCAAGGTTTTCTGTTTAGGAAAGAAGATTCCAAGGCTGGTCCTTCCTCTACAGAGAATAAATCTGTGAAATTATTTAGAAATGTAATTAGAAGTGGTTTATGGTAGGGAA
Source organism: Trochalopteron elliotii (assembly GCA_024734555.1). Taxonomy (NCBI): domain Eukaryota; kingdom Metazoa; phylum Chordata; class Aves; order Passeriformes; family Leiothrichidae; genus Trochalopteron; species Trochalopteron elliotii. The sequence goes on along the minus strand of JANPWX010000063.1, from coordinate 922,780 downwards.
TGATCTGAACTGTAAAATGAGCAGTAATAAATTTCAGGTACCAGATAAGGTTCAAAGGCACTAAAACCATTTTAATTTTAAACAGCTGAACTACAGTTGCAGTTAATTTTTTAAAGTGTTTTTATCCTCACTTTAAAATTACAAATGGCAAGTGTGTTGCTGTATTTTTTTAAGAGTTCAAGAGGGATGGAAGTGACCCTGGCCACACCAGTGATTCTTTTTACAAGGTTCATCACTCCCCTTACACATCTATTGCTCTCTGAGTACTGAATAAGTGACCCTGGTTGTGGATGCTTCTCTTGAAGTGAGGTAAACCAAATTCCATCCTTGGAACCCCTCTGGAGTTAATAAATTTGGCCTCAGTACTGGGTGCATTATAAGAAGCTCTAGTAAATAATACTAGGTGTGTGGATAATTGTGATTTAATAGGAAGAGATTTGAACATTTTTGAATCATGATTTATTTTCAAGGGATGATGGAGCATTTAAATGAGTGTGATTTAGTTGATGCAGTATTCCTGAATGAAAAAAAACCCAACCCCAAAACAACATATATTGGTACATTGGTTCATTAATGATTAGAAGAGATAGAAAGAAAAGGTGAGTGAGTTGAGGGTGGTGAGGAAAGAGATTCCCAGTCATGTGCTCAGCAATAACCAAATCATCCCTGTATTATCAACACTGCAGCACAAATCCCAAAACACAGCCCCAGCCCAGATACTGTGGAGAAAATTAACTGTACCCCAGCCCAAAGCAGCACTTGTGAAAACAGATGTAAGCTGTTAGGAAACTGGCAAAAGTGACAGTATCACAGTTTGTTGCCAAGCCAAGGTTATTGAGAAGAATTTCTAGAGTAGACTTGATTGTGATAATGTTACTTGAGAGTGGATAATAAGAGATCCTGTGTTGGAATCCTGCTCTTGGAGACACTGCTGATGCTGTCACAGGTAATCCCTCAAAGCTGTGTAATGAAGGCACCAACTGCTTTGCTCTGTAGCTTCTCTTTGTGCTGCAATGCTTAAAATACTTTAAATAGCATTTAAATTAGGGCAGCCTTTCTCCTAGAAAATTCATTTTTAGAAAGGTAAATGTTACTGATTGCAGGGGCTGAAAAGAATGATGCTTTAATCAGACTGAACAGAGAATTTATTGCAAATTAAAACTTGATGTAAACTCCAGAGTTGGAGTGAGGTTTACTCAACTGACACTGATGAACTGGTTTTAATGCACTGTGTTGTATTTTAGCTGACAAAGCACTTGCAAGTTGGTATTGCCCAACCAATAAACCTTTCAAAAGGGAGCTACTTTGGTTGGTCTTATAATATTCAAATTAACTGATTTCAGGATGAAGATGGAAATCTACAGTATAATTACCAGGGAATATTTAAAGCAGCCTGGGTAGTTCTTAGCCATTACTTTGAAATATTTCACTGGTTCAGCTTAGTGCCATATCTTGCTTGTGTACTTACATATAAATAAGTGTATCTGTGTGTATATATATATATATATATATATATATATATATGTATAAAAATGTACTTAAACAGACTTGTCACCTAGTGTGTTTGATGTATAGCAGTGGCACAATGTGGTTTGAGAACGAATATATTAAAAAAGCCTGAATGGAGATGCTTTCTGGTAGGAATACAAGACTTGGGAGATTGTGTATGAAGTAGGAGGAGACTCCTTAGAAGCCAGCATCATGGTACTGTGGCTTCTGCTGCTTTTCATCAACTTCTGTGTTTTCATCAGTTCTGTGCTAACAAACTTCAGCACAATTGTGTTCCTGCTACACTTCTTCCTGCTTTTTATAACCCTCCCCTTTTAGAATGTCTCCCTGGAATTCATGTTTTGTAGAGACAAGCCAACTTATTAAATAAATTTGCTCAAATTGCTTTATTAAGAGGGTGTAATTAATTTTCCTGAATTGCATGTCTTTTGGACTTTGATTTTTTGAAGTGGAATAAATAAATGAAATAGAGTAAACTAGCAACAGTAATTAAAGATTTAAATTCATTTGTGTAGCACTAAATATGAAACACAACTATTTCTTAAGTCATATATTATATGACAAAAATAATGTACTGTGAATCAAAAATTTAGCATTACAGACCACCCTGAAAGTCTCGCACATGATTTACCTTTGCTTGGACTTGTGTGTCAGTGAGGTACAGACAAAAACTCCAAATTCTTGGGCTGTGATCAGGAGATCAGTTGTTACAGTAAAATAGTGCTTTTTTAATGACAAAAATTTTCTATTCATTTTTTTAAGGTCACTCATGAACAAAATGAAATCTTTGAGCTTTAGCCCAAAATTGCCATCTTCATATAGGTACCTCTGATCTTGAAGTGTCATTTCCCTCAGTTAATTGAGGGAAAAGATACAGGTGTGCAAATGGAAGCACATTGCGAGGTTTTTATTCCAGGAAAAAAAAAATTCCTTTGGGGGAGATCTACTTTAATTGACAAGATGAAGACATGAAGAATTTGTGCTGTATTATTAAGTGCTAATTTTTTTGTACCAAAGGAAGCTATTTTAGGAGGTGCTATATTACTGAAATTCAAATATATTTTAGATGACATTTAACAGACTCAATGCTGCTCGCTCACCCTAAATTCAAATTAAAGCACTGGAGTTAAGGCTGCTGTTGAAATTGACATTTTATTTGGAAAAAGAAATATCCATGTTTAAAAATGGATCATCCATGTACCTTAGTGAGCTCCCCATATGATGTCCATGGAGTGTGATTGGATGTGCCAAAGAAAGATGGGTAGGGTAGGAGTGATCCTGAAGAGATGTTATTACAGGGGGATGGGAAAACTCAAGGATGAGAGAGCTGACATGTTGAAGTTTTCAGACAGTTTCCCAGTTTTTTCAACAATTAAACCATGCTTTTCTGCAGCAAGGTTAGTTGACTAGTGGAGGCATTGAAATTTTGAATCCTGATAAACCTTTCTGGCCAAATTCCTGTGACATTGCATAGCAGTATATTGGGGAAAATGCTGTGCAGAAATCAGTGTGTCGTCCTTTCCATCTTCTGTCTCTGCTTCTTCCACACAAAATCCAGAATCACATGTGATTAACAGTTGAGCCATTGTATCTTTGAATATTTACAAAACCTTCCTTGCCCAGAAGCAGCTCTACAGCAGTCCTGACCTTCATTTATCATTATAGAAGTTATCTATGCCTAATTTACTCCACTATTTTGTAAATGTAGGACTCCTGGTATTCTTTTAACATGAAAAAATTAGTTTTGATTTCAGTGGTTTATATACTGATTTTGTGTGGACAAAATATATTTTTTAGAATTGAAAGTATGCAGACAGCTGAAGTTCTGAGATATGGTGGAGAACCAGACACTGAAATTTTAATGGTGTCTTTAGGAACTCTGTCTTCAGCTGTGTGAATTTTTTAAATGAGGTTTTAACTGGAAATATTTTTGTGTAAACTGGCTGGGACTTCATGTGTACACATTTTATACAATTACTAAAAACCTTGTAATAAAAGACTGTGTTATATTTAATCAGTCTCTTCCCCTTCTTTGTCTTTGTGGCAGTCTTTCAGAAGTGGAAAGCATTTTGCTTCTAAAAGACAAGCTATTTTTATTTGTGTCTAAAATACTATTTTCTTCCCCCTTCCTGCAAAGTTAGTAGTAAATTGAGAACTTATTTTCCAAAGATAAGCTATTAACACAGCAAATAACTGAATCCTTTGTGTGGATGGAGTCAGTCTCTGATGTAGTTCATGATGCTCTGTTCATGAAAGCAGGTCTAACTCTCTGGTAGCATAGATTAATTATTTTCTTCTAGTTTCTGCTCTTTTCTACATCAAACAGTGAATTTTATTAGTCTCTGCTATGTTTATTTAGAGATTTATGTTGCTTGATTTCTTAAAGAAATGGGATTCATATTCTCTGCTGACTGCCAGTGCCTTTCTCCATAAGAACAGCTTTGGAGTCTGTGGGGAGCACACACATTTATTGCAGTAGACAGTTGTGGCATGAACACCCAGGGTTCCTGTGTTGCTTTCAAAGCAGCTTGTTCAAGTTTGAGATTTCTGAGCAGTTCGAAGTTGTGTTTATTTGCTCCATGTATTTTTCAGAAAAATATTTGCTGTTTGTTACTAAAACTGCAGAAAGTGCCATCACCCAATCCCTGTCAGAGTTAATGGGGTGGAAAAGCAGGAGGTGCTGCCTGCAGATGAGAGGAGCTGCTCTGTTCTGCTGAGTTCCCTGCTCTGGCCATGCAGGAGTGGATGGATCCTGCAGGTCCTGCCCAGGTGCTTTGCTCACACCTCTGGCCTGGCTGTGCCTGGGGAAGGGGGATGCCCTGCATACACAAATGTGGTGGTCCCTGTCCAAACCAGGGCTCAGGCACTGCCTGAAAGGCTGAGGAGCTTTGCACATCCCCTCCAGTCTGTGATTAACTGTAGAGTAAAAGGTGTGTAGCAGTTGGTGTCTGTGAATAATCTTTTTTGCAGCTTTTGTGATGGTATTTACCTACTTTGTGGCCTTTTTGAAATTATTTTAAAGAGTACACTGCATCTTCATGGCAAAATGAGACTGAAGATTCCCTTGGAAGCAGACGTGGACTTTCTCTTCTCTAGGGCTCACCAAGCAATTCTCATTTTGTGTGGGTGTGTGAAGGCAATGTCACAGGATCAAAGAATTGTCTGAGTTGGAAGCAATCTTAAAGTTACCATCTCTGCTGTGGGCAGGGGCAGTGGAAGTCCCAGGTTGCTCCAAGTCCCATCCAACTTGACCTTGAGCACTTCCAGGGATGGGGCAGCCATAGCTTCTCTGGGCAACCTGTGCCAGAGCCTCACCAGCCTCAGAAAATAGGTTTTTTCTAATATCTAATGTAAAATTGTCCTCTGTCAGTCTGAATCCATTCCCCCTTGTCCTGTCACTACATGCTCTTGTAAAAAGTCTCTCTCCATCTTGTATGCCCTCTTCAGGCACTGGAAGGCCATATCTATGTTTATTGGTGCAAAAACTGCTTTTTCTCTTGTTTTTTTTTTTTTCTGTCATCAGACTGACTTTTCTTCTTGTTATATATTACTATTAACTCATTAAGGAGATATTTGAGTCTGTCCTGAGAGAGTTGGGTCAGGACTGCTGCAGGAGCTCTCCTCAGACTTCTTCTTTGTGACCATTATTTGATGTTTTCAAGGGAGAAGGAAAAAGCTCAGCCAGCACAAAGCACCCTGGGCAGTGAGGATTTTTGTTAAAATGTTGATTCTGGACCTATAAAATTGAAGTCAGAAGGTGTTGAGCTATTTGTTTTCAATACTTTAGTGAGCTCCATAAGGAAATGAAGTTGTTCAGTGTGATTGGTGGGTCAGACAGGAAATGTTCCATTTCTTTATTCCATCTGGCTGTTGTTTGTTCTACAGGGGACACTGTGACTTGATCAACACTACATCAACCAATTGCTGCCAAAGAACAAATGTTGTGTTTTTATTCTTTGCCTTAGTGTTCAATGGATAGTGACTGAACCCAAGTACAGCTATTTTAAATTTCTTCGAATATTAAAGAGCATAGTTACAGCAATTGTGTTCTTCTCATTTTCTGTATTATCTGCCAAGACATGAACTGCTGTTTATGTTAGATTGTTAAATCACAGTTACTGAAGTGCTTAAAAATGTTAGTCTATAACTGACCTTCTGTCCTGTCCTGGTCTGATTTTTCTATGGCTCCATTGTTGTGAAATAGTGCTCCACATGACTGTGAAACGAGCAGAAAGTCTGGTCTTTTTCACATTTAGTAGCTTTTAATCACTGATGGTTTCTGACTGTGCATCTGAAGCTCTCAGATTTTTGTGTTCTTGTATTAGATGAAGGTTTGAAGCAGCTTGGACACAAAACCAGTGCTTGTTATATTGAGGTGTAGTTAAGCAATGAAATTCTAAAAGTATGGGTGGACTGGCAAAATTTTTGGTTGTCAGAAGCAGTCAAAACCAATTTGGTATGAAATGAGGAAACTACTCTGGAGTTACACTGAACAAACTGAGCAGAATGTGCTCATGTGCCAGTGCTGACAGTGGCTTTGCTCAGCTTTATTTGGTTACAGCTGTTCTGTGATCCTGGTCTTTCAGTGAGTCTGGAGAAAAACTGAGGGCAAAAAAAAATTGTGAACATAGTTAATCCAGATGAGAAAATAAGCTGTCACTCCTCACTCAATAAGTGAGTCTCTAATGCCTACACAAGAGTATCCAGTAGTGCTCCCAGCTGCAGGACAGGCTTTTAAAGCTGTTGAGGTGAATTCACAGGTCACAGGATCAAGTGGTGATTGCCTTCCTGCTGACCTGTACAAGCATGAAGGCACCAGGTGGGTAGAGACCTTCAAGAGCAGCTGGTTTTTGTCTCTTCTTTTCAAAAAATAAGTGCTGGTGATAACAGTCACAGAAATCTCCAAACTGTGGGTCAGGAAGGAGGTTGAGGAGTTCAGTGGCTCCTCCCAGGAGGTTCTCTCAGAACACAATGTCAGGCAGCCAGAAGCTGTGAGAATTCAGAGCTGCAGTTGTTGTAACAGATTTTTGGCAACCATTAGGCCACAGAGGTCAGGGAGCTGAGGTGCTCCTCAAGGGAAAAGGTTTCTGTGTTTGCTTTCAGAAGTGGCTCTTGGGCAGGATCAGGCAGCTCCTTTGCATTGTGAATATTTCCCATCATGTCCAGCTGTTGTGGATTCCTTCAGCATCTTGGCTGAGATGTGGTGCTGAGAAAAAGGACCTGAGCTTCTGGCCTGGCAGCAGCATGTTTAAAGATGGTTTTCACACCACATCAATGTAGAAAAATGGTTTGGTTTGGCTTTTTTCTCACAGAAAGCGTGGGGAGCTGCTACTGGGAAATAACCACGTGACTCAAAAATCTGTAAACAAATTGTTCTTGCAAATGGCAGCCTGCTTTCCTTGAGAACAATAACTGACAGTGTTTCACACTAGGGAATGAAAGCCAGTGCTCTGGAATGACAGACCTTTGGTTTCAAGCACAATTAAGCACATGCTGTAGTATTATCTTCATCATTCCTGGTAGCTGTGCAGATTTCCATCTCGGTGGATTCTGCTTGCACTGTGTGCCCTTGCTCATAATATGGCAAATAACCTGAAATTTTGGTGGTAATACTGAGCCTTGAACCACTACAACTCCTGGCTGTGGTGTGCTGCTCTGAGTGTATATGGGTGTCTAATAAATGTGGTTTAGGGAACATTTCCTGAAGGCAATTAAAATGTGGGGAATGGCTCAAGAGACTGTTCAGTGAAACAGACACAAGCAAGGCAATTGTCAGTTACATGGCATTAATTCCATAGTGAAGGGGATTACAATCAGTGTTTATTTGCTTTGAAGGAGTGTGTACTCGTGGCTGTACAATTCACAAACTAAGCTGGATTGATGTGAGCAGCACAAGCATTGATGGATGTTTGTGCTTTTCAGGGCCCAAGATGGAGTTTTGGGCAGGTTTTGGTATTTTTGGCATGGTTTACAGGATATGTTTCTTCCACATTTTTCTCACTCCTCCCTCTCACAGCTGCTATGCAGCATTTTTTACCCTTTCTTAAATATGTTCTCAGGGAGATGCCACCAGCATAACTGACTGGCCCAGCTTTGGGCAGCAGCAGCTTTGTTTTAGGGTAGTCTGGAATGGGCTCTGTCATGGAGATATCCTGGTCCCTTCTCCCAAAGGCCACTCCTTGCTACCTAAACCTTGCTGCATAACCCAGTACAGCTGTCTAAGCAAGTTTTTTTGGTAGTACTACCAATGATAACTACTTGTTATCACCCTCCCCTTTCCTATTTAGTTTTATCATTGAGTATTTTGGTATTTTAACTATTTTCTAGATACAATTTTGATATTGAATAATTATTTTTATTGGTAGCACCTACATGGAACAGCCTGGTCTAGTGGAAGGTGTCCCTGCCCATGGCAGGGGGGTTGGACTTTAAGGTTCCTTCCAACACTCCATGAATATTCACTTTGAAACAATATAGGTCTTTTCAGCTGCCTCATTCTCCTTTCTAAACAAACACTCCCAGGCTTTTCTCCGTTTGCAGACTTCATTTCATCAGAGAAATAGGGAATTATGGAATCATTGAAAGGTTTGGGTTAGAAGGCACCATAAAGATCAAATACAATTTTGTGTTGGAGCTTTATGTTTCCAAATAGGCTTTTTCTTTCTGGAGACACAATTTTATATAGTGTGGAAAATAATTACAGGATAAAACTAATATGCAGTCATTGTACATTCTTGAAGATAACCCAAATAATATACATTTATTTGAAAATATATGTTCTTGTATTTTTAGGCAAAACCAAAGAAGATCTTTCTTACCAGTTGTAATGATTTAGTAGCTTAACACAGGACAATTATTTTGAGGATTAGATAGTTTTCACACAAGTTAACATCAAAAGTAATTTGTTTCTCTTCACTGCCTTTGATATTATTTAATCTAATGTTTCAGAGCAGTCCTTGTTCCCATACAGTGCTGTTATTAATAACCTTAATATGTGTGAGGCCAATTGTTTTGTTTGGATATATAGATTTAATAGATGGAATTGCAAAAATTGTATTTTGACTATAAAAAAAACTAACAAAGAGTAGGTATAGACTGGCACTTGAAAAATTCTGAGAAATCTAAAAAACTCTTTTGCTTAAGGTCACTTAATTATATTTGATCCATCTGTCGAGGTTGAACATAACTCCAAGTGCTGAATGCAGAAATTAGTTGGCATGCCATTTGAGTTATTTTGTACAAAAAAAGGCTATAGTCTCAATTATATGTGAGTTTGAAAATGTTTTTTAATTTTATTTTCTAGAAAAGAAAGATGTCACGCAGAGCTTGGAAAGCTACACAGCAAAATGCCCTGGGACAATGGAAGTCATCACTCTTCCAGATGGTTTGAAGCTACCTCCTGTTCCCTTCACCAAATTGCCTATTGTGAAGTAAGCCCAAAACACAATTTTAAACTTTTTCACAATACCTGTCAAGTTTTAAAGGATACTGAAAGGATGCAGTCATCTCACTTTAGGCATGTGGATCACAGGAACATGTTAAAATGTCTGAATGTCAAATTGTTTTGAGAAGCTCTTAAGCAAAAATAGAGCCTTTGACCAGAAAATACTCTGTGGCCTTCAATTTCAGAAAGAGAGAAGTTTTGTTTTTTGAAGTACTGTCCTTCAACAGTTTCCTGTTCAATTCAAGGAAAGTATTTTGCTGCAGTTGAGATTTTAGTTGAATACTTGATCATTTCAATACTGAAGGTCCATGAGTTGCATGCAGTCTCCATCCACAGAGCTTGGGACTCACCTGGAAGTGGTTCTTTTTGTGACTGTCCCTTTCCAGATGCTGCATTTTCAAGCTGGCATCTTCACTGGTCTGTTCTAAATCTCAGTTCCATTCAGGCACACATCATGCAGTCAGGCCAATGAATAATAACTTGTTCAGGTTTAAACCTGGCATAAAACATTAGAGAGAGTCAGAGAGAGAGAAAGCAGCCACTGGGTATCAATAATAGAAGACTGAAAGAAAATATTTTCTTTTTGAAGGAAAGATAATTTCTATTCAGAAAAAATTGAATCCTTCTTCATGGGAGTCATGCATTTAGTCACAGAACCATAGAACCATGGAATAGCTAAAACTGGAGAAGGCCTTTAAGGTGATCAAGTCCAACCACCAGCCCAGCACCACCACCATGCTCACCATTAAACCCTGTTCTCAGATGCCACATCCACGCATTTTTTGAGCACTTTCAGGGATGGGGACTCCACCACCTCCCTGGGCAGCCCTTTCCAATACTTGACAACCCTTTCCAGGAAGAAAATTCTTATAATATTGAATTTAAACCTCCCCTGGTGCAATTTGAGGCCATTTCCTCTTATCCTGTTGCTTGTTGCCAGGGAGAGGAGACTGGAAGAAGAGGCCAGTCAGAACTCTGGCACGAGATTCCCAAGACTTCAGTGGGAAAGGCTTTGTGTCACTTAAAATGTTTTGTATGCTGAGAGAAGGGGACAAACATATCCACTTTCATGATCAACTTTTCTTGACCTGACTGTGCTTGGAATGTTGGGAATGGCTCCTTCTGTTTTGCCATGGAGTGAGGCACCCAGCATCAACTTTATTTAACATTTAAGAATTGCTGCTCCTCTCCTCCTCCTTCTTGTCTTTTAAAATTTCTATCCAAGCCACAGTAATAAAAATTTGTACTCCAATAAAATATTAGTTGAATTTAGATATAAAGCCTCTGGTTACCTCTGCCCAGCAGATCTGGTGTTCCAGAGCTTCCCTGCCCCTTTGGAACCAGCTGCTGGACTGCAGAGCTTTCTGAGCTAAATCATGCTAATTTTTGTGACATCAATTATAAATGTGTGGAAATGTCATTTTGATCAATGTTGAATAACCTCAGCTTACGATTCAATCCATGTTAGAGCCCTTTAGAAACACACATTCACTGATGGGGATGACTTCTATTTACTGTTGGCATTTCATGGTCTACGAGTTTTAATCCATGTAATGTGGGGTGCTTATTTTGGATGGGGATTTCTTAATCAAAATACTGTCAGACATGGAAATGCCACAGTGAAATAGGAACACAGTGGCAGTGTTACCTTTTCTCTTCAGTACTTCAAAAACAATAGAAGAGATTTGGCAAGGCAAAGTCTTTATATTCCATTACTCATGTTTATTATCAAATCATCATCTGGTATTTTCTCAGATAAAAAGTGCATTGTTCCCATTTTTATAATTTACCTGTGTTAAAGGTAATTGTCTTACTAACATACTTACAAGCAAAAAATTTTCTTTCTTTTCACCACTGCTGCTTTTAATTGTCCTTACATACTTCCCTTACTACTTCAAATTTACTCTGCCATTTTTTTCTGTTCCCTCTGTTTACTTAGTATAGAGGGATTTCTTGGAAAAAAAAAATCCTTTCCCATCTAAGCAAGGCTGTTTTTAATTAACGTTTTCCAAATACAGGATTTTGATCTTCTGGGTTGCTAGTGAAATTAGTTAGTAATTCTTAATTGTCACTCATTTGCATTCAGTGGTGTCAGGCCAGAGGACATGACTGAAGCTTTTCACACAAAGGAATTAAAAAATCTGCCCTCTTCTATGTCTGACCTGTGAGGGTACTGCTGTCTGATGTGTGTTTGAGGAACATTCCTTCCACTGTCATGCATTCAGATAAAGCAGGTTATCCACCAGTATTTACATAATAACCATGAAGGAGCAAAAGCACTTTCCTCTGTATATAAAATACAATTCCTTTTTATTATCTCTTTATCATAAATTCAGTGTTTGTTTCCTCAAATAAGTATAATTCACATTTGTGCTTTAAGTTGCCTTCTAATTTAAAAAAAAAAAATCTATCAGAAGAGGTTTTAAAATGTGAAATATCAGAGGTCTCTTGCAGTTTCCTTCCTATTCCTCAGGCTTGTTTGTGATTTTGCATATGATTTTGATGCTGACACTGAGTATCACCAACATGTAATATATGGGTGTGATTTATTTCTTGTTCCAACCTACTTTTAGTGTTATTTAGTAATTTCTTGTCAGGTGTTTTGTTTCACAGAGAGAACTCATCTATGTAGTGTTACTCTTACAGCTTCATTATTTTCCAGCAGAAACACATTATCTTGGTTTCTTGTGTGTGTCTGCTTTCTATTAGTGTGATACTGATATATCTGTTCTTTATTGTACTGAGTTCCTGGTTTGAAGTGATTAGGTGTCCTACAGGTTTGGAGAATGCTGCTGATTTTACTGAATATCCACCAATTTATTGCTTGTTCTTCTGCCCAAAATTTAGTCTTTACTTTCCCCTCAGCGTTGGAAGAGCAATGATTTCCCTGCATGGCATTGTAGGGAATTGGATCTAGCAAGGATTTAATCTAATAAACATTTGTTTTCTGTCTGTTTGTAATTTCTTTCTGGTTGTTTAACAAACCCAAATTTCTGGGACATTCCCTTCCTTCCAGCAGCACTTACTGCATTTTCACTGTATTAAAATCAGCTTTATTCACTGTGGAGAAGTTTCTTTACTTGTGTTGTCCAGTGAAGTCCTGCCTGGATTCTAGTTTGGGTTTAAGTTACATATTTGGCTGCTTTCTGCACTCGAGTTGTGGTTCAATCTGCACTCAAAAAATATTGGCTGGATTTCAAATCACTGTTCAGGCTAGTTTTGAGTTTGTTAGTTTCTAAAGAAGATTTTTTCCCTTTGTTATTTATTTTCTGAGAGCTTTCTGAAACTGCAGTTTCCTTGGGTTGGCGTTGCTTCCTTTTGTATTGTCAATGTTTGCTTCAAGTTTTCCATTTTGGGTATTTTAGTCTCAGACTGACATTTCATATTTATCAGCTCTTTTTTAACACAGTTACCTGTTACAAAATGGAATAAATGAAATAATCAGAAATTATTTTTACTCAACAGATCTGTGAAGCTTTTGAACCTCCCAACCAGTCTCCGACCTCACAAAATAAAAAGTTTACTTGGTCAGAATGTGTCAACCAAAAGCCCCTTCATATATTCTCCAATTATTGCACACAGTCGTGGGGAAGAACGAAATAAGAAAATAGGTAAGAATACTTTACAGTATTTTCTGTTATTTTGTTAAATTAGAGAATCTTTGGTGGCTAAGGAAAGCAGACCCGAACATTGCTGTCTTTTATTTGAGATAACCAGTTTTTTAGCCTCAAGTCCTGAAGGAGCAAATATTTTTTCTTTGTGGCACAGTTTCATATTCAAAAGAGGAATAAAAGTCTCATAGATGGTAACACTGATTTTTCAGAACAGATAAACTAGTTTTATTTCCTTCTCAAACAAAAGTGAATTTAGGGAAGACTTAGTTCTGACACTCCCTGCTTGGCAGCCACCACAGTTTCAGTGCCCTGAGGAAAATGCTCTGTTGTGGTTTTTCCTTTTCCTATTCTGATTTAACATAAACTCAGTGATGAGCTGTCTGATTAGTCCTTTTTATTTAAGGACAGTTCAGCCAAGAAAAGGTTTTTAAACCCTGTTAGGAATATTAGTAATTTTCTTCTTTTAAAGATTATAAAGCCTTTCAGTACAGTAATTGTGCCACTGGAAAAAGATTAGAGGTTTGTTTAAATCCTGGATTAAGTTACAAATGCTGGTAGTTCTTTTTGTGGCTTTTGTGTGTATCATGTGCGTGATAATTTTTACCAGAGGCATCAATGTCAGTGCAAACAAGACTTGTGTGACTGTGGAACAGAACTGATTGTAAAATCTTCAGAAATTTGCAGGATGTTTTATCTTTACTTGGCTCCTTGTTCATCTGGACTGTGCCTGGCCTGCAGGGCCAGTTTCTGAGAAAAAAACTCTGTGTGGTTTCCTCTTTCCAACATACGTGGGCTGTGCCCCAGCTGAGGACCCTCATTATGATTAAGGTGATATCCCTCACCCTAAGAAGAACATGCACGTTTTCTAGCTGGGTTTATGGTGATGTGCATTTTCAATAAATAAGTGAAACAGGAACAGTTGGGATGTGCAGAAGCAGGGGTGATTTCCTGGCAGTTTGGATGTACTTGGCTCAGTGTGACTTTGCTGCAGCACTACTTTGATTTCAAAAGAGAAAGGATAAGAAATTAAAAAAAGGTTAAGAAGAATTAGTTAAAGGATAAATTTAAAAAATGTGCGAATAGGGGAACATCTTAAAGTGCTCTCTTGATTTCTCTTAATAATTTATTAAAAGTTGATTACTAGTAAGTTTTTAACATTTAATCTCTTAGCTATACTGTGTCGTGTTTTTCTCATTTAAATAAAGCCTTAATTCCAGTTTTGTCACACAATTGTATAATGCAGTAGTCTCATTCCTTGATAGATACAAAAGGAACCTGCATTTTTGAACTGGTTAGGATTTGTTTTGGTGCTTTGTGTACCGTAGAAGATTTACATTTTACAGTGAACTTTCTTCTTTTAGGTTTTTATTTAGCCTAAGGAGTTGTCTGATTGCTTCTGATCCTGTACAGCATTTGTCTTTTGAAGTATATAAACATTGCAGTCACTGCTAAAAGCCTCTAATATTTCAAAGTTTAGTGAACAGAAGAAAATACAAAATAGAAGCAGATACTTCCTTTGAAAGAAGCTGAGAAATTTATTAACTTCGAAACCAATGAGAGTATTTTAATGGCATGTATTTAACATCAATTAAAAACAACAATAACAAATGAACTGTTTTTCTTACATGGAGATAGCACTCCATATTTTAGTTAAATTATTGTTTTACAGCAAAGGAAATCAAGCACTGCTGACAAACCAAAGGGAAACAAAACCCATTTAGAAAGTCTTGAAATGTTTTCAGCCTTCAACTTGATAAGCTTTTCTGATTGGAAACAATAACAGGGATGATTATATTCTAGTTAAATTGCTTTAATAGCATGCTAGTCGTAAAAAATAAACCTACTGATTTTTGACACGAAGTGTGTTGTTGGTTTTGAGTGCTCCTAGTCTAAAGCAGAAAGAATATATCATATATTTCTGTTAGTAAATCCAGCATCTTTGTCATACCTGTATTAGCTGATACAAATATAGCTCATTTTACCTTTCATTTCAAAACCTTTTCCCCCAAGGAAACAATTCTGTAGCACTGCCCTGGCACATTTTTCGCAAGGGATTTCAATCTTCATCTCAGAAATCTCCATGGATTCAGACTCCACCATGTCCCTGGGGATGTTTTTCCACTGAATCACTGTTCTTACTGAAACAAAAAAAAAATAGTAAGAATATAAAACCTGTTTAGTGCAACTGGTGTCTGCTTCCCTTGGTCTTCTTCCTGTGGCTCCTTGTGAGGAAAGAGCTTCTGTTCCCTTTATACAGCCCTTTAAGTACTGGAATACTGTGATGGTATTGCCCCTGGGCCTTCTCTCCACCCCAGAGAGGATGTCTCACTCCCTTACTCTTTCCTCATCAGGTGAGTTCTGCAGTGCTTGATGACCTTTGTGGTGCTCCTTGGGATGCTCTCCAGTCTGTCTGTGCCTTTCCCAGCTGTGGGGAGCAGAACTGGACACAGATGTGTGTGACCAGCACAGGCTGGAGTAGAATGATCACCTCTCTCTCTGCAGTGGAGAAGCAGATGGAGTCAGAACCCAGCAGGGGGATGAGCTGAGGGACTGTCAGTCAGGGGTCTGCTACAGGTGAAGGATGGAACCAGGTCACTGCAGGGACCAGGAGGAAGGTTCCTTCTCCTCCTCAGAATGTCACAAGTAGGACTGGCACCTTCTACAACAAGGATGCTCTGGAATGAGAGGGCCAAAGAACTGATGAGGTGGCTGAGGGTCCTGGGACAGAGCAACACCAGCTGGACCCTGCATCACAACCTCCTCTGTTAGCAGGAAAAGAAGGATGGTTCTCATAGGGGACTCCCTCCCTTCTAAGGGGAGCAGAGTGCCCCATGTGCAGACCTGACCCAACTCAGGGGAACTTTGCTGTCTCCCAGGAGCTCAGGGAAGGGACATCACTGGAAAATTCCAGTCTAGAAAGACTCTCTGATTACTATCTGTGATTGGTTGTTCAGACCGGCAGCAACAAAACAGCAAAGAGAAGTCCAAGGCCAGTCTAAAGAGACTTCAAGGCCCTGGGACAGTTGGTGGAGGGATCAGGAGCACTGGGAGTGATTTAGATTTTCTTGATCCTTCCAGTAGCAAGGAATAATATTGATAGGAACAGGCAGCTCTGTTAGGTTGACGTGTGGCACCGAGGTTGGTGTCAATAAAAAAAACGTTTTTTTTGACCATGGGATGATCTATCAACACCTGTCCTGCTGACACCTGGTGGGATGAGCCTTTCTCAGATGGGAAAAGGAGTTGTGGCACAGGAGCAGTGGGGCTTGCTGACAGAGATTTGAACTAGCTTGGAAGGGGGAAAGGGAGAAAATCAGGCTCCTCAGTGATGAGCAATGGGATTTTGTGCCAAACCTTGAGGACCTTGATGGGATCCCTCAATCTGCTTCACCAGGTGTTGGCCACAAGGTACCACACCTGAAATGTTTCCACACTGATGCACACTGCATGAGGAACAAACACCAGCTGGGAGCTTTGGCCCAGTCCCAGGGGTTTGACATCATTGGCATAAGTGGAACATGGTGGGACGAGTCCTGTGCCTGGAGAGCCCTGTGGGATGGTTGTGCTTTCAGGACAGGCATTCCACAGGGTGGTAATGGTTAGAATGTGGAGATTCAGCACTGCAGTGCTGCTGTGCTACTGCAGGTGATCTGTTGCTGTAGTAAACCATAATGGTTAATTCTGTACCTGTGCAGAGCAGTCACTGGCTGTTTTGGGGGCTGCAGAATGCATAAGACATTATGGACACTATTAAGCAATTAAATATGAGATGTAGAGAACATCTCATAGCACTGTGAATTTGAATGTTTTGTTTTAATCAACAGTTTTGCTTTTCAGGTTTCACAGTAATATAACCCATTAACATCTGTGGATGTATGTGTTTAATTTCCACTAGCATTAATTGGAGTTAAACATTTGCATTAAGTACATCTCCCTTGAGCTCTCTAATATTGCTTGCAAAATGTAATCAGGTAGTAAATGATTGTGAATATACAATTAGAGTACAGATTGCTTCAACTGTGCATTAAAGTCTTAATATTGATAATCCAGGTTTTTTACTGGACATTTCCTAAAATCCTAGTAAAAAACTGTTAGCACTGTATGTTAAAATCACTGGGTAAACTAGTTAGAACTAATCTGTGTATGTTATAATATAGTTTATAATAACAATTTATTTAACAAATGTAATTAAACCACCTTTTGTTTACTTGGACTGCAGATCCTCAGCTTGCAGGGAGAATCTTGCCACATTCAGTTTAAAGTCTGAACTTCAGATGTATGTGGTTCACTGTGAGAAATTTGGAAGGTAGACGCAAACTTGAGGGCTGAAAAGGTTATGAGGTGCTGATATAAAATAATCTTTCTGCATTGAACAATTACTCAAAATTTGCATCTCTGTTGCTGACCTCCATAATCTCCCACAGAACCATAGAATTGCAGAATGGTTTGGGTTGGAAGGGACATTAGAGATCTTCCAGTTCCAACCTCCCCTGACATGGGCAGGGACACCTTCCACTAGTCCAGCCTCATATCCTTAAATTATAAAACTCAAAAAAATATCAAAATTGGCAGAGTGAGGTATCTTTAAAGTTGAGCCTGTCTCTTGTGCTAAGATATAAACTGCAAGTACATCTTTTTACCTGGCCCACTTTACTTCACTGTCTCTTTATTTAACTCCATATAATCAGCCGTGTCTGTATGAGGACTTGTGATTTCCTTCTTCGTGTTGTGTTCATTTCTTACCTGGTTGATTCTTATCCAGGTCTCCAATATCAAGGCCATGTGTACTCTACATAACTTCAAGTATGGAAACTATTAAGTGTTGAACATGAAGGATGTGTTGAAGTAGTATTTTGAATTGATGCCTGAGTTAATATTGTCAGTGAAGCATTGGGTCTTTAGAGCACTATTGCTGTGTTAATGAATGTTTCCAGTTCCTTAACCTACTGCTTTGCCTGGGATTTACAGCTTGTGTCACACAATGCTCTTGAGTAGGACTTGGACTGTGAAGATTATAGAGAGATATTAAGCATTATAGGAATCTTGACAGCTCAGCTGCTGGTGGTTTTTTATAACCCTATGATTAGGTAATTCCTGCCTTAATTCTGTGATTATTCCTTGCAGACTTCCAGTGGGTCCAGGGAGATGTGTGTGAAGTTCAGCTGATGGTGTACAACCCTATGCCTTTTGAGCTCCGAGTAGAAAACATGGTATGAATCTTTCCAAATCTTCTCTTTCTGCTATTTTTTCTGAAGAAAAATCTCGTTTGGACTTTTAAATATGGTTTTGTATAAATATTCTTAAAAGATGGTTTAAGCCAGCATAACCTCAGTTTAACGGCGTGCTGGTGTCAATTTTCTCGTATTTTTGGTGATGAGGTATTGAAAAATTTCTGCCACTCGGAGTGTTTAAATGCTTTACTGGGACTGACCTATGAATCAGTTCTGTACATTTCTGAATTGAGTAGAACTCCTACTACATGATTTACACAGACTGGTTTTCAAGTAATAATTATATCCTGAAACCTAATAATTATTGTATACTTGTTACTGTAGCTTAAAAGTCTACATTCATCTTTGCTTTTCAAATTCCCATTTTGACCACAATTTTAAAACTTATGAACTAAAATAGTTAGATCTGAGAAGCTTTGGGTTTTAATAAAAACTTTACCTCATGCATTTGTTGTTCCCAGTGATTTATGTTATTTGAAAACGCTCTAATGTCAGATGATCAGAAGGGAGTGAAAAAAAAGGCTAAACCACTGGAGAAATACATGAGGTTAGAAGGATCAAGCCCAACTGCTTCAGTTGACTGCTTGCAGTGTATCCTGAAAAAAAAGGAAATCCTGGGGTTTTTTTTCCCTTTCTTTATTCCAACTAACAGGATTTTTAAAAATTATTACCCATTTAAAGGTTAAAAGTTCTGTAACTACCAGATCAACTTAATATCCACTCAGTCCTAATCCAGCACTTCCCTTTATGTTAAATGTTTTTACCTTTAGTATTACTTCAAATATAAATCACATCTCTTAGAGCCCTTTGTTCTGTCAAGCTAATTGAATCAGTGTCCATTTATTTGCTCATGATTTTTGTTTGGGTTTTGTTTTTATTGACATGTCTACTTCAGTGTCTAGTCAAACAAGTTGACCTAAATTACTGATAATAAACCCCATATAATAAAGTGTTTTTCCATGGGAAGCAAAAGTGCCCAAAGATTTTATTTTTATAGCACAATAAAATTAATTCTTGGATGCTAACAAAGCTCTTTCTCCAGCAGCATTTTCTCTCACCCTCACAGAAATATTCAAATTTTTTAGAGATTGATAGAAAAAGTAGTTGTAAAGCTGCACATCAGAAAGGTCTCTGTGGGAATTAATTGATTAAGAACATTTTGATTTACAGTCAAATTTGTATTGTGTGAGTAATGATGGTGTTACATATTTAAAAAACTTGGAAAATTTCTTAATGTGGAAATTCCTTCTGAGTGCTTACATGCACTCAAGAACTTGGAATGCAGCTGTTTGTGTAGGTCTGCACAACATCCATTCCCTGAGCAAATTAATTGTAGTAGCACCACTACTTCTCTTCACTGTTGTCGTGATAAAGTTCTGTCTTGGAATTAACACTGAATTCCAGTTCCAGTGGTTAGCCCAAGGGGAGTTAATTTGCCTACCAGATGCAAATCATTGAAGTGATTTATGTAACTCTTTAGTCACTGCTTTGAGAAATTCTGCTCTTCACTAATGTGGGCTCACTCAGAGAAACTGGTTGGTTTTGGTAGATTTGTATGTTTATCAAGACTGTAGCAAGTTGAGGAAAGTGCTTGTTCCCCTTGATTTGGAATTTCAGAGACAATTTCTTTGAACCAAGGCCAGTTTGGAGCTCCCCAAATGACAAAAACACTGACATCTGTTCAGTCTGTAGGGGAGAAGAATATTGGAGTAATTCTTACTGCTCTGCTCAATCCCCAAATGGGAAAGTGCAGCAAAACCAGTCGGGCTCTTCCCAGAGGTGCCCAGAGTGAGGATGAGAGTCAGGGAATGTGCTGCAGCCATGGCAAACTTCCCTTCATAAGGAAAACTTCCTTTCCCAAAGCATGAGGGGGATCATACACTGGAACTGGTTGTCCAGAGAGAACCTGAGACCTCCATCTTCAGAAATCTTTAAAACTTGAGTAAACAGGATGTGAAAAACCTAAATTACCACCAGAGTTACCCCTGTTTTGAGAGCTGGGCTAAGCAAGATGACCTCTACCCTTTCTTTCCAACCCGAGTTGTTGATTTTCCAGTCTCATCTGTGAACTTTCTGGAATGTAGCAGTAGGTATTACTTTATCATAAGAATAAAATCTTCTGTTTTCATTTTAATAATTCAGAGTGCTGGTTAATATTTTAAAATGGTGTGTTTTATTATTAACATGTACTCAGTACTCATGCCTGCAGTCCCTGTACCCTTTTCTTGTCTGATTTCTCATCAGGTATCACGTTCTTTCAGTTTATTTACTCTCACTGACTCAGTTTCATAGCAGGTGTATCCTTCTCTGTCATTTAGTGGCAGTTTCAGCTTGTTTTTCCCACAGCTCTTTTCCTCCTGCCTGACTCAACACCTCACCTTTGCAGGATGACTGCTCATTCAGGCTTGTTTCCAATCATCATTGAGTTCTCCGTTGCTTGGTTTAATTTTTCTTTGTCCTTTCCATGGTCCACCATTCACCAATATGTGACTATACTGAAATCTACAGTCTTAGTTATTTTTTAAAATTTTCCCCTTTCCCTCAATTTAGATTTGTTGTCCTGATAAATTACTGATTTCATGTTAAATGAAATCCAAGCTTTTGCCATGGTACTTTTCCTACTGTGTCTTTCTGTTTGTTGAATTTCTGTTGTGATGGCAAACAACTTAGTATTGAGCACAGGTTGTTAAGGAGAATCATTCCCAATGGAAAGGGTTCCTGAGCTTTTTCATTAATTGAAGTATTAATGCTGAGTCTGTGTAGGTTAATTGAGGTGTGTTTAAGTAAAAGGCATTGAATTTCTAGACTTAACGTGAGACTGTGGACACAAGACTTTGATTAGTGTTGCTCCGATGATAAACCCTGAACAATTGATTTTCTTTGTTATTTTATTGTTCTCAAGGATCTTGGCCCATCTTTGCTGTTTTACTGTTGATTTCCTGTCATGAATATTCCTGATTTTGGACTCTAATTAGATACCTGTTCTTCATTCCTGCCCCATTTCTGTGTTCCTATTCTGTCTTTTTCTATTTCATGTTTCTATTTTGTCCATATAGTTTGAAGGCTGGTCCAATGAAAGGTGCAGTAGTATTTGTAAAATGACAAATTAAAATGTCCAATCATGGAGCATGGAAGTGATTAGCTCCCACAATTGTGTGAGTCAATAAAATGAATTAAGAGAGATCTTGGGGCTGAGCAGAACAAATGCTTTAATAAAACTAAGCAGGTACCTTAAACTAGCAGAATGAGAGACAAAAATGAGCATAACCAGAATTGGCTGTGATGGACTAGACAGAATATTGCCCTGCTGATGGTGGGGTCCAGGTCACCTGGAGATGTTCAGCTGTAAGTAAGTGAAATAATTCCACCACTTTGCCTTTTCTGCCAGGAATACTGATTTCTGTACAGACTTGTTCAGGTATGTAAGTGATGGCCTCCAGCCTTTCTGCAGTTTGTTCAGCAGTTACTGCCATTGCTGCAGTTTTCTATGCAGGAAAAAATGATCTTCACTTTTCAGGCCTTCCAAAAAAAAAATCCAAAAAATTCTGGGAAATCTCCAGTGGATTTTTTTGTATCTTGAGACAAACACTTAAAGCAGCAAACCACAGTACAGTCTGGGAAGATTTACTACTAAAATACATATGAAGATGCAGTGCAAAATGTATTGAGGGAAAGCATTTTCTCTGCTCTTACTGTGGAAAATACAACCATGGTTCCAAGAAAGCTACAAAATCTACAGTGTAAACTGTATTTAATAAATAAATACCAGGAAGCAAAAAAAATGCTACCCTAACCCATGAGAATATTGTAATTTATAATACTTAGTCATTATTCAAGAATTAAGTATTTGTTCTGTAGTTCTCCTTCTGTTTGGGACCTGTTTTTAACTGAACACAATCAAGTGTGGTATTTTGATTAATGTTGCTTTAAGAATGGCTGTTGCTTTTTTTTTTTTTTAACTTCAAGACTGTGCTATTAGTCAAGAGCTCTATGTTGATGTTTAAAAAGAGCATCTAAAATTTTGATAAATCTGAATGTATAATCAGTCCCACAACTTTGCTTGTGGTGCTTTAAATTGTTACATTGAACTGCTCTTTCTTGAGTTCACATCTTTTGCTGTTTCTGCCTCTTGAGAGAATATTTACTTACTGCTACACTATATTTAGTGGAGACTGTATTAGTCAAGAATGTACACAGAAAGGCGAAGGGGGAAAAAGAATAAAAATGGTTCTGTTTGGTGTTTTTCTAGGTCTGCCTAAAATAACCATATTAGAAATAGTAGGGAAAATTTCCTTTAAAATAAATATTTGACAGTTTTTGTGTAAAGTATCTGACAACATGGTATACAAGTATGTTCAGCATGAAAACGAACTTTGAAGGTCGTGTTACTTTAAAAAAGAATGATTGCATTTTGGGATTGGTAAGTAAAGCCTAAAAAAGGCAGTTACATACTCATGTTATTTTAACAGCATCCCCAAATGCTGCCATTTACATGCAAGTTGTTTTGTTCCTCTAAAACTAAAATGAGATTTGAAGTGATTGAAAGACATGCTGTGATAGAAGCATGCATACATTCACTCTAAGACAATTTAAATTGTTTTATAAGAATACAAGGAAATGTAAACCTTTTTGTGTGTGTGTGACTCATATATTCCTTGGTGGAGACCTTGGCTTTGGATGATCTTTTTCTATAGTGTCAGAAAGAGAAATGATTACCAAGTGGTGACTAAATGATTACTAAGTATAACTACTTGAAATAATGTATATAACTGTCTGGAGAAGAAATCTAACACATTACCCTGCTTTTGGTGATGTGGCTGAAATATTTTAGTTAATGGATGTGAGAGTACTTCAGCCTTCATTAGATTTTCACTGTTCAGCTGCAAAACTTCAGGCACCAGAGGGCAATGTTGGGCAAATATTGCAGAATTGTCTGATTCAGCAAATTGCAATCTTGAAATTGTCTTTCAAACATTCTAAGATATGTCACTGTCTTTTAAAACTCACTAGTGTGGCCTATGTTTTAAGGGTGAGTATCTTGATTTCAGTTTATGTCTGGAAATCTGAAGTCTAGTTGATTGTTATATTGATTTTTTTCCCATTTCAATGAGTTTTAATGCTTTCTTAATGTCTTTACTTTTCAAAACTGGGAAGTTTTACTGAGCAGTAGAATTCTGAAAGTGGGGGAATTGACTGCTGCTTTCTTGTTTTGGTATCAGTGCATTTGAAGCTCTTCAATTTCTAGTCCAGGCATAGTGTGTGCTTACTGCAGGTGTTTTGGCATTTACATTGTGTTTATTCTCTAAAAAAATCTCGTTGTTTTCAAGGTTTGCATTACATATTAGAGAATATTTAGGGGTCCTTGTCAGTTTTATTTATTTACATTTGCTACAGCTGATAGTAAACAAGACATTGGAGAGTCTGTGAATTTTTTATCACTGATTTTGCAGGACTTTAAGTCCTTGGATGAAAGTTTTTAATTGAGATGAATCCTGAATAATTCAGATGTATTTGAATATTAGGCCAAGTGATAGATCAGTGTTTTTGAGACTAAAATAAAGTTTAAAAGCTTTCTGTACCAGCTTTAAAAGTGAGTTCTAGAGAGTGTATGGAGTCACCTTTTGTTTGTGTTCTGAGATTTGCTTCAGCCAAAGCAAAAGTAGCAGAATTGTGGTGAAAATTGAGGCTATATCAGTGTTAAAAAAAGAATGTTCATCCTGTTTCTCTGGGGTGAATCCCACTGGAAGGATTAATGTGGGAATCAACAAGTCTCAATACTCTGATACACTGGGTGGTGAATATCTAGAAAGACAAAGTTAGGTTTTACTTGTGTTTTTGTGGATTGTTTCTTGACAGCTGAAGTCTCCATGTGAAATGGGAGGAAAATGAAAATTCAGTAGAAATGAGGGTGTGACAGAGTATTTACTTACAACTCAAGGAAAATGGTGAAATGGAACTTTGTGCAGTCTCAAGGACAGAGTTCTCTAATGCAGCTTTTCACAAAGCCAGAGTAGCTTTGGGTGAATTACATGTTGTTTCAAGAGTGTCAAGTCTACAAAGAAGTAATTGCTAGAACAAAGATTTTACAGATTTTGGGTATGTTATGTGTTTTTCTGTGGCTCAAACTGTGAGTTTTTTCATCTCTCTTCACAAAAGTAGTATGTTCCTCTTTAACAGCATTCTCAGTTCTCATGAAGCATCCACATGGAGTTGAGATTTAATCCACTTGTACTTACTGCTTTTATTGGTGGAGGTCTTTGTGTAGCATCTTTATTCAAAAACAAAAATAAATATGTGTATAGAAAAACAACTGGCAACTTGGATTTATATGCTTTCCAAATTCAAATTTACTTTTAACAGCACGTTCTATGCTCAAGCATCTTCAATTCATTAACCAGACTTAAAGAAAACCCCCAGTCTGCTAAAAACAGCAATGCTGTGTTCAGAAATTTTGTCAATGAGGTTTTTTTCTGCTTCATTTCTTGTTTTGTCCCATGTTTTAAATTCAGGATGCTAAAAGATTTCTCCGATACTAAGGGAGTAACTGAAGGCATTTAGGCTTGAGAGGATCAGTTCAGCAAAATGAATGCATTATTCCAACTCACTGAAATGTTTAGGTTGGATGGTTAAGCTCTGTTATCTGTAAATACAATTTTTTCCTTTTCCTCTTAGAAAACATTTTTTGGCCAGGTAATTGAAGCTAAGCAAGATCTGCTATTGATGTTTGATTTCCACTGTCCAAAATCTATCAAATATTCAAGTTAAAGTCACAGGTACAATGCAATGTAGGTACAAACCAGAACCATGCAGATGATATCTGTGATTTTTTTTACTGTGCTGGGGTATAAATTTTCATTAGTTTTTCAGTCATCATTCTCAGCTCAGTTCCTGAAACACGTTTCCATGTTGAATACAAATCCTGCTGTAATTCTGGATGCACGCTGCACTCACTGCAACCTAAACCCCAGAATAACTGCCATGAGTAAATTGGAATAAATCATAAAAGTTTGGCTGGTGTAATGCATGGGATTAAAATATAAGTATGTGGCATAAAAATGTAAGTGTATATCATAAATGGATTTCTCTGTGTAATGTGTTTTTTTTCAGGGTCTCTTGACAACTGGAGTAGAATTCGAGTCTCTCCCTGCTGCCCTTTCCCTCCCTGCAGAATCTGGGCTCTATCCTGTGACTCTGGTTGGGGTTCCCCAGACCACGGGGCAGATCACTGTCAATGGTAAGGGATGGCTCCACTCACTCTTTGGGGGCAGAACAACCTGAGTTTTACACCCCTGTGGGTTGCATGGCTTTGTTTGCCACGTGTGTGTTCACCACTCTCAGTTCTCCTCAGTAAGTAGAAGAAAGAAGGAAAAAAGGGAATCTGTTCCCTGTTCCAGGCTTCATTAAAAACAAGCTGATGAATCACTTGGTGCAGCAGTAACGAGCACATTCTTGGAGTATCTCATGTGTGAGAGGACGAGGATAATGAACTCCAGCTCCCCTTTATTAATGCTTTCATTTGGAAAGCTTCTGAGGAGGATTACTTGAGAACTTTTTTCTTGAGAAGGCAGAAGATAATCTTGCAGGGTTTTTTTCCTTAATTAATCGTGTTCATGTAAGATTACAGAAATTTTTTGCAGATTGCTTCTGTGGAAACAATTTAGCCAGGGTGTACGGCCTGTTGCAGTCAAGATATCATTTCATTAATAAGCCTAAATAAAACTGTGTTTGTAGTAAGGAAGAAAATTAAAGAGCTTTTACAAAAGGCTAGCAGACCTAGAAAAGGAGGCATATGTGGAGAGGATGGATTCAACATGTAGTAGGAGTGAATCATCTTATCAAATCACATTTTTAAATGTCTTCCTGGAATGCAAAGTTAGGATACAGGATAAGAACTGTTTTAGTAAAGCTAAGCACTAAAAGAAGATGGCTTTGAACTTGAAGAAGCTGTGTTCTCACTGAGTTTTTCTTAAGTGCTTTTGTGTCTGCTCATAAAACAATTTTTCATGTGATTTTTTTTCCCCAGAACCTATTTCAGTAAATTCAGAATAGCCTCAAAGCATTCAGAGCATTTGTACTGTAGTTGTCTCCTTTGAGTTCCACATACTAAAAATGTATTGCAAGTAGAGGAGTTGATTTCTGTACTTGGCAGCTTTTTGTGTGTCAATGTATCAAATTTTCCTTCAGATGTAACTCATAAATATTGCCTGGGAAGGAATGAGTGGAGAGGTATTTTTCTCCTAAATTGAATTTTCAGAAGTTGTGGTCTTTCATGTCAGGTTTCTGTGTTTATGCATGCATATTTTTTCTATTAATAATATCCTTTAGGATTCTTTTATCCTTCTGGATGCAGTTGAGATTCTTTCCTATAAACATTTTTCTGAGGAAATAGGGACTGTATGTTAAATGTTGACATGTTTTATGTGCACCAGTGAATTTGGTGATGAGATATAAAATAGTGTCCATCCTATGACTTGTGATGTTGATCTTGTAAAGAATTCTGCAGAAGTCACTGTAATGCATTGTAAAAATTGGAGGTTCTTTACAATTTACTTTATTTTACATGCCACAGATGTAAAGGTGAACATGTGCTGTTTGTACATTGTCAGGTACTTATAAATGCTGTTATTCCAGGGCTTTGAAAGTCCTGCACATATTGTGTCCATGGGAGATTTTCCTGTAGAGAAGGTGGTGCTTTGGGTAGCAAATACACTGTCAAGGTCTGACCAGTAAACTTAGTACTTTTAGACCTGCCAGAAGACAGTAAAAATTCACAACATAACTGGTGTTTTCTTCTAAAACTCAGGTTATCATACTTCAGTTTTTGGAGTCTTCAGTGATTGCCTTCTGGACAATCTGCCAGGAGTAAAGACCAACGGCTGCACTGTTGAAGTCATTCCAGCTCTGCCAAGGCTGCAGATCAGCACCTCCCTTCCAAGGTGAAAAATTAAATTAAATGATGATTTTATTTGATCATATTTAAGTGTTAGTCACATACTGAATAAAATCTCTTCCACCTGAGTGTATAATCAATACTTGAGCAAAACAGGCCATAATCTAAATCTGTGTTTTTGCTTTAGAATGCAAACCTGAGTTTTTTGTTTTACTGCTTGGAACCATGGAATTTCATAGAAACATGCAGAAAGAATTTTGCAATATTGTTGAGTTAAAAACTGGATTTGGGCAAAGAGGGATATATCAAGCCAAGAATTCACTGTTTATATCTTAACAATCCAGTCCAGGCGTCATTGTTAATTCAAATCAATTATCACAGAAAAAAGAAAAAGCAAGAGAGAAAAATATACAGAAAAAGAATCACTAATAAATACATGTACATTTATATAGTAGCTGAAAACATGATTTGTTTTGCTTTTTAGTATGCAATTCCATGATACTTTTGTCTCATTCTGAGGGGGAAAAAAGAAATTCCTTCTTCTCTTTCACTCCACATGCTCAAATTTCAGAGCCCTGAAATGCTAACAGTACATGACAGTACATTCTGAATGATTGAAAAATACTTGTTTGGAGTCCTTATCACATATCTGTTCTGAAAGACTGAAATCTGCTCCTGTTTGTAGAGGCTGCTTGTTTTGTGGTAAGGACAGGATCAAAGGGAAGGGTGGCAGGAATGCCTGCAAAAAGAAGTGGAATTATTGGTCATTAATCTCAGTAACTTCTGTCCTTGTATCCTTGATACCTTCTGACCACTCTGCATTAGCACAGAAAATACAGTCAGGAATGGAGCCTCTGCCCATCTGTCTTGTTCTGCAACCTCCTTCCCTCATTCATGCTCCAAAGAGTTCATTTCTAGTCACTGTTTCACCTTTCACACTGGGAATTTTTGCCAGGATCCACTGCTATGAGGTTTATGCCCTGCACTGTCCACTAAACCTGCCCATTGTAGTGACCTGCTCTTGATTTTTTTTTCCCTTTCCCCTTCCTTACAGTTTTTGCAGGTAGTTTAACAAGCTTTCAGAGTTAGAATATGTATTATATATTGCTTGAAATCTGACTTGTCTTATGCATAAATTATTAATTTTTCTCCTCAATGTTCTGAAAATGGAAATGGAAAATGGTGTCTAGTGTCTTCAGGCTCGTAGTTTCTGAGTCTTCCAAGAATAGTGAATAGAGTAACCTGGACAGGCTTTTAACATTTTCATCATAATAATTTGTTTGTCACATCTTGTAGGTCTGCTCATACACTTCAGCCCTCTTCAGGGGATGAAATCTCCACTAATGTGTCTGTCCAGCTGTACAATGGAGAGACCCAGCAGCTCATCATTAAATTAGAGAATATTGGAGCAGAACCGTTGGAGAAACTGGAAGTGACAGCAAAAACAGTCAACACCAAGGGTGTGTATCCTGATTTATAGTTGGAAATAATGATGCTGACTTCTTCTCTGTTAAAAGGAAGATTATTTGTGTTAAACTTCTTTTAGGTCAGTTTAGAGTCAATATAGTCCTCATTACAGAGCTGAAATAATTAATTTTGATTTTATTGTAGGAAAATGGAAATGAAAGAGAATGTAGAGAATGAAAGAAAATGTAAAAAGTGAAGGAAATTGTAGAACCATCTGTGTGTTAAAGGGTCACCTGCTTTTTGGAAATCTAGATTTAATTTCAGTGTTACTTGGGGAAAAAATCCTGAGGCAATTACTTGTAAAGAGAGGAAGCTTGGGTCTAAATTATTTTCTCCTTATGTCTAAATATGCTGATTAGTTCATTAAATAAATTACTATTAGCAGTAATGTTGTGCTACTTGAGGGAGCAGAAGTAAATTAGCCTGTTTCTATCTCAGTCAGTGAGCAATAAAAAAAAAATCGAGAGAAGACTTTAAAAGACAAAGCAATAAATAAAATAAGCTATTGTGAGTTAAAAGAATAATTGAAGCTCTGCATGAAATACAGCACATCCCCTGTGTACACTTAATTCTCTTGAAATACTCTGTCCATGTTAGTATTAAAAAGTAGTCTCATAGGTGAATCCTGCTTTTGTTTTGCGATGTATTTTTTTTTGGTTTGTCCTCTGAGAGATTGTTACGAAAATGATCTTAACAGAAGTACTGCAGGTGACAAGCAGCATAATCTTTACTGACAGTAGAAATACCTTATTTTATTGCAGGTTTTATTCTGTCAGTGCCAGAGCATTAAAATGCAGTGTGATACCTTGTGATTTCTGTTCATTTCAGTATTCAAGCTCGTGATTTTTTTATAACAGAGTATCCCCTTCTCCACAACCTCAGAGAATAGGAGTTGCCAATCATCTCAAAATAGATTTTCGGTCTGAGACTTGTTACCAGGAATAATTTTAGGAGGTGAAATTTATGATGACGTACTGTTCTTATTTCAGAAATTCCAACATGCTCCTCCTGGGCCAGGGGCTGCATGTATGGAATGGAGAGGCCAAATACAGCACTCAGGTGAAATGGACAAATTTATGTATTAAATAGTGGAATATGTGGGCCTGTGAATCACATGGGAATCAGAATTTTTGTACGTTACATTACACAGTTAATGGGTTCACAATGTTGAAAAAGGGACTCATGCCAACTTTAAAACCACCATCTCTCCGTGACAGCTTTGGTTAAAAATGGTGGGGAAAAAGAATAGTTGATAGTCTCACTTCTAAGTTCTGTAAAACTTTAAATTGTACTTCATCGTATTTTCTTTCTCTATAGGAGATGTTTACGATGAAGCCCCTTTATGTATCTGAGTGTCTTAAATGTCATTAGGCATGGTAATTATCTGTCAGAAAAAGGAAAATTTCTGATGAGTAAGCTATAAGCATGCATACTCCAAAAATGCAACTTAAATCCCTATCTCAGAAAAACAGAAGTAGAGTGAGTTTTGAGAGGCACTGAATGATATTTGTTCTGACAGTGTGAGAACTGTGCCATCAGAATCATGCAATCAGAAATGTCTGTGTGGGCAGGGACCTCTGGAAATCATCGTAACCTTCTTCTGAAAGCAGAACTTAAGGTGATCCAAGGTCCTGGTGAGCAGAGTGTTCAGTTTCTTGCGTTGTCTCACAATAGTGAAATGCACCCTGTATTTGAAACTGTGTGCTTGAGATGAATTGTGTTATTGGAGGAAAAGAAAACCTTAAGTGTGACTTCTTAAAGGACTGCGCTGTGGAAACAATGTAAAGCACTGGAAAAGGCTCTCCATGGCAGAAGAACTAATGGCCCATGTTAGAAAAACTAATGGTCCACATTAAGCATGCAATAATTATGTTATTTCAAATGTGATTGCATGGAAGTGTTGCAGAGTATCATAGAATCATTCACTGAATGGTTTGGGTGGGAAGGGACCTTAAAGACCTTGGATTTCCAATTCTTCTGCCATGGGCAGGGACTCCTTCCACCATTCCAGATTGCTCAGAACTCCATCCAGCCTGGCCTTGAACACTTCCAGGGATGGGGCAGTCACAGGTTCTCTGGGAAACCTGTGCCAGGGCCTCACCACCCTCACAGTAAAGAATTTCTTCCCAATACTTAAGCTAAACCTGTCTTCTGTCAGTTTGAAGCCATTCCCCCTTGTTCTGTCACTTCATGCACTGTCCAAAGCCCCTCTCCAGCTCTCTTGAAGCTCGTTCAGGCACTGGACAGGGCTCTAAGATCTATCTTGAGCCTTCTCTTCCCCAGGATGCACAGCCCCAGCTCTCTCAGTCTTCGTAGCAGAAGTGCTGTGATCAACTAATGGCTTCCTCTGGACTTTGTCCAGCAGGTCTTTCTTGTGTTGGGGACCTTTCCCTTTTGTCATGGTCTCCCTTCCATTTTAGTTATGACCATAAATTGATAGAAATGCATGAGGCTGAGCTGACAGTGCAGTGAGATGGGATTCTGGTGATCAGTAGGGAACTAAAGATTTGTAATGTCAGCAGCTCCATTTGGTCAGTGAACACATGCATGGGACTCATGGGGATATGACATCAAACCATTTCTAACAGCAACACAAACTCTTGGTATTACAGATCAGGTTGAGCGCATGTGCAGGTGTCCATAGTGTATTAAGAAGTTGTCTCTTGGTTGTTCTGTGCTACTCCTCACTGAAATGTGCCTGTTCAAACTGCTCAAGGTCTCCTTGAAAGTTGGTGGTTACCTTCATTTGCCTGACCACAGCTTGCCAGTCAGCTCAGGAGCCCATGAGAAGCAGTTGGCCAATTCCAGACGAATACAAAGAGCTTTCAGTCAACCTTTGTTACACCTGATTTCCTTTGCTGCTTTTTACCTTGGCAGTTGTTTGTGAATCTCTTGCAGCTGCTGCCTGCCTGACCCATTTCCCTACTTTCTGTTTCTGGAGCCACAGCTCTTAGCACAAAGATGAGTGCTGTAAATGGCAAACATTCTCTTTTTTATTGTTGTTGGATTTATAGCCAGTCACTGTCCTTGAGGAAGCTAACTTCTCTGGCATTGTTTTGAGTGGTGACATATTAATGAGAACCTCTGGAGGTATGACTTTCACCTTGCCTTCCCTTAGTTCTTCTCTTCTGCCACGATCAGGTGCAGCTCTTTGGGTTTTCTGCTCTGGCCCTCAGACAAATAAGAACTTGCAGCTCCCCCAGTGCAGTTCATAAAGGACATCACAGGGTTTTGAGTCCTTCAGCAGCCGTGTGTTATGGAACAGCTCCTGAGGCAGATCAGCAAGAGGGACTTGTCATGCTGCCACAATAGACACATCTGTCATGGCTTTTTGTGTCTCACTGCACCCCTGAGCCAGGCTGGGGCATCTGTAGGTTGGACATCACATGTCCATGCTGTCAGGGTCAGCTCTGTGTCACCTTACATTGTCCCTCACCAGGTCAGGCAGTTTAATCCTTTTTTTGGAAAGATGACCTGTGCAGAGCTGAATGCCTTCCCTTTGGCTTCAGTCAGCTCTTGTTAGAGGCTTGTTGTGTCTCAGATAAGGGAGTGCAGTTCAAAGTCTTTCATAAACCACAGCTGTTTGATCCACTCAGGGGCAAATATAACCCTGGTGTTTTCAAACTTGAGACTTGAGAAAAGCCCACCAGGCAGTCTTAGCACAAGTGGTGAGCCCAGCTACACACACTGAATGAACCTGGATGAAGCAAAATCCTCACTCATCTTTCCTAGAAGTGACAGGAATTCAAATGTAGAGAAACATGTTCACCTGTCCAGCTGTATTCTTTCCGATGGCCTTTAAAAACATCTGCCAGACCACAAACAAAATATGTACTCTGTGGTTCAGGAAGAACTGTGAACATCCAGGACTAGATATTTTTACCTTTTTTTGTTAAAGTAAACTTTGTAAATTCTTTCAAATTGGAGTTGGGTTATTGTGGTGGGTTGACCCTGACTGGATGCCAGACACCCATCAAGGCTGCTCTGTCACTCCCCTCCACAAATGGCCAGGGGGAAGAAAATGTAATGGAAGTCTCATGAGTTCAGGACCAGGAGAGATCACTCACTGATTACTGTCACAGGCAAAAGAAACTCACCTTGGGGGTATTAATTGAATTTTATTGTTAACAAAATTGGACAGGATAGTAAGTAGTAAATATCTCTTAAAAACACCTGCCCCCACCCCTCCCTCTTTCCCAGATTTTCCATTCTCTCCCACAGTGGCACAGGGAGGTGGGGATGGGGATTGCAGTCAGTTCATCACACCTTTTTCCTGCTGCTGTTCAGGGAGAGGAATCCTTCCCTGGCTCTTGTAGGCTGCAGGGGAATCTCAGCTCTGGCACCTGGAGCATCTCCTGCTCCTCCTTCTCCACTGACCTTTGGTGTCTGCACAGTTGTTCCTCTCACATATTCTCACTCTCCTCTGAGCACAATTACTTCTGTGCAATAATTTCTTTCCTTCCTAAATGTGTTACCACATTGGAAGGAACATAACAAATCCTGCAGGTTCATTTCTACCTACCAGGTCTAGGAGAAGTAAAAATGTATAAATGCCAATGCCTGTGCATTTAGAACTGATAGTTATTTTGAGTTTATAAAATAAACTGTAGCAAAAAGCCAGATTTACCAGGGGATTTAAGATTGAAAAGAATTGAGGTTCTTGTGTTCTCAAAAGACTTCTTTACCAAGTTTCTCTATGCAAAATCTCAGTGTGGGCTTTTTCTTTGGCAGACCTTAAAATATGTTAAAAGTTAGATTGGCCTAGGATGACCCAAAGTTAGTTTCTGGGTAAGCTTTTACATGATATTTGTTACGATTTTAGTGATTTTGTACCCAATAAAATGAAACAGGTTGCTATTTACAAGTCCTGATAACAATTGCTTGTAACTTAAGATGTTTGCTAAACAGAGATTTTGGACTTGAAAGAGCTGAATGCAGGCTTGCCCCAATTTAGCCTTCCACAGAACTGAAAGGTCTGAAGCCAGAGTATTATTCACTGTAATACTGATTACTCAACAAGGTCAACATTGTAAAACTATAACCAAGTGTCAGATAAATTACCGGATTCTCTACGTCTACAGCTTAGCTTTTAGCTCAAGCATTTAGATCTTGTGTTGTAATTACTGGTGTTAATTAGAAAGTATCTGCAAGGCCTGTTCTCACTTCAAAAGTCTCTTCACTTGTAATGTCTTCAAATAAATCCTTTACTTAATGAAAACACATTTTGGAGAGAGTTTGGTGCTCCACTGCTTGGGATGTATCCTTCTTTGTTTACACTGAGGGAAAACACTCCTTTAGCATATTGGATTTTTACTTAACAGGAAAAGGGGATAGAGATTGCCATACTTTTCAATTTACTTTTTTTTTCTTGAAAGTAGAAGAAAATTATCAGAATGGTGATAGGGTTCCAGCTAAATCATTAGGTGAGGTGGAGGTGAGTTTAAGGAAACTACTTTTGGGAGGATTTTTTATTTTTACCTCGTCTTTGTTTTTATAAAGAAATCTGTACTATTGATTTGATGGGCAAAGACACAAGACAACATCTGGTGGTCTGTGAGAAGAATATCTTTCAGGCAAAGCTTTTATTGTTTAGGTTGAAGTTAATGGAAAAAACTTTGGAGATACATATCTATATCTGTATATCTATATCTATGTAGCTACACTTTGGACATAACATGCATTGCTATAATAAATCAATAAACATAGCTTTAGAACACTCCCAGTCAAATCATCATGCTCATTTTATGTATCCATAGAATTTCTTGTAGTATTTAGCATTCTCTGGTCTTGTATAGATGAATGAATTTGTGAATGGGGTGGGTTGACCCTGGCCAGAACTGAAGATTCAGTGTAGATAAACAGTAAATTCTGTTTTTTCCCCCTTGTGTAATTTTCTGGCGTGTCAGACTTATGAGGGAGGAGCTAATAATTACAGATCCCCTATCTCAAATGGACCAATGACAAATAATTTATTAAACAAATTTTCTTTTATCACAGACTAATCCTGTCTGGCATCCTTAATGATTGGGTCTTACAAAAAGCTACTTCTCAGCTTTAAGAAAGGACTTTATAAAAAGATGAAAGCCAGTAGCCTTCTTAACCTTCTCTATTGCTCAATAAATAACTGAAGAATGGTTACAGCTGCTTCAGAATTTCAACTGATTAAGTTTGGTGTATTTTGATGAAAAGTGCTCTGCATTCATGTGACACCTCCTGAGCTGAACTGTGTAGGATTCAAAACTACATGAACATTTAGAACCCTTGCAGGCTGTATTTAAAGTTTATATTTAATGCTGCCTATTGTGCATTTTTTTTTCTGGTAGAGATCTTCTTCACTTAAATTCATATTTTGAGCTTTATCATCTGTGTGATTCCAGGTCAGTGTCAGTATCCAGTAACTTCTCTTATCTTTCTAGTGCTAGATCAGTTTTAATACCTTAATTCTGAATATTTTAGATTTTAAACAGGACATGACAAATTGGTTAGTACTCTCTACAGCAGTTCAAAACTGAAACTTCCTTAATGCAGGGCTTGTGCTTATGAAATATTTACTTATTTTGATACAGAGAAGCTATATGGAGATTTCTTAACTTGGAATCTAGAAGACACCCTCTGCCAGTTTCCTCTAAAACCTGGAAAGATTGCAACACTTATTGTAAACATTAAAGTGAAGCTGGACTTTTCTTGCCAAGAAAACCTTCTGCAAGATCTCAGTGATGGTGAGTTTTTAATTTCTCCTTGCTTAGGAGGGTTGTATGTGCTGCTGGAAACCCTTTTCTAATTGCTTTGCCATTTGCATTAAACAGATTTGTGATGTGGCTGCCTGTTTGAGTATTTGTGTCTTGTAAAGCAAAGACTTGGCTGAGCTCTACAGATTGAAGGGTGAATTTCTGAGACAGCTGTGGGCATGAGAGTCTGGCCCAACTTCCCCATTGTGAGACCTTGCCCTGCTGTCTTTTAAAAATATTTTGTGACAGTGTTTTTGAAGTATCCTTTTGTATGCTTACCTTATGAAGGTGAAAAAAAAATAATTCACAAATGTTAGTGGGGTTTGAAGAAAAATAGCATTGAGTTGATTATGTAATTATCAGGATTGCAAAATTCTGAATGATTGCTGAGTGCAGTTTTGTCTGAAGTGGCAAACTGAAATTTGAGGCATAATCCCCCTAATATTTGTACTGCAGAGAGAGTGCCATGTCTTTAAACTTACTTTGAATAAAAGGAAGCTGCAGTGTTTGCTTCTATTAGAATTATTTGGAATTACAAGTACCAGATACTTGTAATAATGACTTCCTTTTTATAATAAACACAGTCTTTCTGGAGTAATTACTCTATTCTGTATTTTTTTGTTTGTCTGATATGTTCACACTGATTAAATTACCATGACAAAACAAGATATTCCTGTATTAAAAACTCTCTGTTATTTGGATTTTTTCCCAGGATCCACTTGCAGGTATGCATTACTATTATAAGTAACCTTTCAGTACAGAAAAATACAACAAAATTACATGCAGAGCTTATTCAGTTTGAATAGGAATGATTTCTGAGTTACCTTGCAAATGTATTTAGACAAAAATTATAGTAGTTGTTAGTAATGATTGAAAGATTTTGGTTTTGAAACCTCCCTAATGTAAAATATTAAAAATACTTTAGGACTTAACTACACAAACAGTGTTGCTGCAATAAAGTTCAATTTAGAGCTTGTTGTAAATGCTGATAGTGAAGGAAGAGCACACCCTGACATTGTGGAAACACGAATGCCCGGGAATTGAGACTTTGAGAAATGGCCATTGATAGCAAGTGAAATTTCCTTGTAGATATATATATATATATATAGACATATATGCACACACATATGTAAGATTTCCTTCATTTGTCCAGTGTCCAGAAAGCTCTGAAGCTACCCTTGTCTAGGAGCTTTTCCACTGAAATAACATAAACCCAAAGTATTCTGTAGGAGGTGAAGAGAACATACTTGGTATGGACACAGCTGAACAGTTGTGGGATTTGGATTTTGGCCTCTGTTTACCTGTATCCAGCTGTTATGGGACCACAGATGAACAAAATCTTTGAACACCATTTTTACCTTACTGTTACCTCCTGCTTCTCTGAAAGGTTGTGTTGGTGAAGCAATTCAACCTTCCCTCATTCAATGATGATAAAGGAGTAGGATCCATTAATGCTTTGTTGGACCTTTGGTGTCTGTGGGTGCTGTATGCTCTGTGTCATTTGAAAGTGTTGTTAGGGATGCTAAGTATATTGAAAATTTAGTTGCTACTATATTTTTTATGTTTTGCTTTTAACTTTACAAGTGGTAAACTTTCCAAAGAGGAGGTAAAAGCCTGATGGGAAGAACAGTAAAGAGCTAGAAAAATCAAGGCAACTATGACATGACTTTTAATCCTAGGCTAACTGTGGTACCTTTTTCTTTTGAAGACCAGCTACATTTACAATGATGATCAAAATACTTTTGTCTGTTAAAAGTAATGTCTTTAGTTGGGCAATTTTTGCTTTCATATCTTTTCATTTGCTGCTGGAATTGTTTCCTTTTGCACTGTTTGTAATCAGGAAGGGGTAAATTACTGATGTTACTGATGATACACATTTATCCAATTGGAAAGTAAACCAGGTTATCAGTCTGAATTGCTGACCTGTGTTGATGGTGTACTGTCTCACAGAGAAGAATGTTGGGAAGGAAGCAAAACTATGAGTGACTGTACAGGATCAGCCAATATCCTAACTGTGACAGTGGCTAAGACCAGATTCCAGTGGGACAATACAGGAAAAACTGTGCACATACTTCTGTTTACCTCTAGGCTTTTGGCCTCTGACTGTTGTCAGCTTAGGAGCTTTCAGGGCTGAATATGGTTTCTCTGGTTCTAGGCACTTTTACTCATCCTTAGTGGGTTTCTCCTTCCTAAAATTCTTCATTCTTCCTGTCAGCACTTTACAACATGCCTGAGCAAGAAGAGTCACAGCTAAATTACTTTCTAGCAGCTTTGCACTCACTGGTGTCCTTGTGCTCCCAGGTTTTTTTTTTTGCATGAGGGAGGTAACAGGACATCTTCTGAACATGGTTCCTGCAGTGACTTGATGCATTTTGCCAGAGTATTGTCACCACAGACTTTGTAACTCTTGAGGGCTTAGTTGTCCCTGTTATGGGAACTGTTCCACATGTCAGCCTCGTCCCTTTTGAACTCTCAGTTCTGTCTGATTGAGGGAGGCTGTACACATTGTTTGAAAGGTGATCTATGTGCTTATGTAATGACCTAATGATGCTCTTTATTTTGTTTTTTTATTAGTATTCCTTCAACCATGGGGTAATGCACAATTTATCGTTTGCTTTTTTTGACTGTTGCTGAACATTGATTTGGGAGATGCATGAATGTGTGAACCACAACTCCATGATCTTGCTTTTCAACAGAAATGATATGCTGAGAGCCTCTTACTGCATGTATAAGTTTAGGATTATTTCCCTCAATTTATTTATGCTGAATTTTGACATCTTACTGAGTGTTCGTCTTTTCTCTCAGAAAAGACAGGATGAGAGGAAATGGGCCCAAGTTGCACCAGGGATGTTTAGATTGAATGTTAGGAAACATTTCCTCACTGAAATGGTTGGAAAACATTGGAACAGGCTGCCCAGGATGGTGGTGGAATCACCAGTCCTGAAAGCGTTCCAAAAAACGTGTGAATGTGGCACTTGGGGACATGGTTTAGTGATGAACGTGATGGTTGTGCTGGGCTGAGAGTTAAACAATGATGATCTTGGAGGATTTTCCCAACCTTAACAATTCTGTGATTCCATGTCTTAAAGCCAGTTGACCAAAATGTGGGAGATCCATGCAGGGAGATCCATGTTTGCTTCAAATCTTAGTGAAATTTTGGCTCTCTTGTCCCTCAGCTGGATGGTTCAGGGTTCCTCCTCTGGCTGGGAAGGTCAGCATTTAATTTGATTCTGAGGTTGTTACATTGGGTGAGGCAGGGGAAGTGCTCAGTCTGCTTGGTACAGCCAGTTGCAAGGAGCTGGAGCAGTGAGATCACTGTCACCTGTTAAGGTGACTAAAAAGGTGAACAGGATATTCACATTATGAGCATAATGAATTCCCCTTTACAGCTATTATACTGCAATTTCTGAAATTCATCATTTCCCTGATACTAAATGGGGTAAGAACAATAACTGCTCTTTCTGGATTGTATTGTATACGGTGATTTGTTTGAGGCTTTTAAAAAAGCTCCTGTTACGTGGGGACAGTGTTTTGCAGAGTTAATGAATTAATTTACAATGAGTACTTCATTATGTAGAATGTTAATGTTCATTTATTCCCTGTATAGGGAACCTAAAGACAAGTGTGAGAATATTTAAATTCATAAACTCATCAAAGGAACTAATTAATTACATGTTGAGAGAGAAGCAAATCCATGCCTTAAGTCTATCCTCCCCTTCTCTAGAGGGAAAAAGTTGCAGAGAAATAATAGCATATTTCTAGAAGTACTAATCTTAAATATTTTTATCATTGGTATGCAAGACCAGTGTATTTTTCATACTCTCTTTGTTGTTTTTCTGCTTTAATGGTCAGCTTTTATCTACTTCAAAATGTCCCTGCACTTACATAGTGTATAGACAAAGCATTTTTTTGTTGGAATGATACCTGGTTTGGAATTTAAATGTTCTCTTGACAGTTCTTCCAAGAAACTAAGTAGTCTGGAGGACTCTGTTAGGATAATGGTATCACTGATGATGATAGGGTCCTTAGAGATGTTTCAGTATTATCATTTCTGTGTTACTGTGCTTGGTAGCCTTTATGACATTTAATAATTCTGAGTATACTTTTGAGTATACTTTCATTTCTAAGAAGTTTTTTTTTTTGTCTCTGCAGTTTGAAGATGTCAGTTTGGTTGTACTGTTAAAACGAGTAAATGAGTTTTTTCCTTTTGTTCAATTTTTTGTTTTAATGCAAATGCTTCTGTGTCCTCCATATATTCATCGTTGTGTACCTTTAAAAAAAATTCTAAATTTTTTTGAGAACTACAGAATTCTTCTTGAATTCCATCTTTAGTACTTACGGAAGATAAGGTGCCCTTTTCTCTTCCCACTGCACTTTAAACCAGATAAATCATCTTGTCTCATGATTTGACTAGTATAGGGTGGGGGTTTTTTAACAGTATAGGAGTGCCATGGTACTTCAGCCTATACCAGTTGTACCAGCCAGTACACAAATACACAGACCTGGTGTTTCAGACCCGAAATTTTTACAATGTAAATAGCTAAGACAGACATGAGGCAAATAACAATAAATTGATTATTGGCACATACAGGTCAATAAACCTGCCATCCTGTTATGCTGTTCCTTTGCTGAGGCACTTTACTTTAGCATCTAATGTAATCTGCATACATAATCTCTGGTGTTTATTGTGAACTTCTTTACACTTCATTTGTTCTCTTTCATTGCATTCACCCTTATTGTAAATTTATCTTCCAATTTTAGTTCAGTTCAACAACCTCAGGACATAAATCCTTACTTACAGTGCATTTGTTATTGTTAATTATTGTCTTCAAAGGTAATGCATAATGGGGTTTCAAGGAAGAGCTCAAGTCTGGTACACATGATAATGTGTACCTGCTCCTGGGAGCCAGAGAGCTGCTGCATTCCCAGGAACTTTGCCTGGAGTGCTGCTGCCTGGGGTCCCTCCTGTGATGGTCCTGAGCAGATTTTTGAGAGAGGGAAGGAGGTGCATCTCAGTGCCCACCTGGAGTGTGAAGGGTGGATTATAGTGCCTCAAACTCTGTGTATTCTGGTGTTATTCTGCTCTTTGTTGCTGCACACAGCAAGTTTCTAGAATTCTACACACTTCATGAGAATAGTGTTCTCTTTCTCTAGGAGGAAAAAAAAAAAGGCATTCAAGTTCAGCAAGCAGAGTCTGTCTCCTATCTTGAGGGTTTTTTTCCTATTTTTCCACATGTTTAAAGTACTTTAAAGCTGTTATTGTGTTCTTACGAGATGTTGCCTACCAAGAGGTTTTTGTTTTGAAATTTCAATCAGGCAAGAATAGACAAAATAAACAAGTGGGTTGAGGTGGCATTTAGTTTTCATATGTTATGATCAAGCTGTGTACTTCCCAAAAACTCCATGATTCTATGACATAGCATCATAGAATGGTTTGGATTGGAAGGGACCTTAAAAATCATCTCATTCCACCTCCCTGCCATGGGCAGGGACATCTTCCACTATCCCAGGTGGCTTAAAGCCCCATCCAACCTGGCTTTGAAGACTTCAGGAATGGGGCAGCCACAGCTTCCCTGGGCAGCCTGTACTAGTGCCTCACCACCCTCTGGGTAAAGAATTTCTCCTTGTCAGTTTATGTCATCTCTCCTTACTCTGTCACTCCGTGGCTTTGCATAAAGTTCCTATCCAGCTCTCTTGGACCCATTTTAGGCCCTGGAAGGGGCTCTCAGTTTTCTCCAGAGCCTTCCCTTCTCCAGGCTGCAAAGCTCCAGCTCTCCCAGCCTATCTCCAGAACAGAGGCATCCCAGTGCTTTGATCATCTTTGATGCCTCCTTTGGAATTGGTCCAGCAGCTCCACATCCTTTTGATGTTGGGAGCCCCAGAGCTGGACAAAACACTCCATGGAGGATTTCCTCAGAGCAGAGCAGAGGAGCAGAATTTCCCCAGAAACATCCCTGGGCTGCAGGAGGGGATCCT
Source organism: Trochalopteron elliotii (assembly GCA_024734555.1). Classification (NCBI taxonomy): domain Eukaryota; kingdom Metazoa; phylum Chordata; class Aves; order Passeriformes; family Leiothrichidae; genus Trochalopteron; species Trochalopteron elliotii. Next base: position 881,921 of record JANPWX010000063.1, on the reverse strand, counting down.
GCTCCCAGCCAGCAGCCCCTCCTGCCCTCCCTGGAATGGGCTGCCCAGGGTGGTGGTGGAGTCTCCATCCCTGGAGGTGTTTCAGGAAAGACTGGACATGGCACTCAGGGCTCTGGTCTGATTGACATGGTGATGTCTGGCCATAGGTTGGACTCGATGATGTCTGAGGCCTTTTCCAACCTAAATGATTCTTTGATTCCTCCTCCTCCTGCCCCACTCAGGGTCCGTGTGCTGCTGTTCAGGAAGCTCAAGGAAGCAGGTCTGCACTGCTGTTGGATTGTATGAAATTCTCCTGGAAAGAAGTAGCACTTCAGCCTAAAACCTTCCACAGTTTCCATCTCGTGTGACATCGAATTATCTGGACTCTGCCTCAGAATCCAAACCTCTCTGGTGTCCTGCAGGGTGGAACAGTTTTAAGTGTTTCCTTGCTGTGGAGTTTGAGACCTCTGTAGCTGTGATATACCTGTTGAAAAGTGATTCCATTTTTGTTCTCTGGATCAGGCCAGTGATCCTTGCACAGTGTGACACGGGACAGGAGCTGTCCCATGCCACCTCTTCCTCCTGTGCTCAGTTACCACATCGTGAATCTACAGGTTTAACTGCCTGAATGCACTTTCCTTCATTCAAGTAAGAAATTTTGTGGTATTCTTCTGTGCAGTGTGCTGGGAAAGTGGCTAATGAAGTTAAATTGACAATTTACTTAACATTTGGTAGGAGAGAGGAAATGCTGGTGAGAGATTTCACTCTGTTGTGACAGCAGTGACTGGGATGTTGGAAAGGCAAGCTGTGTTTTTGCAATTACCATGGAAAAAGTGTTGGTCATATGCTGTTACCATGGAAATATTCAGTGTGGATTGTTGAAATTAGGAAAATTTCTGGACAGAGTAGAAAGACAGTTAATCTTTTTGTAGTACAAGGCTGCTTAGGATGTTTGACAGTAGGGATTGACAAAAGAAAACTATGTAGGATTTAGCATCTTCATTTCTCTAAACTTCATGAGAGAAAATAAAATATATGAAATTTCAAAAAGTATAGGTATCAATAATGTAAAACTTCTAGAGAACTGCTTCATTGATGCTCACTGTTTTGTCCTGCCATCATTAAGTTCTGCAGTCTACCAGGGTTTTTAACAGGATTTCCTCCCATTCTGACTTTTTAATCCATTGCAGAGAAGCTGGACAAGGTCTTTCCCCCCACTACTGCCTGATCAAAGAGCAGAAAAAACCAAAATAATTTAAAAAAATTGTTTGTGGTAGAAAATAATTTTTTCTGTCCTCTGGCAGAGAAGTTGCCTTGAGCAGTCCAGGCTGTGAAGGGCTGAGTCATTTGAAGCATAACAAAGTGCCTGGCACTGGCTCTCTGAAAGTGCCACAGACTTGAGACAGAAAGTTCAACAACTACCAAGTTACCTTGGACTTCCCTTTCATCCTGATGTCTCCTTTGCTAGAAAACCTCCTTTTTCAGATACAGATTAGAGTCAAAATTTTCTTCTTTCCAGAGGAAATGTTTAAACCATTGTCTTTTCTTCCCTCCCCGCCCCCCCCACCACAGGAAATAAAAATAAAATGGGATTTTAAAGGATAAAATAATTAAGAAAGGCATTAGTTATATCTCTGTGATGTTGTTTTAGGTTTTATCTATTCTTCTCTCAAAGAAATAAAACTCATGCCTTATAAAAAGTGGAAAATCTGACTAATGCTATGCAGGTTTTCATACTTGGTTCTTTTAATGTTTTAATTTGCAATTTTATGCACCAGTCAGTGTCAGATTTTGTTCTAAATATAGAACTAGTGAAAATCATTCATCAGTTGGAGAAGAATATTTTTTCTCAATTCAAACTTCTAATTTTCCTTTTCTAAAGAGTGGCTTTAAAAGCCTGTGTTCAAAGGTAGTTCTGTATTTATTTCTGTGTTTTGTCTCATTCATGGTCCTGCTGCATTGCACTGGCAGGGTGCTCTCACCTCCTGTGCTGCTCTCCCTCAGGAACTGATAGAACAGGATATTTATTCAGTGCTAAGGTGCATTTTAGAATTATTTAGTGAAGGAAATTGCAAGTAAGGGAATATGGGAATATTCCCTTTGCTTTCTCATTTGGATACCTTTGAAGTTTGATGAAGCAAAACCCCTTTCATGTTCCATCTTGTTCTTATGGTTTCTTCTTTTGGGGAGCGTATCCTCAAGACGTCCAGATTTTATAGGAGCAATTCAGGAAATATGTTTGGGTTTTGTGTAACAATTTGGTGTTTCCTGTGTCCTCAGCTGTATGTCTCTGCTGCTGTACATGAGATTTTTGCTTGTATTTAGTTGGTGTTTGTGGATTGCAGTTGCTCTGCACAGCATGAGGGAACAAAGGCTTTCTCTTCTTTGGATATAAATCTAAATAACAAATAGTGAATCTAGTTTTACTGTTCATTAAGGCTTCATTATTTTAATTCTCTTGTTCTTTTAACTCTTGATTCAGCAATAATTTTCACACATTTTAAGTTTGTGCTTAGAGTGTAACTCTGGTTGGGTTGAGAACTCCAAATATGCTGCAGTGCATTTATTTACCTTCAAGTTGCACCTTGTTGGCAGTAGCAGACACTGTTGTTGTATTGTATCTTGTTGTCATCCTCTGTGTGCCAATACCCAGACTGGGAGTAAACACCAGACTGGGGACATTCCTCTCAGGGTATTTCTTAAGCTTTTTTGTTGACCCTTATAATGGAAACCTTAAGTTTCCATTCTGCCTCCTTTATAAGTGAGAATAAAACTATTTTATCTATTTTTGCATCAGCAGATGTACAAAACATGGCATCTCTATTTTCTGTCATCTTCCGCAGTATATATTTAAAAAAGAAATCCTCTTACCAGAAATTAATTTAAGATCCTAAGTAGCTGATAGGGTCACACTGTCATGGAAAACCACAAACATTGATTTTTATTTTAATACTAAATTTTAAAACTGATTTTATATTATTAACTCTGACGTCTCTGTTGTGATATTTCAAATGCAGTTGCCATCCTTTCCTGTGATATTCACCGAGTTTTTGGTGTGTTCAAGTTTGATTATTTTTGGTGCCCTGGGAGAAACAGTGAAATAATCTTTGTATTTTGTTTTGGTTTTTTTGTATAAAAGATTAATATCACTTTTTGTGTCTTTTCTCTCCCTTTGATAATGCAGATATAAATTAACTGGAACAAAACATAGCATTAGACAAGCAAAAGTAATTCTATTTATTCTGTTTTCCAGATGGAATCAGTGTCAGTGGACTCCCACTCTCCAGTCCTTTCCGGCAGGTTGTCAAACCAAGAGTAGAGACCAAACCTCTTAATCCACAAGAAAGCAGCAAAGTTGGTGATTTCAGTCACGTCAAGGTAAGGGAATGACATCAAAATAAGTAAAATCTGTGGGGTTTTTATACTGTGCTGTGGTTTGTTGTGTGATTAAAAAACAAAGGTTTCCTTGTCTCATAAATATTTCCCTTTGGTTTCCTTTAGCACAACTTGATGTTCTGTGTTTGGATTGTTGTATTAGAGGCAACAAACAAAAAAGGTGAAGAAAGATCAGGCTAAGAGTGGAAATTGCAGAGTTGGCTGTCCCTGTGGTGTACTGGGGGAGCTGTCAGCTCACCTCACTGTGCTTTCTCCTGCTATTTACTCTGTAGGAAAGTGCTTCCCTATGAATTCTTGACTTTCTTGCAGTGAGGTTTATTTTTTAGTGGTGTTCATGCAAGTAATAAAACAGAATAGTTGAGAGAGTCAAAGGAAAAGTAGATAAAAGTAGCAGGGTGGAAGAACAGTTGTGTAGGTGGAAGCTGCACTGTGCTTACCAAAAGTGTGCCCTGGCCTAAGCTGCTCTTTGCTTTTCTGGGGCAGATCTTACCTGTTGAAGGTGTAAAGTTGTTTTGAGCGTGAAATAAGTTTAGCTTCATAATGGCCAGATTTGAGGGAGATATAATTTGAGATGAAAATAAAAAAGATTGTAAATAATGGACTGCAGCACTTCATTGGTCTCTTCCCAGCTTTTGGTGAATGTTGTGTTGAGTGCAGTATTTGATACGTCCCTTGCACAGAGCCATGTTCTGCATTAGCTCATCCTGTCAGGAATTAAAGCGAGTGCTGTACATGGCAATATTTGGCTTTGCGTGTGTTTGGCTGAGAAGCAGACACAAGCTCTGCTTTTCTCAGTGATTTGCTTTGCCTGTGAATTTGCTTCCTTCACGGTGTGAATATTCACAATTCTATCTGAGCAATAAACAGGTGAAACTGTTAATTTATAGGTGTGTTTCTTTTGGACCATTATCACTGCTAATTCATCATCAATTGATTCTGCAGCACAGAAAACATGACTGCAGCATAGGAAAGGTGTTAGCAAAACTACTAAAGCCTTTGTGTTTTATGACATAGCAAGGTGTTTCCTAATTGTTTATAAATATAAATCAGCATGATTGAGAAAATAATTTGCTGTTTAAGTGAGCAAAATGTCCAGCATTCATTTTTAAGTTCAGGGCTTTGTGTAGAATGTCTGATTCTACGCATTGTTTCTACACACTTCTTAGTCACAGTGGCAAGGGGAGTGTTACTTGAAGATAGGACTAAAAAATCTAGAAATGCAGAACTTTGCACCAAGTGCATGAAGAAAAAAGCATTTTCGTGCACTTCTTGCTTGTCAATCAGTTGTCTTGGCAACCAAGAAGTTGCAGGTTCCCAGTGATCTGTGTGATAGTACTTGAAGGATGTTGAAGGGCTGTAAAGCAGAAACTTGGTTTTAAACAAGTGTGGCAAAACTGTGGTGGGAAGGCACATGCTGGATTTTGTTGCCAGGTTTATGGAAGGAATTTTGATTTAATTGGTATTTTGCAATGGAATAACCATTCAGATGATCAAAACTATGTTGAGAATACACATTCCAGCAAGCATCAAAGGGCTCTTCACTCAGTAAATGTCTCTGTGTCCTGAACCTGATGAACATCACTTTACAGCACCTGTAGTGTGCCTGGAGTTTGTCCCTATAAACTATTATAAACCAATAATTGAGTCTGCTTGGATTAAAAATGCCTGTGCAGCTCAAAACTATTTAGAACTCTGTTAGAAATGTTTTTTGATTCACTGGACTGTCCACATAATGAAGTCTCTATGTACATGGACAGACATAGTGGGTAGTGGGTAAATGATCAGAAAAAACGACCTGTTATAACTGAGATGTATTTACATCTTTAGACAGTCATTCTGTGATAATGTGGATTTCTGCTTGTAACTTCTGTTTTAGCACTGCTGTTTAGTAGGAAGCAGCATAGGAACCACCAGTAGCTTAAAATGAAAGCTAGATAAATTCCAAACCATAGAATCTGGGAGTTCCTGTAAACAATCCAGTCAATTAAGCGTTTAAAGATATAATTAAAATGTGCTGTGGTCCGGTTTTCTTGGCTGACTTTTGAGAAATTTGCTGTAGTTTTGGATTTGAGTCTCTCTGTTTTAGACTGGGTGGCTTTGACTATGTGAATTAAGTTCATTGTCAAATGCTTTTGCTCAGACATCTCTGTCTGAAATGAAACAAGCTGGGATCTGCACATGAGAGATGATCCAAGGTTCCCTTTGATACTGAGTCTCAAAATATTTGATATTTATGAACCTTTTTGAGTTCCCTAGAACGTCCTTAAAAGATCCTTGAGTTTCTCTCTGTGGCAGCAGAACAAATCTTGGTTTGTGGGCTGTTTGTTTGTCCCTCACGGTGCAGTTTGGGTTACATTTGGTTTATTGTTGTGCCAGTTAGAGTGGTTTGACAAGGACTAATGTAAGAAGCAAGTGGGAGTTCTTAAGTTAAGAAGCAAGATGGATCTTAAACAATTTGTATGTGTGGTGAAAACACTCTGCTGTCACTTATTCATGATTTAACAATAGGTGTCTGGTGTGAATATTCAGGGGTAGTGGTTATTTTTCAATCCTGCATGCTGTGCATAAGCTCATCTTCAAATAAAAGTGAATTTCTGCAAATGAAAGTGGATGTAAATCAATGTTTCTCATGTTGCTGATTCTGAAATGTCCTTGTTGAGATATTTATAAGCCTCATACTTAAGCCTTCCCTCCCTACTTGTTTGCCTTACAATTTTTGTGCATTCTTGGATATTGCAGTCGAGCTTCTCTGCAATCTCTGTTTCCAATTTTGCTGCAGGCTGTCTCCTAATAAACCAGTCACTGGCTTCTGGAAATGACTGTTACAATGAGCTCATAAATTCAGTGTAAAAATTGCTTTATGACCTCATCATAAAAGCTTGCTTGTACCCTCAAGCTGAATAGAATCTCATGCTGTAATATTATGTTCAGATACTCTTCTCTGCTGTTCAGTGCTGGGTTGTTGTGCTGAGCCTTGTCTAAACTCCTTGGTTGTTCTAGGGTGCATCTGCATGAAAGGATGAATTGCCTTGCTTAGGGTAACTCATCCTTTCACCATTGCTGTGGTGATGATATTGGTGTGTGCATGTCAGTTTTGAGGCTGAATCTGTTACTTTTTGAGTAACACTGCAGTCTGTTTAGATATTCAGCTATTCCGTGTCTTAATGCAAAAGCTGCAGTGAGAAATTTATCCAGATGTCATAATCTCCCAGCAAACACAGTGTCAATTTTAACCTAGGGAATTCTGCACTGCTTTTCATGCTTGGAAGCTGAAGTTATGTGGTGTAGTCTAGTTCTTGTCAGATGGAAGAAACACACTGGCACTTCATTCCATATTCCATATGGACTTGAGCTTTAGACATCAGTCCAACCCAAATGAAGAGTTGAAATGGAGAACTCTTTTAGCGGGATGATGAAAACTTCAGAAGCATATTGTGAGTTTTAAAAAACCTTGTTTTAAGGTGTTAACACACCCAGTGTTTACTGGCCAGTTGTTTGGTAGACAGGGCTGGTTTATAATTTATAAGGGATTTGGCTGACTTCTTTATTTGTTTTGAGACTTGTTTGTTCAGGAGAATCTCCCTCTGCATCCTGAGTGTGAGCTGTAATTCTGGAGATTCAGCTGCAGAAGCTGGAGAGGTTTAAGTACTCTCATAAAACTGCTCTGTTCCTGCACTGTCAGTAAATGGTAGGAAGTGTTAAAATACAGTATGTAGAGCTAATTTAATTTAACACACTTTCTTTAATGTATCTTCTCTGATTTACTCAGCAGTGTATTAAAATGAGATGCAGGCCTTAACTGGATTTTTTTCTATTCAGTTCTCAGGCTTTACTCTTCTATGTGAAAGTGTGCTGCTAATAGGGATGAACTTTATATTGTTGATACTTTAAGCTCTAACTCCTTTTATTTGTAAGCCTTATATCTATTCTAAGTTTAAGCCCTTAACCAGAAGTAGGAATTTTTTTTTTTTTTTGTAATTTTTAAATAATTTTGGATGCTGCTGAAGTTAGAGTGGATGTTGAGTCTGTAGAACACAACTGAAATGTAGATTCCTTTTCATTGAAGAAACGTGAATATAGGAATGAGATCTTGGGCACAAATATATAGTCCAGTTTAGATGTTGTACTTCCACAGTGTCCTATTGTGAAATTCAGTACTGTGCTTGTAAATTCTATGGCCCTGAGTTCTCCCTCACTATTAAACATGTCAAGTCTTATGTTTCTATCTTGTATTTCCCTAATAACTTTCAAGATGGTAGAAGATAAAAAATAAACAAAGCTCTCTCGCTTCCAAATCTGATTTTTATCAAAATCTTACCTATCTTATTTTTTATAATTGACAATTTGTGATATGAGTGCCAGAAGGCTACTCACATTTCCTGAAGCCTGCTCAGTTTGGATCCATGAGCCACATCAACTTTTGCTAGGTCAGCAAATTGTTTTTTTCTGGCCTTCCTGGCCAAGAATTGCAGTTTTCTTTGAGATAAAGTGGATTATAAAAATAGAGCCGTTCTGCAAAAACAAGGGAGAAGTGGTTTTTTGGCAGCTGGTACCTTTCTGGCAAAATTTGATTGGGGTCTGGATTTGGATGAAAGCTAGCAATTCTTGAGCAGTCTGGGTCTAAATGCTTTTAACTTTCTTTCCCTGCCCAGTTCAGCATTGCTTTCTTTCCCTTGAGTTCTATAAATAGTTGAGTATTCCACACAATTTCTGGTTACCACTCCTCTTCCTCTCTTCTTCTGTGAATTGTTCTCTCAAGAAAGGAACAGTCTGTTGTGCCCTAGAGAGGACTGTAATTCAGAACACTAAGAAAATATTTTACTAGAGCTATTCCCTAGAGCCAGGGGTGGAAAAAGCCCTTCTACCCCTTGGATTTGGATGAATTCAATTAATTTAGCTTGTCTGGAATTTTACTTACAATATTATCACAGTAGCATCTGCAATTTCAATGCAGTGTGTTTTAGAACTTGCTGTTTTTCCCATCTTATTTGACATGAAAGAAGGATTAAAAATTTTATAGAGTACTAATAGAAAAAATTTGGATGGATTCACTGTCTGCCTGTTAAAAGTGCTGTTTCTGTGGACTTTCTTCATTGCCACTCAGAAAACAAGTGATGATATCCTGCTTATACCCAAGCAAATGTCTCATCGGGAGTAGCTGCAGGTGCAATCTCCTGTATAAACCACACTTCATCTCTTTCTTGTCTAAGGATGAGCAAAGAAAAATGAAAGCTGACACCAACACAATAAACAGAGCTTATGTGAACAGCTGGAGGTGGTCACATCCATAATGACATTGTAATAAGAAAGGAAAAAAATCTTAATCCTGAGGTTGTCTTTTGTAGGAGGGTGTTGGCTGTGTAGAAAGTGAGGGGAGGAAAGGAGAGGAAGTTGACTGGGTTAGAATAATGGAGAAATAATAAAGATGGTCTCATGTGAAGATCTGCTGAGCTGGAAACTTGAAATGGAGGGAAGGAGGGAGGGTTGAAACAAACATCTGGAAGAGGGTGGTGAAAGCCCAGTTAGCTCTGTGAAAAATGTTAAGAATAATTAGAAACAGAGATGTTTGTGTGAATGCTCTGCTTGCATCGGGTGATAAATTTCCTTATAATGTTCTTCCAGAGGTCAGAGAGCCCCTGCACCTGGAGCTCTCAGAATGTAACCTGCTGTATGCCTCATGGTCCGGTGTCACAAATTCAGAATCCCTTTGGGGTTTTTCACATTAATTTTGCACTTGCAAGTTCTTGCATGTTTAGTTTTCCTCTTTTAATGAGAACAGAGGAGGTAGGTCAGATAGGGTTTGGATCAAAGACCACTCTTTATTTCAGGTGCCTTCTTTATTTGTTTCTTACCCTTGTACATTTACAGTGCTCATGTTGTAGATCCACATATTTGCTGCTGAAGTTGATTTCAGCCTCGTGCTGCATTTTTACTTAAATATTACTCATCCTGCATATGATAATGTTTTCTTTCCATATGTTTGATGAATGTTTTTTGAAATTCCATAAATTTTATTGATTTATTAATTTTCTATGGTCTTTTACCCACAAAACTCATTGCATTGACAAGAAATAAAGAATAGCTTCACTGCAGGCTGTGATAAACAGTGTGCCAGTTTTTTCTCTCCATTTGAGAATAAATAAATCTGCAGGCAAGTTCAGTTTCTTCATATTTCAAATAACATTGTTTTGTTGAAATATTTTCAATTCCTCAATCACAGAGGCAGATCATAATAAAGCTTGGAGTTTTCTTCTGATTTTTGGGCAGCTGGCCAAGGAGATAAAGAGCATCTTAATAAATAATAAAAAAAAGTAGAATCTTTAGACTGCAAATGTTCTATTTAGCTTAAAGTGGCATTTTCAATAGCTGCCTTCTCCAGTAGTGTGGGAATGAAGTTTAGTGGTGTATCACTGTGGGAGCTTCAGAAGAGTAGGTCAGGTGTGTAGTTTTGCTCAGAAGAAATGGGAAGTGCAGACTCTGATGGCTGTAATTGATGCCAAGGCATTTTTGAAAGGGCTCTTCAGAATCTGCTTTACTAACTTTGTTTCACTGAGGGAAGTGACTGGAGAATCATCCCAGCAAGCTCCACATTTGCTCTTTATGGGTAAACCAGGTTTTAAATGTCATAGATTGTAAGTTTTTAGTAAGATGGTCTGGAAGAGGGATTGCTTAAGAAAATTTCAGTTGCTTTACAAGTCTGTTTAAAGCTCTTTAATTTAGTATTAAGAATGATGATGTGTTAAATTTATCATTGATCAGTCAGGGGCTGACTCTGTTAGGGGGAGTAGGACAAGATTGACTTCAAAAAAATTTCCAAGCAATGAAAATTATCTAGAATTATTAGAAATAGAGGAGAGGAAACACTTTGCAAGACTAAGAGGAAAAAACCCTGAGACTTAAATAAATGCAGCTTCTAACATTGTGTTAGCAAAAATAGATCCAGCTCATATTTTGTTGGTCATTTTATGAAATTGGTTTCTCTGTGTTGTCATTAAATTGCTGATCTCTCTGTGTGTTGCAGTGACTGATGGTGTGAGAGAGGGAAAAAATGTTGATGAAAAAAATGTTACGTGAAGAGAGGAAAGTGTAGGAATTTGAGGGTGTTGATCAAACAGAGTGTAATTTCTTAGACATTTCTCTATGATTCATTTAGACCTGATTTTCTGTAGGTGTAATCTTAGAGTAAATTAAATTCCTAATGTGGTTGTGTTTAAATGGAACAAAAAAGCACATTCTGTGGTAGCAGAAGATCAAAATTACTATGAATATTACATTGGGAAATTGATCCTTTGTGCTGGTGCAAGTTGTTATTGTGTGGAGCATTTGCTGTACCACTTAGAGGTGTGTAGTTTGATCATATATTAGTATAAATATTACTGTTAAGTGACTTGGTTGTGCTTCAGCTGTCTGTAGTTATTAAATACAGTAAGCATAATACATCACACTTTGCAGATTGGTAAGAGTGGAGAACTCAGAATGACTTGCTAATTTTAAACCTGGGGCTCTTAAAACATTATTGGTTTAGCTGAAATAGGTCTGAGAAGAGAAAAAGACAAATGACAAGAAGCAATTAAAATGCATATTTTGTAATAAAGTTAATCTCTGGAGCAAAGAAGCTTCTAGATTGCTTCATGGCAGTAACTGATGTGTCTAAATTTTATCAAGTTAACTTTCAGCTAGGTTATATCTGTATCAAATGCCCAGCAACGTGAGCAGTCCAGTTCAGTAACTTTCTTGAGTAATTCCATGAAATTCCACTAATTTTTGGTTCAGCACTGTACAAATGCAGTTAATATTTTTATAACTATTAAATGCAAGTCATAGACAATTATTACTTTTGCTGCCATTTGATACAGCAGCTGACAGTCCAGGGCAAGGAATAAATGACTTGCCCAAGATCACTCACGATGTACAGCTGGGAATATTGTCAACCACCAAATGCTCATCCCATGAAAAGGGTGAGAAACAAGTGATGTAAACTTGTTTCTTAAGAATATGAAAAGATTAATCTCAAATCCTGTTTTCTTCACTGCTGGAGAAATTCAGCATTAGGTTTTCTTTGCCTATAACATTGATCTTTTACCAAAAGCCATTTCTGGATTTTGCCCGTTGCATGGTGCTTGTTCCTTGTGTGCAGCTGTCTGTGTCTTTTTGTTTTAATTCTTCCATGTTATTTCTTCATTTTCTTTTTCTACCTCTTTTGGTCAGTGCAGTGCTGTTGACAGTCCAAATCCCCTCCCTGAGTTTATCTGCTTCCTTGGTAATCACCTGTAGACTAAAGGTGCTCCAGGCTAGAATAATGAGGGGAATAGCTACAAATGGAGAGCAAATGAGCTGAATTATAAAAAGGATGGAATGTTATCCAGATACTGGGAATCTATTCTTGTGGCCTTGGTGGAAAACTTCCCACTGATCATCCATCTAATCTGATCCTGATAAATTTACCTCTGAGGTTTCAACATCAAGCCAAGAACTCTGAGTTGAAGCAGGTATTTTTGGAAGTTAGCCAATTTTATGGAAATATTTCAGTGGCAGAAAACTTTCTCCATTTTTACAGCAGTTCCTGTAATGGTGAAATAGCCTTTTAAAAGTGCATTTTACCATTAGGTCTAAATCATCTTACCTTCAATTTCCACCACTGGGTTTTAAAGCAAATAAAAGGCCTTCTGCCCTAGGTATCTTTTTTCTCTACTTAGTGTAAATTAGATAATGTGGGACCAATTATTTTTAGAATTTTATTCAGAACTTCTGTGTATGACAGAAATGTCAAATTCTGAAGGAAGGAGGACAGTGCTTTTCCTTCACTATTATAGAGCTCAGTGATGATTGCCCCCAAAGTGCTGGTTTTGCTCTTGAAGCTGTATTTCTGTAAAGTTTTAAAGTTTTATGAATTATAATGAACATTTCTTTTAATGTTTCAGTTTTGAAACTGACCTTTTGGGTTTCCTTTGTGGTGGTACTGTCGTGCAACTATAATGCATAACTTCATCATGACAAATTTTCTACCACAAAAGAAGTAAAATAGTTTGAATTGTAGCTGTTCTTTGTACTTGGTATCCAAGTGTGGGTTATGATCTCCAAGTCTGGATGGAATGGAGTTGAAATTGTGGGTGATCATTAGATTTTTAACTGAAAAATTAATAAAAGTAGAAATAATTTTATTACCATGTTCTATACCACTTCAGCGAATATTCCTGGGAGTGATTGTTGTTCAAATTAAGAGAGGTGAGTTGAGGAAAAGCAAAAAGCTCTTCCCAGATCTGAGCAGTTATAACCCTGTATTTTCTTAATAACATTGAATAGTAACTTTGCCTATGATTTCTGTGGAGTAAAAACACTCAACCCCTCCACAAAACCCAAACAATGGAATCCTCAGATGTGTAGTGGCATCTCTGCTCACCTCATCTCCTTTGTGAAAGCCACTTGATTTGAAAAATCCCTGATGGAAAAGGTAACAAAACGAGCCTGTGGACGTTCTCTCTTTATTTACTGTATGCAAGAGACCTTGTTTCCCCCTGAAAATCAGAATTTGTGACATACCTGTGTGCAAAATGTGTTTTCTGCACTCTGCAGTGCCAGGCTAAGTCCTGCTGTGTGTTCATCTCACCAGGCTCTCCTAGATGTGTGTGTTGAATCTCCCAGGGAACAAACAGGCATAAATAGGGGTCTTTATATTCCAGGAACAAACATTTAGGGAATATTGGCTGAAAGAGAAAGGGAGGAGGATTTCAGGTCAACTTAATTTAATAATTTTGCTTTGAGAAAAAGAAACGCATTCTGGACAAAATTCATAGATGTTTCTCTAGTGTCCATTGTCATAATATCCAGCTCACTTCAGTGAGGAATGTATGGAAAATAACATGAGAAGGAGAACCTGAGAGCAGGAATCTCAAATAGCTCTGCTTGCCCATAACTTCTGATTTGTCCTGTCACAGGACAGCAGCAGAGGCCCAGATCTGTCCTGATTCCTGCAGTGTTGCCCATGCACAAAGAACATTAGGAAGAGCAAAGTCTGTGTGATTGATTTCCCTCCTGTGGAACACTGACATGTTTCTACCTTTGTCTAGAAATACCTTTTGTTAATGTGATATAATAAGGTCTTTGACACTTTTTTGTTGTTGTTGTTGTTGGGTTTTTTTGTTTGTTTGTTTTTTTGTTTGGTTTTGGTTTTGGTTTTGGTTTTGTCTCTTCTCATTTTTCATAGTATTTTCTATTCACTGTTGCTTTGCCATGTACAAAATCCTGGCTGGCTGTTACAGGAATCTTGCCATATATTGAGTACCTTGTAGCAGCCTAATGTGTGAAAGTCTGTAAGGCTCAGCTCATGCTCTCTTTTCCTCATTTGTTCAGCTCACAGGCTTGCATCTTACTCAGAAAGAAAATCAAACTATGACCATCAGGCTTTTTAAGGATATGTAGAAGAATATCAAATGGGGATAGAAGTCCCTCTGTGATTATGACTGTGGTACATTTTCATTTTGCATCTTAATTTTTACCTTCCTTCCTCAGAGCAAAAAAATCTCACTATTTCAAAACACTCACAGTGTGTATTAGGAAAAATTTCTTCACTGAAAGCATGGTTAAGCACTGGAGGGAGCTGCCCAGGGAGTTGGGGGTGTCACCATCCCTGGAAGTGTTTGAAAAATGACTGGATGTGGCATTTTGTGGTGCTGTTTAGTGGACATGGTGATACTTGGTCAAAGGTTGGACTTGATGGTCTTGGATTGATAGTTCTATGATTGTTACCTGGCTCATGTCCCTGCTAAAAAGAACCAAAAAGTAAAAACTTTGTGTAGTTGTCTCAGTGACTGAAAATTTAATTGTCTTGAGAAGAGTTAGAAAGTCTTTCTGTGTATCTGAGAAAAGAGAGGAAACTGCTCAGCCACTGCTCCCTGTGCTATCCCAGCAGAGTCTGAATTTTATAGGAGTGGAACTTGCTTTTGGACACCAAAACCTGCAGGTTACAGGATTGGGAAAACAATGGAAAAATGTCCTTTGTAAACTTGGTCTCTAAGACAAGAAAAGCTTTTTCTTTTGAAGGAGTTGAAAAATTCAGAATGCAGCAAGCAAAGTGAGGAGCTGTTCATCCTTTGTGCTCAAATGGTCAAAATATCCAGAAAAGTTAAACACTTCATTAAAATTTTGTCAGCCAGGCTGAAGAGTTGGCCTTGGACTAACCTAAAGAAATCTGCTGGACTGGCTCTGGAGCAGTGTGGAGTGCTGCATCACAGCACAGTTCCTCAGCTTCTCTTAAGATCTTTTCTTTCCCCCTTCTTTTTCCTCTCCTTTGCTGCACTCCTTTGAAGGAAGCTGCAGATTATTTTGATAATTTAGTTCCAGTGTTTTGAAAATTTATTCCTTTACATTTGTGTGGTTACATGTTTGGAGCTGTGGTGGGCGTTTTATTTTTCCGACCCTTGAAAATAAGCCTTGAATTTTAGATCATCACCCAGGATAAACTGAAATTTTCCATACTTCTCTCTCTGCGTGACCAGCTCGCTGGTTTACGTTTTCCTGCTGTTTTATGAATTGGGAAAATCTTAAAGAATAGCAGCAGGTTTGAAACAGTGCTTTTCCACGTTATGCTCTGTTTAGTGCAAATGCATTTCCTTGCAGGTTTGTCTGTGGGTTTTGTTCAGGCTCTGTTTGATTTGAAAGCAATTAAATGGAAAACAGACACTACAGGTTTAGAGTTTCTCTGCAACATTTAATACTCGGGGAGTAGGTTGGGATCTGGAGTGGCTGCTCTGAAGTGATGGAGAAGATCAAATGGGGAATTTCAGTATTTCAATTTTTGACCTAAACACCAGATTCTGAGCTTTTTCTAGGGAATTCTAAATCGAAAGGAATATGGATTGAGTCAAGCCTACTGTTAAAGGAATTTTAAGGTGAAGAGATGATGAATATCTGTATGTCTATTTTTCTGTAATATATTGTTTATATGTCAATACTTTTTTTTATTAAGAGACTGAGTGACCAAAATTGCCAAGACAGGAAGAATAAAAAAGGCTTTTTTGGTTACTGTCGCACAAATTCGGCAATAGCTGAGGTTTTTCTCCATATTTGACTCCAGGGCATACAGTTCCTAATTGGAGTGATGCTTTATCTGTGATGAGGCAAAGATACACCTTTTCTGTGAACTAACAATATCAGGATGATGCTTTTCATCTCTTCTTTGTATTCAGTTCAGGTCCTGTTTTCCGTGTGCCTGTTTTTGCTTTAGCTCGGTAGCAATCAGTGGGAATAACTGAGGCTGCAAACAAAATAAACAGGAAAAACTCTGAATTCTGAGTATTACTTGCCTTTTCCTTTATATTCTATGATAATGTCCAAGTTCTTTAAAATACTTGTGATTGCTGCTAGTGGTTGTTTTTGGTTTTTTTTTCCTCCTGTCTGAGGAATTTCCCTAATTGCCTGCCAGTGCCACTTCTCCAGGTCTATCAGCTTATGATCATATAATTTATTATAAATTGCTACCCTGCATCTTTAATGAATATTCAGAGCACAGAGGGAAAACAAATCTATGACCTCCTCGAAGGAATGAAGATTTTTTCCTGCAGCTAGAGGTTTTAAGGAGTAATATAAACAAAATTATTTAGCTGCAAATAAACAGAAGGGAATTGTCAACATGATTGCGTCGCTTCCCTTGGTTCCTTCTGGGAAGGTTTTCACTTTTCCTTTACATTTTCACTTGAGGACTCAGAAGGAGTTAAGGCTCTGAAACTTCTGTAGTTCTGTATGGCTGCTGTGATTACAATGTGCAGTTAAAATTGTCAGCAGTGTCCCCATCCCCGTGGGTGACTCTGCCCGTCCGTGTCACAGGACCTCTCCAAGCTGGATCTTGCTGGAATCGTTCTTGGAAATGTAGGGATGCACCTGTTCTGAAATTAATTCAGGAGGACGTTTCAGTGTTGTGGCAGTCTTGGCAAGTGTTAAATGTGTTAATCCTTATGTCCTACCCAAACTTGTGTGCTATTTGGATAAAATTCAGCTTAAATTATCACAGCATCCCAGCAACTTCTGGTGTTTTCTTTTTTTCCTTTTCCTTCTTTTTTTCTTACTGAAATGTGAAACTTCTTTTAAAGAAATCTGATCGAAACTTAAGCCTTTTATTTAATATGCTACCAAAATGAAATTTCCCCACATTTCCTCACCGAGAGTTTAATTTGGAATAGATTTTTATTTTCCATTAATATAGGGTTTAAGATAATGCTGAGTTAAATAATTAGAGATTGCTAGAGAATGCATGTGTAAATTAACTTATATTTTTGCTTGCAACTTATCCATGACTGAGAGTTCATGATACTTACAAAAATAAAATCTTACAGGATACTTAAATTCCCTGTGATTTGTAACCTGGAGTCTGTGTGTCCTATCACCAACTCCTGATAGATTTTGAAGAGAGAATAGAAAAATGACTGTTGGAAATTGAGATGATTTGTTGCCTACATGGAACTGGACATTATTTGAGTTAAGAAATTGAAGTGCAATCTAAGCAGGAATTTGTAACAGGAATTCAATATTTCAAGAGTGGCATTTAGACATGGTGTAAATACGATTCCCTCCTATTAATTAAATGCCACAAAGTGGATTGTACTCCAAATGGTAAACCTGTGTCATAAATACATGCAAATGTTTCATCTGAATGATTTGTTCATATTCTGTGGAAAGTAGTTCATTTTCATATCCCACATACTGGAGTGTGTATTTTAAAGAAAATGGCTTTTATGTGTGTGTGTTGGAGGTTTGTACCATGAAATGGTGGGGAAAACTCCAGAAATAATAGTGAAGGGAGATCTTCAGCAGACACATTTATGTTTCTATTGAAAGTACTTGATCTGTTGGGTCTTGAATGCCAGTAATCTAAAAGATTTTAAATACCAGTTTTAAGGCCTTTATGAGTTTCTACATTTCTAAGATTTCAAAAAACCTGAAGAATATAATGCAATAAACCAATTTGGGAATATTCAGACTGCATAATATGGAAAAGTGTTCAGAAAGATCATTTTTCTTAGAGTCCATTACATAAGAGAATTGAAATATCCCCGTTTATTTAGTACCCAGGCTAAGCCTGTAAGCCCAAGTATTCTACACTTGGTGATACCCCTTAGTTACTCAGATCTTTGGAGATCTGTGATGTAAAAACACAACAGAGTTTGGGGGAAGAAAACCCCAAAGCAAGCAAGGCTTTGTGAGCACACATTTTGTGTACTCACATTTTGAGTGAGTACAAATGTTTAGATGTGGAGCAGAGGGATCTGGAGCTGCTTATTTTTGAGGAATATTACTGAAGG
Source organism: Trochalopteron elliotii (assembly GCA_024734555.1). Classification (NCBI taxonomy): domain Eukaryota; kingdom Metazoa; phylum Chordata; class Aves; order Passeriformes; family Leiothrichidae; genus Trochalopteron; species Trochalopteron elliotii. The sequence continues at coordinate 864,252 of JANPWX010000063.1, read as the reverse complement.
CTACCTGGTTACTAAGCTGAGATGGGTGCTTGATGTAGCCTTCACATTCTCCTGTAGTGCCCCTTCTTTTTGTTCTATATAGTTCCATGCTGTATTCCCTGGAAAATTGTGTACTTTCATTAAATATATGTATCAGTGCTTTTAGTATTCTAATCTGTGGCTCAGGGTTTGAGCCACGTAAGTGACAAGTAACTTGGAAACTGCAAGATAAAATTAATTCATTCAGCATTAGGAAACTCAATTTAAACTGATTAATGCCAGTTAAGATAGTATATAAACATGGAGATTAAAAAAAGAGAACTATAACTGCAGCAGTATGAAGAACAGTTTTAAACTGAATAATGCCAGTTAAAATTGTATACAAGTAGGTAGATTTTAAAAAAGAAAAATAGAACTTGCTTTTATAAATGAAACAGAAGATAATTCAGTCTTACTTGACTTATATTTAGAAAAAAAATACCGTGACTGTTCTACTGCTTTCAGCTGTCCTTTTTGTCAGTTCTTAATTTACTTCTTTCCAAACAAGTTTACAAATTTGTTCATTTAAAATGGAAAGTCGACTGCTGCTGTTTCTGTTTAACACATGCTTGAAAATGTGCTACTTTTGAAGATGCTTCTTTAGGTGAAAGCTGAAGTCAAGCATTTGAGCCTGTTTACTTTCAGAAATCTGTTTCAATTGCTGCCTGACTGCATCTTCCAGTGTGCCTGTTTGATTTTAACTTAATAATAGAATTAAAACCAGCCACCATTATTTGTTAATATGAATGTGGAGGTGTTTTATTTCCACTGAGTATGAGATTGCATGGATGTCTACACGTGTAATTTTAGGAAGATTCTTCTCACTTTCTTCAGGGAGGTTCTGAAAACCTCAATGAAACCTCACCCTGTTGGAGTTCTGTGAAAGGAATTTTTACTGCGAGGTTCTGTGCTGAAGGTTTTAATTATGAAAGGGGACATGATAAGTAATGATTGGGATGTCATAGTTTGAATGAAATTTTGTAATTTCCTCTTGTCAAGAGGAGATTTCTTGTTGTAGCAGGCTGTAATGCCAGGTGTGAATGGGCTGGTAATAGGGCACTTGGAGTGGTTCAGCTCGAATAGAGCAGGAAAGGGATTTTGAATAGATTTTTCTCTTTTTATAAAAGTGCACTTTAACAGTTGACTTTTGTTAACTGTTCTTTCTTGACATAAATATTTCTAAGGACTGCAGAAAACTCAGAATCTTAACACAGTAATTTTGGGTCAAAAGTCTTCTTTTCAAGACCTTAGTCCAATTCAGGGCAGTACACTCTCTTTGGAGACTGCTTTTCCATTTTATTGTGGATTGCTCCATGCCATTTTTCATCCAAGAACTTCAGGGTTAAAGTTCTGAGTAAGAAAAAATGGAAGGACATTTTTCAACATCTAACTGTGTTCTTGTAGCTGTGTTATCATCTTTCTGTTTTTCTTGAGTGAACTGCAGCATTCCTGTGGCATTTTTTACCAGTACACAAAAAAATATTGGGAATATGTGGTGCAAGGTAAATTGAACGTCAGTCATCGTTGTTAGGGTGAAAAACATAAGTAAAAGGACAAAATTATTTGAATTTTCAGGTTCTAATTCATTAAGGAAAATTAATAATTGCATTACAGAGTTGTGTTCACTGGCTAGGAGCTGTACAGCAAAAATGAGAACAGTATATGTCCCAAATATAGCAGAACTGTAGGTCTGAGGTAAAATAGAAGAACATAGCACAGAGAGTTCAAGGAAACATTCCAATCCCATCTGCTTATTTATCCAGGTTTTTATTGATAAGGCATCATTCACAGAATCAGACTCAGAATGGTTGAGGGAGACACCTCTGGAAGTCACCCAGTGCCACCATTTATTGTTTTACAGCCAACGTGAAAGTACAACACCTTTCATGGCTAAACCAGTCCTTTAGTATTAATACAGTATTTAGTATTGAAATTGTAACCTTTTAGTCATTATTAGTCCAGATTTAATCATTACAGGAGGAACAGTAATACAGTTGGAATTATTGCACACTGAATTCTTAGCATAGAAAAGGGGCAGGAACTATGGCCACCCTCCCAGGACTCTAATGTTGGTCTCTTCCCAGTGCAGGTGAGGTGTCCTTCACTGGGTGGAACATGCCACACGTGATTTCTTTTCTAGGATGCACTTTCTAATGTGTTTTTACACCTTGCTTTTCTTCGTTGGTCTGTGGGTCTTTTTTACATCCCAAATCAGCATATGTTAGATGTTATTTGTTCTTGTTATTAGCCCTGAGCAGGATTTTGTCCAGCTGTGTACCTTCGTTTCTTTATCTGATTGTTGGTGAGTGATTTACAGCCTTTGGGGTTTTGCTTGTACAGCTGTGCTGCAACCACCTCTCAAAGTGTCCATCATCAGACAGGGCCTTTATTTATTTACACCACATCATTATGTTATTTATTCCTAAATATCTCATTCTCCAGAGAGTAACTGCCTCTTGCAACTCTGTGTGTAAAGCTGTGGTTGGCCCACACAACTAACACAAATTAGATGCAGTATCCTGGTCAGGTGGACAAATTGTTGTGGCAGCTAAAGCTCATAAAATGAAGTTGTAGCCAGGTCAGTCAGAGCAAACTGAACAAACCTCAGTCCTGAGGCCTTGTGAGCTCCATGCAATGCACCAGAAATACAAATTCAGGCCTTTTCCTGGCTAGGACACTGCAGGGTTACAAGACTGCCCAGCCTGGATGAGAGTTTGTTTGAAATGATGAGCACATGAGGGAAGTGGCCGTGAGTTCCAGTCAGTTCTCTAATGAATATTCATTTAAGTAAATAGAAAATGATTCTGTGGCACTCTGGAATAATAATGAAAGAGAATAGATGAGTTTAATTACAATTACTTGGGAAAGATTTGGTTTTTTTCCCCCTCCAATTTATCAAATAGTTGTGTATGCTCGTTGTCAGGAGTAGGTTGTATTACCCTTGAAAACTAAAACTGTAACCTTTTGGGGGGAGTGAAGTACTTTCTAGAAAACAGTGGATAATGGCAAAATTATTAATAGCATGGTTTATGGAAAGAAAACTTAATCAGAAATTGTTGACCTGCATAATACATTCAGAACAGTTCTGCTTTATAGAGTGTGGAATCAGAGCAGTTTCTTCCAGTGAAACTATTAGAAGCAGCAGATTTGGGGTTTTGAACAACAGCTTTTCCTATTTTATGCAGTGAATAGCAGTCCTGCTGAAAATTCTTCCCTAAATGGAATGTGACATTGTCTTCCACAGAAAAATAGGAAATAATTATTCTCTCTGAGCATCCCAACTGTTTTACTTATGGGATGGTTGAAGCATTTTGTTACTACTGGTACTGGTAGCAGCTGAAATAATATTTAATGTTTTATGCACTTGATTCCATGTGAATATACTTAATAACAAAAGAGAGATTGGACTGGAAATTGAGGTAGTATCAGTGAGCATAAGAAACAACAATATGAATTAATTTTCTAACTCATCAGGTATGCACATTTATTTTATATAAAGTTGATTATGCCTGTTGGAAGCCTGAAATAACTGTAATATTACATAGAATCTTTTTATTCCAGAAAGAAGGAGAGACAGCAGTCTATTTAAAATTTGTGTCCAATAGCTGCCTCTTTCTTACTGGCTGTGTAGAATCATAGACTGGTTTGGATTGGAAAGGACCTTGAAGATCCTCTAGTTCCAGTCTCCCTGCCCTGGGGACTTTGGGGAATTGTCTAGTCTATACTGCCTTAACTTCTAATCAGGTATTTTTCTTGCAGAATTTTTTTTTATTAAAGGAAAACAGTGCCAGATATAATATGTGTTCCTCTTTTATAGCTGTGCAATGTATTACAGTCTTGTCACTTATTTTGTTGTGGGAAGGGGTGAAGAATGAATAATGATGGGAATATTTGCGGTGAGTTTGGGGAAGGGGTAAAAAAAAATATTAACACCAACATAAATCTTTGTCCCATGTTGCTGCTTTGATCAAAGTGTCAGAACTGGCTCATAACTGCTATAAATTGTTAAAAGAGATAAAATACGTAACAAGCCTGGGAAGTCTATTTGAATTTTTCATATGTGGACTCAGTAAGCTGATCAATAAATTTAATACTTGATGCTCCGATTTATCTTCACTAAATTTGTGTATCTGCCACCACTTTTTCAATGAAAACTGTGGTAACTTTAGCAGTGGGACTTGAAAGGCAGTTTGTGCTGTTTGTCCTTGCACAGCTGGCTTTTAGAGGCCATTTTCCTGGGAAAAGCAAACAAAAAGCAAACCCTTCCATTTATCTCTTTCTTGAGATCATGCACTTCATTTCGAGCAATAGAAATTTTATTCTTTTATTGAATAAAATAGTATCATACTTTTATTGTATTACACATTATATTCATATACCTTAGTGGTTAATTTCCACTCTGTTCTTAATGAACTTCTAAGTTCACAAGAAGAACATGCAAAATAGAAATCTGGAATCATTCCATTTCCTAGAGAACTGTTCCTGTCCTCACTTTCAGATCAGACTTAGGAGGAGGTTAATGGATGACATGAGGTAGTTGGATGAGCCTAAAAGATACCATCTATTTAAAATGTATAAGGGTATAAATAGTCACCAGATGGCACTGTGACTGAGATAAAACACAGCACCCATAAATATAGTCAGCTACAGCTCGGAATAAATGTTAGTTTGCTCTGAAGTTGTTCTATCAAGCACTGGTGGGTTTTTTAAGCTTAATTTATTTTTATTTTTTCTGTCTGTGTTGAACTTCAGTAGCTCTGTTGACTTCAGTAGCTTGTGCTTTATCCAGTCAAGACCATTTGTGTCAATGGAACCAGCCAATTGATTCTTGTTAATGATTAATTTTAGACTATCTGATAAAATTACAATAAATTTAGGCAACTTTTGGTATTCTTCTTTTACTTCTAAGGAAATATATGCAACAAATTACTTGAGGAGAAAACCTCATTTTGATCAGAGTCTCATTTCAGTGCCTGGTGAAGTTACAGAGATTATTTTGGGAGGTACTGAAAACCACCTGGAAGACAATGCAGTCATTGGTTGCAGCCAGCTTGGCTTCAGGAGAGCAAAGTCCTGCTTATCAAACCTGATTGCCTGTCATGAGCAGGTCACCCCCCAGCTGGGCAGGGGAAACCAGTTGATGTCATCTTGTTGGATTTCAGTAAAGCTTTCAATAGTTCTTCTCATAGTGTTCCTCTGGACAAAATGTTCAGCCCCCAGCTGGGTAAACACATCATGGGATGGGTGAGCAACTGGCTCAGGGGTCGGGCACAAAGGGTGACGATGACAGTGGTGACATCAGACTGGTGGCCTGTCACTAGTGGCATTCTGCAGGGCTCCATCCTCAGCCCTGTGCTCTTCAGCATCTTCATAAATGACTTGGACACACGACTGGAAGAGACATTGAGCAAGTTCACAGGTGATACAAAACTGAGAGGAGCTGCTGATGCCCTTGAAGGACTCACAGAGACCTGAACAAATGGACTGGGCAGTCACCAGCCATGTGAAGCTCAGCAAGGGCAAGTGCCAGATCCTGCACCTGGGATGGGCAGCCCTGGATGTACAGACAGACTGGGGAATGAGAGGCTGGAAAGCAGCTGTGGGACAGGACCTGGGGGTCCTGGTCAGTGGAAAATCAAATGTGAGTCAGCAGTGCCTTGGCTGCCAGAAGAGCCAACCCTGTCCTGGGGGCATCAGAGACAGCATCACCAGCTGGGCAAGGGAGGGGATTGTTCTGCTCTGCTCTGCCCTGGGGAGAACCTTGGATATTGTGTGAGTTTTTGGATGCCTCAATATAAGAGAGATTCTAAGCTGTTAGAGAGCATCCAAAGGAAGGTAATGAAGATGGTGAAGGGTCTGGAGGTGAAGCCCCATGAGGAGTGACTGAGGACACTTGGTCTGTTCTGCCTGGAGGAGACTGGGGGAAATCTCATTGCAGTTACAACTTCCTGTGAGGGGAAGAGGAGAGGCAGACACTGATCTCTGCTCTGTGGTGACAGTGACAGGACCGGAGGGAATGGCCTGAAGTTGTGTTGGGGAAGGTTTAGGTTGGATATTACGAAAATGTTCTTCCCCCAGAGGATGGTTGGGCACTGGAACAGGTTTCCCAGGGCAGTGGTCACAGCCTGACAGAACTCAAGAAGTGTTCGGACAACACTCTCAGGCACATGGTGGGATTATTGGGAATGGTGCTGTGCAGGGCCAGGAGTTGGACTCAATGATTCTTGTGGGTCTCCCACTCATTCTGTGATCCTGTGAAGTGCAACTTGAACGAAGATTTATACCAGGACAGAGTCATAAAGGAATAGTCAGATATTATTCTGTTTAGATTTGTGGTATAGGTTTAACTGGAAATCTTAGCAAAGCTTTTACATCCTTGGAATAACCACACTTTTGTAGTTGACACTGAAGTTAAGCGGAAGAAAAATCAGTTTCCTTTGCATAGAGATTTTGCCTAGTTTTTGTTTTATTTGTAAAATCAGTTACCTAAATGATGTTTTAAAGGAATGGTATCAATCAAGCTATTGCTTGTTCTAGAGGCTTGTTCACTCATTAATTTTTCTGTTTGATGAAGTATCTTACCAGATCTGACATGACTTTTCTTTAGTCGTCAGCATCACACTTTGACTGGTTGAGTAAAGTCTTTGTGCTGGTAATATCACTTGGCAGATATGCAGAAATCCTAGAGAGATGTGGAGTAGTACTGTCAGTGTTTACATAAATTTTCAGAAGTTCAGAGTTGTAATGTGTGCTCTATGTTCTAATTCCCCTGTGATAAATCTAGAAAAAAGATTGGAAGTGTTTGAACTTTAAAGAAAGTGTAGTTGATAATGGGTAAATTTGAGCAGAAGTGTTAATTCTTTGTGCCTTGCAGCCTGAGTTCACTGCCACGGTCAACTTGATCCATATGCCTTATGAAAACAGCAATTCTAATTATCCCAAGAGCTTAATTTTCTTGCCTGAATATTCAAGTCTCATACTACAATGGAGTTGACTTTCATTATCTAAGTTTCAAATGTCAGATTACATTCTCTTACCAAAACCTAGCTTTAAGAAGGACAACACATGGAACTTGTTCTACTTAAGTTGTAGTTCATCCTTAAATAATCATCAAGAAAGATGGAAGGTGTAATACAAACCTGTTTTAGAAGCTGTATTTAGTTTTGGCTGGAAGATAATTTTTCTTTCAGTATTGTTTTCACTTGCACTTGGAAGTATATATCAAAGGTCATACCTTTACTGCTGAAGAACACAAGTTCAGTGCATTTTAAGCTGTGTTTGATTTCTTACTTGTGATGTAGATAATACCCTTCAAAACCACTGGTAATGAAACTTTATACACACACACATGTATATGTGTATGCCTATAAAATAAAATACTATTGGATACTTACCTTGCACTAGGCAATAGGCTGGATGCTGACTGGATAGAAAATTGTGGCAGAAAAAAACAGGATGGACATGGATAGTCAGCAGTGTCTGTGTGCCTCTTCAGTGAAGGCCAACTCCAACTGGGATGTACCAAGAAATGTGTGCTCAGCAGGCTCAGGGATTCTTCCCTTCTGGTCAGCACTTAGGAGTGCTGTGCCCAGGTTTGGGTTCTCCATGTAAGATGGACAAGGAGGTGCTGGAGTGAGTCCAGTGGAGGGCAGTGGGGTCCACGATGGATGTGGTGGGATCTGAGGTTTCTGCAGCCCTAAGTGGAGGAGGCTAAGGGTGTTAGCTGGTGGCAGAGTGTGGAGTAAAGAGAGCTGGGCTCATTAGGGAAACAAAACACACAGTGGAAAAATAATGACGGAATCACAGAACGGCTGAGACTGGAAGGCACGTCTGGACAGCATCGTTGTTCCACCCTGCTCAAGCAGTCAGGCATCCAGGATTGTGTGCAGTTGACTTGAGTATATTTAAGGTGAGAGGCTCTACAGCCTCCTGGGAAACCTGTTCCAGTGCTCTCAGCCTGTGCTGGTTTTCGCTGCAGCAGAGTTAACTTTGCTCATAGTGGCTGGTGTGGTGCTGTGGTTTGGGTTTGTGGTGGAAACAGGTTGATGATTGAGGGATGTTTCCTGGTGTTCAGAGGGAACCTCCTGTGTTTCAGTCTGTGCCCACTGTCTTCACTGGACACCACTCAAATTACAAGCAGTAGGAACAAGCTGGAACAAAAGAAACTGCAGTCACATATTAGGGAGATCCTTATTCACAGAGAGGGCACTCAGACAAAATGGCTGCTCAGAGATGTTGCAGAATCTCCATTTTCAGAATTTGACTCCATGAAACAACCTGCTGTAATTTAGCCCTGCATTGAGCAGGGCTGATCAGAGAACCTCCTGAGAATTCTTCTCAGCTAAAATATTTTATGCTATATGACATGATGTACTCTGTGAGCACATCTTTTTCTTTTTAGAGACCTTCATCATTCATACCTTTTTTTTTGATGAGTCACATTTTCTAGTATACAGGTGATTATTAGGCAATTAGCAGTCTGCATTTGTATATGATAATTTAAAGAAATGCAAACATTTCCCTGAGTAATAAAAGACACTTGTTTGTTTTTCATCAGCTGGCTGAACTGGTCACAGTGGTATTACTGCATTGGTATCAACTGGGATTAAAAAGATGAGGAAAATATTAAAAGTGACAAGCAGAAGGTATTTATTGAGAATGTATATCTGAATTCATGAAATCCTTGTATTTAGAAACCTGTTCTGAGACGATTTTCTTTTCTTCATATTGAGTGGTGGCTCATACAGTTGTTAGTAATGGTATAGCCATCATTTCCCTGTTCCAGTTCTATGGACGTGTATTAGAATGAAGCTGAACTCCAGCAGCTCACACAGATTATTTGTGTGCTCTTGATTGCCATGTGTTTTTCTTTTTCCCCTCCTTGAAAAATGAGTTTTGATTCTGCTCTTGCTTCATGTACTTTGAATTCTAGGCATCATTTCATGTTTTATAGCAGCCTTTTCAAGATTGTTGCTGTTGTGCTTTTATTTGTAGTGTTCTAGGGGGGAGGGAGGTCAAAAAATGTCACACCGTCTGTCTCCTGTGTGCCACAGAAGTTCATTTTCAGCTTCATGCAGGAAAAAAAGAAATATTGAAATTCGCTCTGTGGATGTGACAAAGTGTTTCTGAGGACAAGTGTTCAAATGCAATATTGTCAAGCTATTTTTAGCCTACTGCTGTCCCTATAGTGCTGTTTAAAGATTCAGCTCAGGCTGCTAATAGATATATTTATAACCATTCTGTCAACTGCCACAGCATGAGTGCTGTTACAGATGATAATTCTATTCTTGGAAGCAGTGCCATGGTTACCAGTCCCCGAGCTGCTCAAATAGAAGCTATACATCTGTACACACTTAGTAACATTTTAATATCCCAACACGTTTTTACACTGCAAGAAAGAACAAAGCTAGACATGATAATCAAAGAAATGATAATGCAGAAAAGCACATGAAAATTAAAATCAGAAAAAAAATTACAATAACTTCATGAGTATTACATATTCTGAAGTCTGGGTGTGGAACAAACTGTAAGAGGGTTTCTTACTGCGTTTTATTGGTGTTTCTTGTTAAGCAGTTTGATTTCAGTGGGGTTTATTTCGTGTTGGATCTGTAATGGATTAACACCAAGTACAGCATGAGTGTGTGTGGGCATGCACTCGGTACTGTAGAAGGCCATTGTGCTGATGAGTTTAGTTTTGGGCCTTTGGAGAAATAACAGAATTGTACTAAATTAGTGATTCATCTGTGTTTTGGTGAAGTTTGATGTGAAAGGTTTCCCATGGCTGGACGTTGGTATGTTGTGCTCCAAGCATGGGTTTGTGAGCTGCTCTTTGCTGTGGAGCCTCAGCCATGGCTGGTGGTGGTTGCCTGGCCCCACAGCTTGTCTGGGACTGGTATCCTGTGGGAGCCTTGGATATGCCTTCATTTGGGCCTAAACCCCCCGTGATCCAAGGTCCTCTGCAGCTTTCTTAGTCCAACTCCTCACCCCTGGGAGTGTTCCATGATTCTGTGACTCTCTGGGGTAGATATTTGCTAAGTGTTAATACAGAGCCCGGGACTTGGCTGCTTTGTTTGCTTTGTCTGAGCACGGAGGAGACTGAAAGTGTGACTGGAGTGAGGACATGAGGTCTCACGTTTGAACAGACTCTGTTTTAAATGTCTGTCCTGTGAGGAACCTGCAGCACTGTGGCATGACTGAAGAAGACACCAGAGAAGAGAGGGTCAACCTGCATGGTAGCAGAGTTTTCAGGGCTTTGGAGCTCTTTGGTTTATTTTTGTTCTGCTTGTGCTGTTAGGTTTGCAGGGAACTGTGCTGTGGGGCCATGAGTAGCAGTAACAGACTCTGAACAATAGTTGTACAGGGCTTGTGATGATTTGTTATCATCCACCACGCTGGAAAGAGAAGACACAGTCTGATTTTACTGCTATGGAGTTGGGGAAGGGGCTTTTGTGATTCATGGACAGCAGTGGTAGATTTTAATTTGCCATTAATCTTTTTGTTGGATTACAGAATTAAAAAAAAAATATTTGATTTTTATACAATGACAGTAATCAGAAAAACTTCAGTGTGTTTTTTTAGTGCATCATTGTCATTGAATGTATCAATTTTCTGTAGATGTTGGACATGGAATACGTATTGCACCTGCCAGAAAAATGAAAACTAAAATTAACTTTGTTTTTGTAGGAAGGTTTGTAGTAGGATTGTTACTTAGAAAAAGACAGCGCCAGTATTAATAGAGTTCTTCAACTCTGGTGAAATTTTAATATCATCAAAAGAAAATTTGTTTTCACAATGTGCATAATGCAAATTGTAGAATTCATTGTTGCTAAATGTTAGGATGTACATGACAAAAGACAGGTTCAACATGGAACAAGAGAAATGGAAAACTGGATTTGCTAGGTAGTCTGCTCTCCAGATGATCCAAAGGCAGTGTCTGTGCTAAAAACTTGTTTGATATTGAGTCTAGATGAGAGTGATGATTGTTTCATGCCTTACTTGTCATATTTCTCCTCAGATAGGTACTGCTGTCCAGTGTAGGATGCAGAGCTGTGGGAATGCCTGGTTTGTTCCAGTAACAAACCTCTGTATTAAGACCCAGAGCTGCAAGGCTTTATGTGACCGAAAGACTTTTTAAAATAAATTAAGAAATGGTCGCAAGTCATCCAGCATATCAGGAAGCATCTTGCTGATGTATGTATAATACAGAACCCAAGTTTGTTTGATTTGACTGCTCAGAGGAATTATTTTTTTTAGTATTTTTCATGCTTCTTGCTGTTCTGTTAAGCATGTTTTATCAAATCTCATGAATTTGCTGAGCAGCTTATTTTTTAAAAACAGATAATGTAATGGCTTGTTCCTCAATACTTTTGTTTTATGCACAGTTTTCAACAAAACCTTCAAAAATGTTGAAGTAATGCAGGTGTTCTTATGTAGCTGATAGCAATTACAGGTTTAACTGGTGTTCTTGGCAGTAACTTTTATTGTAATCAGTGAAGGCAAGCAGTCTGTGTTTTCTAATAATGCAGATGGTGAGGAATGGGTGAACACAATTCAGATTCTTCTCATAAGTTTGCTTAAATTTTGCACCAGAAATGTGAATCATGTGCTTCAGTTTATCTTTCTCGTTCAGTACTAGAATTGTGATGTGCCTGATTGTATCTAGAAATGAGGCAGATTCCCAGTTTCTTGTGGGAGAACTTGGTGTTGAGTCCTGGGAACATATAGAAAGAGAAAGAAAAAATATCTGAAGATGAAGTTGTAGTAAACCCCAAAAAATTTGTAAAGACAGTGCTGGAGGGCATGAGAACATGTCTTGGTAGAGAGGAGAATTTTGAAGAAAAGTTAGTTTATTGTTGATTAGAATTCCATTGACGGCATCCAGGTGTGATTTTTGAAGCGATGCAATCAATTTTTTCTTGAAGTCTAGTGAAGGACTGGGTTTTTTTCACATTGAAGGGACAAAAGATTTGAGAATGGTGACTCAAGAAGGCTTTTGATGACTGAAAAAAGTATTTTATCTAAAGGAAAGATAAGGAGGCACATTTGGGGTTGCATACGTTGCTCAGCCTAGTTGAGTTTCTGATGACATGGTGGAGCTTTTCCAAACATGCGAAAGAGAAGAACATGGTTGAGCACAATCAGTGTGGAGTTACCAACCTCAGCTCAGGCTTGACTGACCTGTTTGTCTTCTTGGCAAAAACGGCTGATTTTTTTGATGATTCTGAGGCTGATACCATCCACTATATGAAAAATCCAGATGGTGAAACAGAATGTGTCCTCAGCAAATTCCTGGATGAGACTTGAGTGTTGAGTAAACATTGTAAGTGGTAGAGATTGAGTGCAAAAGTATCTTGGGAAATTTGAGGCTGGCACCAATAGGTATTTCAGAACTTTGCAAGGAGAAATACAAAGTTCTGATGAAATGGTCTTTGTAGTCACAGTGGATGCCAAACTTAATATGAGCCAGGAGAGCATTCTCACTGGGAATAAAGGACAGCTGTTCCTGCTTCTTTATATTATGGAGTGTTATGGAGTCCTTTGTGAAGGTAAAAATGTTTGATCATTGTCAAGTTCTTGAACACATTTCATCTACTTCCTCCAAACATGCAGAAATCACACTGGGTTTATTGCTTAATAGTATTATATTGCCAACGGGGGATGTGAAGCACAAGTGCTGTGTTTGGTTTCACTGGCCATGAGAGATGGTTGCCAGGTCTCCATGTTATCTTAGTGTTTGGCAGTTCCATGCTTTAATTACTCCCTTTTTTATTCTCTTCCAGACAACTGAGTTATTTGAAGCAGTTGTTTCTTCTCTTCCAGAAGCTTTCTCATGGAATTTTTTAGGTTCCTGCCAACTGTGCCTTTTATGTGAGACTGCAAAGGAGGTTGTGACAGATTGGTTTGCAGTTTCATCAATATGCTGCTAATACTCATTTTTACATCTCTCTTTCATGAAACACAGATGGTCAGGTTTTTTAGATGATTAGTGTGTCACTGAAATTGGGTTTTGGCTAAGAGTGTTGGCTGAAACTCATCCTAACTGAAGCAGATGACACTGGTTGACTAAAGGGAAAAGATGAAAAGGTAGGAATTTGTTTCTTCAGAAAGGTGTGTAGCTGTGTATTGTTACGACATTGGGTGCTTGGCTTAGGTCACATCACTTTTGCTTTTCAGATATGAAGAAGGGGAGGCATCCAGTCACATTTCCTAATGTTAATTTTAAATGCAACTTTCTCCTTTAATTTTACTGATGGCTTTAGGTGGTGCCATCAAATGTCATTTTTGTGGCTTTGTCTTTGGGTGTATTGAATTCCAGTTACTGATAGTATCTGTGATACAGCATGTACCTTCCTCTGTTAGGTGTTTTGCAAAAACACGTTATATACAGCCTTTTGCAAAGAGCATCACCTCTCAGAATGGGTTTTATTTCTGCTTGGAGTCCTAAAACAAACTTTGTTTGCATTTGTGTATCTCAGTTTCCTGTTCTCTTGACTGAGAACAGATAGAATTCTGAAGATACGGTTTGTAGATTGAGTCGCTGTCATTCATCTTCTCTTGGCATATTAGTTGCTTTCCGTTTAAGAAATAATGATTTCCATCACTCACTTATTGACAAGTGTGCATGGCCGATAGCAGTTCATATCCACTTGTACTGAGATGTTCTGCATGACATTGTTTTTGGTAGCACATAAATGCCTAGAAGTCTCAAGCAAATACCATGTATTTGCACTGAGATTTAAAAGAGATATGTGAAGTTATATAAAAGTTATATAAAAAAAACTCAGTAAGCCTGAAATAATACTTCATCTTTGAAAATGTTACCAACTTTATAAAGGGGTATCCAATTCCATATATTGGAGCCACATACCAAGAGTTCCACCCATGTGTGCATAGAAATCTTCCATTTTTGGGCAACTGTGGCTGAAATTTTAAAGGTACGTAGACAAAGTGAAAATTTGTTTTGGAAAACATTCCTTGACAGGCCATGTCTGCTTTGTGTGGTGTTTTTTTTTTTTTTTTGTGATCTCTTTAAAAACTGGTACACAACATTGACAATTATGAAGGGATCCAAGGAATCAAGTCCTGTAATTCCTGAATGCTATGGAACAAGTTAAAACCTCTGAAACCCAGTCTTTGGAAAAGAGGAAGAATGTTGTTCGCACCATGAAGATATGGCCCATGTTTTTGGATGTTCTGCCTAACATCACTGAGGCCTCTCTCTTCATTCTGGTCTTCTAAAGAAGACTGATGGACCACTTGGTCAGATTTCTTTGAGGTCATGAGTTAACTGAATGGGGTTCTCCAAACTTTTTTTCTGAATGTCCTCTGATAGTGACGTGTAAATTTTGGCATCCACATCCATTCTTCCAGGAACCTTGAGTTCCCTGCTACATTTTTTTCTAGCAGGGCTTGGCACTGTTATATTGCAAGAGAAATCTTGCAAATGATTGGTTGTCCCACTGCCCCATTCCTCTTAGTTTCAAAAATCCATCATTAGCAACTTCTTGTTTGTCCGAAAATTTGTGGCTGGCTCAGCATTTATCTGATCTATCTATATTTAAGAAAAGATTATTGCTGCCAGACTCCTTGTAAGGACTCATCATGGTTTTGTTAGGCTGTTGATTTTAGGATTGTTAGTGGAAGCACTGCTGATGAAAGCTGAATGTTCTATTATGAGAAAAAGGAGTAAGCTGCTTCAGAAAGCTCTGACTCATAAGTACAAGGAACTAATTTTTATAGCCTTAACGAAAGGACATCCATCTTTCTTAATAAAAGAGCAGCCAAGAATACTCTGGTTACTTTAAAGTGCTGGGTAAGCAGAATGGTGCAAAAAGTATATGTTCTGTCAAGGTAAAAGTAATTTGACATACAGCAACAGTGCTTCTTTAGGCAGATGGAAGTCTCCAAAAGATTAGAGAAAGTGGGCCTGTCCAAGATCTGTGACAAAAAATTACCCTTTCCACAATCCAGAAATGTCGTGGATTTCTTGTATCCTGCAATGTTACCTTTCTAGTGGATGCTGAAAGTTTTTTGTTCTCCATCAAAAGGAGGTGGGAGGTGACTTTGATTTGTTTAAATAAGACTTTGTCCACTTCAGGGTGAGCCAGTCAGTGTTAGAATGTCACCGAATCATGGAATGCAACGAGGTAGAAGGGACCACTACTGGTCATTAGGAAGGAAGTTAGTTGGTCGTCTGGTCCAACTTCCCTGCTCAGGCAGGGCCATCATAGAGGATATGGCACAGGATTGTGTCCAGACAGTGCTGGAATGTCTCCAGTGAGGGAGACTCCACACCATTTTTGGACAAACTGTTCAATGCTTGGTCACTGCACAGTAAAGAAATTATTCCTGATATACAGGTGGAACCTTGTGTGTCAGTTTCTGCCTGTTGACTCTTGTCCTGTTGCTGGGAACCACTGAGAAGGTCCATCCTCTGACCTGAGAGACAGTGATGAAAGGCCTCTCTCAGATGTTCCTTCTTGAGGCTGAACAGGCACAGCTCTCAGAGCTTATCTTTGTAAGAGAGATGCTCCAGTCCCTTAATCATATTTTGTTGTTCTCCAGTGGACACACTTCAGGAGCTCCATGTCTCTTGTTCTGAGGAGCCCAGAATTGGACACAGCTCTCCAGATGCCCCTCTCTAGGGCTGAGTAAAGGGACAGGATCACTTCTCTTGATCTGCTGGCAATCAATGACCCTCCTAAAGCACCACAGAATCTCACTGGCCTTTTTGACCACAAGAGCACTGCTGGCTCCCAAACATTGTGATAACTCCTTGTGATCCAGGATGAGCCTGTAGAAGACCCTCCCTGTGCTGTTCCCTCTGCTGCCTGCAGCCACTTGGGAAGCAGGAGGCATAGGATGGGGGCAGCTGTGTGGGCATGGTGGCCCCCAGGTGTCAGCAAGCCTAGCCTGAAGGCAGGTGCTGGACAGGTCAGCCAGGCTGGGCTGGGATCCCACCTGTACTTGCTGTCTCTGGGGCATTGCTGTGCCTGGGCCATCCCAGCACTGGCCCCTCCGCAGAGCTAGGCCTGGTGCCAGGCAATGCTGGTGGTGTCTGCCCCCAGCCCTCCCCCAGGTCCCACTGCAGTCTCTCCCTCAGGGAAAGGCTGACGTACTTAATAACTTACTTGCTTCAGTCATCAACAGTAGCACTGGTAATCCAGTTAGCCTCTGGTGACTGGATGTGTCTCCGGGGCGTAGTGCTGTTCAATGTCTGTCCTGCTGATGTGGGCAACGGCATCGAGGGTACCCTCAGTAGTAAATCTGTGCTGACACCAAGGTGGGAGGGAGTGTTGATTTCCCAGAGGGTAGGAAGGCTCTAGAGGCAGATGTGGCCAGGCTGGATTGATGGTGTGAGGCCAGCGGGGTGAAGTTGAAGAAGAGAAAGATCTGGGTCCTGCCCTCGTGTCCCAAGAAGCCCCTGCAGTGGCCGAGGCTGGGGGCAGAGTGGCAGGAAAGCAGCCCAGCAGGTACGGCCCTGCGGGTGCTGGCTGACAATGGCCAAACATGAGCCATCCTGTGCCCAGGTGGGCAAGGAGGCTGGTGGCCCCCCGGCCTTCTGTGTCAGCAATGGTGTGGCCCGCAGGACGAGGGCTGGGATTGTCCCTGTGTGCTGGGCACTGGGGAGGCCACACCTGGAGTGCTGTGTGTAGATGTGTGCCCCTGCTGAGATGCGATGAGTGAGAGATGTCTGTGCACGAATGAAGTGCCAATGAGACCATTGCTCCAAGTGAGCAACAGGGAATTTATTAACCAATAAATGTGGGGTAGAGGGATAGAAAGGGCTAGGAAAGGGGAGGGTCAGAAGGTACGAGGGGGAGGAGTGTGGGGCTGGGATGAGGACGATATATGATGGGGTGGGGTGTGGAAGAGTGAGGGTGGTGAGGCATGGGGAAGATGAGGGCGGGGGTGAGGTGGGAAAGATGTCAAGCAGAGGACAGTCCAGGACACTTGGGTCCATCTGGGTCCTTCAGGTCTGTCCTCATGCTGGTGCCGGCAGCCGGGCTCACTCCTCTGGCTGTCCCCTGAGGCAGCTGAAGGAGAAGAGCCGGCGCAGAGCCCGCCGGGCCCTCTTGACCACGGAGCGCCGTGGGGCCGGGGGCTGCGGGACGGCTGCGCTGCCAGCGGGGCAAGCGGGAACGCTGCGTGCCGGGGGCCGGGCAGGCTCCGGGCAAGCCCCTGCTGGCGGCTCATCCCCGCAGGGCTTCTGCTGGGGACGGGTGGCCTGGGCACGGCCAGCCTGCATGCCTGCTCCGCTGGCTTCATCCCCAGGGTTGGCAGTCAAGGCACAAACCGCCAACCTATTTGGGTCTTCCAGCAGCGAAGGCATGGGGAGAGGCTCGCTGTGCTGCTTGACGCAGGGATCGCTGTCCAGGGGAGCAGCTGGTGGCTCTGCTTCCTGCTCTCGCAGAGGGAGAGACAACACGCTTGCTGGCTGGTTTTCCCTCTCTGCTGGCATTGCTCTGTCTTGGAGCACCTCTTCCTCCCACATTTCCAGTAGGTCGTTGGGAAGGGTGCAGGATGGTGAGTCGCCAGAGACAGAGCACAGTTGTGTCAGCAGGTCAGGATGTGCGATCTCTGCGTTGTTGCCTGTCTCTCCTTCGGAGTCCTTGACGAGAGCATCAGAGGACAGCGAGTTGTCCGAGACGGGGCCCAGTTCAGCCAACAGCTGGTCAAGAGACACAAGTTCTGAGTCCTTTGGTGTCTCTGCTGCGGCATCTTCGGTAACACTGCAAGGGCTGTGCGGCACCCAGGGGCCTGCATGTGGCTGCAGGGTGGGGCTTGGTGGATCTCTGTGGGTGCACCTGGACCTCCTGGGGCTTTCTTTGTCATCCAGGGAGGAGAAGATAGCTCTAAAGATGACTTCATATACTTTGTCTTCTGGCTCCTCCAGCTCCTCTCTCTTTTTTTGTTTTTGACATTGCATCAAAGCCTCATCGTCCTCTGGGCACAGCTGCTTGTGACACAAAGTTTGTTGTCTTGGTTGACGAATTCCCCCTGCCTCTTGGCGTCCAGTCAACCACTTGGTGCTTGTCCAGGTGTACATGAGGGACCTATTCTCACACAGGTATGGTCCCAGGTCTCTAAACAGGTCATTGCCGCTGTTGCCCCCATGCCCTTGCTGCACCATGATGAGCTCCTCTGTCTAAGAGTGCCCCAGGTGCTTCCAAGCCAGCTGTCTCCCAGTGCAAATCTGTGTGCTGTGTGCTGCTTGCACAGCTGGCAGGTGATGGCCCTGCCTTTCCACTGACCCATGCTGGAGGCCTTCTCTTCTCCTTTCTAGAGTAGGTGTTTCTCAGGCCTCACCAGCAGCCAGAGTGCCCCATAGTGAAGGTGGCATGAGCTCTTGGTTGCCACTGACCACGGGGCCCACCGCATGTGCTCTGCCTCTGGGAGAAGAGCCAGAGGCTGCTGCTGCTGCTTCTGGCAGGTGGGGCATCTTGGCCTTCACAGCGGCTGCTCTTTGCTTTTGAGGGCTGATCTGGCAGAGTCGTGCCAATGGCAACTGAGGGCCGTGGAGAGGAAGTCTGACACGGACAGTCTCTGTGGCCTTGTGACACTGCTGTGTGTTGTGATGTTTGTCCTAGTGAACTTCAGCTCCACCTGGGGCTGCCTGTCAGTCACCTGTGGGAAGCAGGAGGAGGCAGAGGATGGGGGTGGCTGTATTAGTATGGTGTCCCCCACTCGCCAGCGAGCCTGGGCCTGGTCCCAAGGCAGGTGCTGGCCACAGTATCCAGGCTGGGCTGTGTTCCTAGCTGTGCTCACTTCCTCTACAGCATTACTGTGCTTGGGCCATCCCGCAGAACAAGTCCTCTACCCCCAGGCTTCCACCAGGTCCCACTGCAGCCTCTCCCTCCCTCCCCATCCCTCACCTGTTGCCGTTTGTACAGGAGTGGCTGCCCCTCACGGGGCTGCCCATGGACATTCACTTTCTCCTTGTTCGACATTGTGGAAGTGCTCTGATGAACACTGGCCACAAGCATCTGGAGAAGCTGCTGCCTCCTTAGAGAGCTGCTCTCCTGGGAGTGAGCACTGCAGGGATTTGTTGCCCTCTGGGTCACCATGTCGACTTGTGTCACACTGGCTTTTGGGCATGATGACACCACAGCTCGCAAAGGCCTGGTGGTCAATGTGGAGGTGTCCTGGCCTTTGTCCTGCTCATGGTACCAGGGAAACCCCTGGGCAGGCCTGGCAGTACCCCCTTAGCCTGGGATCTCTGTTCCCCCTCCTGCCATTGTCTTTTGATGCTCTTTGGTGGGCATTCAGGGGAGCTGTTTCCCAAGAGCCTCTTGGCAGTGACCAGAACATTCAGTAAAGGATATTTTCTGACCTAATTACCCATAAGCAATATTACAGGGATGTAGTGGAGATGAGTTTTTCCTTGACCGTTCTTATATTTTTTTGTTTTGGTATACTTTTATCAGTGTGTCTTTTTATACATTTTTGGGAACAGAACAGTAGCAGTGTTTTTTTCAGGAAACGCTTGAGGGAGAAATGCCACAACTGTCACTGAATGAGAAATGTACTGAATAAAGGTTAATTACTTTGTGATTCACAAAATAACTGAAAGCATAGATGACTGCAGCATGAAGACCAGCTTTTATAGCCAGATCAGAGTTGACCTGAAATGCTGAAAGAAACTGTGATAATGCAGTTTTCCAGATTAAGAAGATAGCAAGGCTGTGGTTAATGTCCTGTATTTGAAAAAATGTATTATCTTCTTCATAAAGAGTATTATCTTTTGTGTTGTATTTCAGAACTTTTTGCTTGGGAATTTTTAGACAAATACCAGCTACATGTTTTTGTATTTATTAGTAGCATTATTAGACTGGATAGTTTTAAAAATTGTGTTAGCATTTTTGCACTAAGAGGTCTTGCTAATAGATTTATATGTAAGAAAATACAGTGTACCAGCTATTTAGAAACATTCTCAGCTCCAGTCTACTTTGAGTGCTAGATCATTACCCGTTAAAAAATAAAATAATACTGCTTTTTAAATATTTGATGAGAAAAACGTGCATGCTTGTTCTCGCAGTTGTATTAGTCATTCACCTGCTGAAAGTTGTAGGAATGGTATTTAATGTTACCCGTAACGCTAGAGTTTTCTTTTAATATTTCAGATTTCCGAAATGCTTTCTGGTACTTGGTGTTTCCTTGATCTTGTGAATGGTTAACATAATAATAAAGTCAAAATTTAGAACTTGAAGAAATTGCAGATTTCATCATAGACAGGAGATTGTTGATGTGACAGAGCATTACTGCAAAATTATACTTTATATAATACTTCATACTTTACTCTGTCATCTTTCTTCTCATTGAGTGATGAGGTTATCTGGCCTGTAGCTGCCAAACATATCGATGTCCTTTTTGTAGTTGAGACCTTAGTCAGTAAAACCTAAATTATTTTCAAATTCCTGGTTAACCATAAGCTAATGTTAGGTTCTTTTTATGTGTACACCATTAAGGTAAGGTAGCTTCAGTTAATAATACTGCTTTTTGATAAGCCCTTGTAGCATAATATTTTTAGAAAGCTTCCTATTTGACTTAATGGGAAAGCAGCTTTCCCAGAGAAAAGTGGGATTTCAGTTAGTTTGTTCTCAGTTTCAATACTGACTTCATAAACAACTATTCCTGCTGCAATTGATGAATTTTCCTGTCTATGTTTATGTAAGAGATGCTAAATAAATCACGAAGTAGACTTGGGAGGGTCTTTGATAGAACATCCAGTCTCCATCATGCTCCCTCGAAGATTGCAGGGAAGCAATGCCTTGGCCCTTCTGGAAGAAGGTCTGGTGATAGAAGTTCCACAGTCTGCCTTTAATCATCTCCAGCCTTTGCTATTGCAGGAAACTGTAGACAGCTTTCCCTCTTTTCTCAGCGTGTTCTTCCTCTTCATGTTTTTCCTGTCCCCAGTGGAAACTGTTCCCGTCCTTTGTGCATTGAACTTTTGATGACTTAATAGCTGTTATTTGATGTTTTCTGTTGAGACACTTTGAGTTTTACAAGTTAGGAGAAAGGACTAAATAGGAAATAACTAAATTTTAATCCAAATCTGCATCACTAGTTCATTTGTTGGCTTTGGGAGAGACAAGTAATACTGTCATTTTGGGGAAAACCTTATTGAAGATGAAGATCTGCCATGTCTGGCTGAGCACGGCTGAACTTATTTCTTGGGTTGGAGAGCGTTTCATTTATAGTCACAAAGCTGTTTCAGATGGAACACAAAACTAAATTTTAAAAAAAAAATGGTGAAACTAAAAACTGTGGTCCACATAAGAAGTAGACAACGTTCATGGATTAAAAAACTTTAAACCATCTTGTGGCATTCTGTAATATTTGGGTTGACTTGGCAAATCTCTAATATCAGAATGACTTTGATTATAAATTGAATAGTATCTGAACATTTTGTACTTTCTTGCCATCAGTTGTCAAGTGTAATGAAATAGTTCATGAATCTAAAACTGATTATAGTAACAGTAGAATTGTTAAAATTTCTACAACTGTGGTGTTTCTTCTGAAAAGGATTTTAAGAGGTATGGTAAGAAAAAAGGTCAGTGAGCACTATTAGCATACAACTAGAGAAAGTATGGGTGAATTCTTTGTTCATCTGTGATACAGAGTTTTAAATGCCTTTACTTTCTTGGGTGTCATGCAGTTATAATTTATTTTAAGGCTTTATTCAACAGGGCATTTATTTTTTTCTTTGGGCCATTACCAACCCAAGTACCATATGGCAGATGGGTCACCAAGCAATAAAAGAGTTGAGAAACTTAAATACAGTATTGAAGCTTGAGAAAAAAACATAATTTTTTTCTCCCCTTACATTTATAAAACTTTTTTCGCTAGACTGCAAAAGGTAGGAAATCTGTGGAAGACTGTGAATTAAGAAGTATGACAAATTAACAACAGTTGTTAATTACCTGGCAGGGCAGTCTGGAATGCTGACAGACACAGCAGGGACAAGAAATGCAGTGGACATATATGCACCAAGACAACCAGTAACTTTATTGATCATGGAAACTCAGTTCAGCACCGAGTCCCTTAAATAAATAGTTGGGCCTTTAGTATATGGATTAATTATTCATAACTTCCATTTCATTCAGGTTTTGGTTTTTTTTTTTAACTTCTGTGATCAGTTTCAACTGCATTAACTGATTACAATTTCTAGAACTTCAGAACTAAAAAGGGATATGAAATTCAACAATACATTCTCCCATTTCCTTTATTTTTCCTTATCAAGATCCTAGATATTGTTGAAATGAAATGTTAAATTATATACAGCAGTTCCTTGCAGAGATGAAATGGTTAAAAGAATGTATTGGTTGCTTAAAGAGATGTATTTTGTTTTTCAACTATGGATATTTTGAACATGGCGAAGTTAGAAGTGTATACCTGAAGTGTGGAAAGATGCAGGATTTATTTTATTTATACAGGGTATATATGTTTATGAAGTTTATTTTTACTATTTGTGAAAGATTTAAGTGCACTGAGCACTGGTTCTGTTACCTTTTGTAGAAATTGGCCTATTGATGGAGACGTTTTAATTCAAACAAGACTGATTTTTCTTTTTTGTTAATTTAAAGCAGCAGAGTGATCTGCATTGAGGTGATAATTCAGTTTGCCAGAGCAGGTATTTTATTAAGTTTTAACCTTGCACAGAATATATTAGGTGATTTACTACACACGAAACCATTTCTTTCTAATTACTATTAGTTATAAATATTTTAGAAGACATGATAACTGATACACTCTGAACCAAAATTGCCTTCCTAAGTAATTTGGAAGTTGCAAAGGTTTTTATAGTAACAGTGAAATATTGCATAAAACATTCTTAAGCGTGAAAAATCTCAATATTTGACAATGTATGGAGAAAAATTTTGGTTTTTTTGTGATGATTTTGTCTTTTCAATGTTTTATTGCAGGGAGGAAAGACTTATTACCATGCATCTTTTAGTCATGTCCAACTTGTCCAGGTGTAGCCGATGAGATCAGTGTTTCTGCAGAGTTTTGGGGCTAAGCCATGTGTTTTAGTGTAATATTTTTAGGTGTTAATCCTTTCACAAGTTGTTAAATGTTTTTCAATTAGTCTTGGCTTATATGAAGGCTGATGGTGTCCTGTAAAGTCCTTAGAATTATTTGAAGTTACTGTCCCAAATTTCAGCAGTCACCTGATTTTCTTGTCAGTTCTTGATATTCCTGTAGATAACCTAGAAAAACAGATCACTTTTTCCTGTGTAGACATGCATTTGCATTATGCGCACAGTAATATTAATGTATCTTTTATTTGATTTCCAAATGTGAAACAGGGAGAGTTTGTTGCTTCTAAGGTCGTATTTAGTTGGGTTTAGTGGACTCAGCTGTAATACTGTGCTCACAGCTGACACTTCTGGTTAGATTTTTTTTTCTTGTTGCTGAAGTAATCAGGTACATAGTTATTACCATAAAGGAGCAAAAAGTGGTTAAATTACTTGCACAAGTAACAAATAAAAACTCTCTGGAGATTCTAGCTACACTATGGAAGATTTAGAAATTTGATTAAATAGGCTTTGAACAGAAAACACTTAAATATGTATTTATAGTGTACACTTTTCTGTATCATGAAATACTCAAGGCTGGAACCTTTTTTTTTTTTCTGTCCAGGCCATGTGTTTAGAATCACAGAATCACAGAGTGGTTTGGGTTGGAAGGGACCTTCAAGATCATCCACTTCCAACCCCCTGCTCTGGACAGGGACACCTTCCACTATCCCAGGTTGCTCAGAGCCCCATCCAGCCTGGCTTGGAACACTTCCAGGGATGGGGAATTCCTAGATATTCTTGCTGCTGTTTTTGTGTTGGACTTTTTACCTCTTGAATTATGTTGACTTGGGATGGAGGATTCAGTTGATCATCTGCAGAAAGTCTGTTTCTTTGGCTATCTAGATATGATTTTTCACAGGAACTTTGAGTCCTTTTATTTATATATTATTCTTTGTCTGTCCTGACTCAGTGGCTTACACTGCTCTCCTTTTTTTACTGTGGTAGTTGTCTCTGGGCCATAGCTTTGAAGGAACTGACTGTTAATGGGTGTACTTACTGCCATTTAATTTATTTTTCTCTCACTTTTGTTCTCCCTTTGACAGTTTGTGTTAGTAGTTTTTTTTGAAAGAGGACTAATTGGAAATTATACAGATGTTCAATTGTATTTCAGTCACTACAGTTATTGGAAACAGTGTTTATTGGCTATGAGCTTGCTTAACAAAACCATTAAAACCCCCAATTTCGAGATCCTGTTTTTGTCTCAGTATTGTATTGTCTCTTAATCCTTTAAGATGCACATTGACTTTGTCATGTATAATAATATGATATGTCTCCAGGGAATGGGAGACAGGTGTAATGGTTCAAAATCAATATTTAGGGCAATTCATTGAGCCTGTGTTCTTTTTTGCTTAGTTGCTTTGGTTTTTTTTTAGACTGCACATTAACATCCTGCAAGATTGCATGGCACGGCCTGGCTTTGTCCTGTGATTCTTGCAGTCAGTGCTACATCATAATTCAGCCAACTTAAATAGGTTTGGGACTCACTGTACTCCCAGATCTTAGGGTTTTGTAGATGTGAAAGGTCAAGCAAACACCAGGTCTAAAGTACTGGCTTGGCTGTGAAAAAACTCAACTAAGTTGTTGCTTTGAAAAAAAGTAGTTTTTAATAGCATGACAGCATCAGAACATTAATTTGATGAGTGACATAATTAGATACATTTTCACTAGCCTGCTTAATTATTGCTCAGAGATACATTTTCACTAGCTGGCTTAATTATTAGTCAGAATTAACTGATTATTGCATTAATAACACTCCAGGTATTGTTTTCATTGCCTGAATTTTAAATGCCCTTGCCTTGAAGTACTAAGGGAATGGGTCAAAAAGACCTTATGAATGAGCATCTGGCAGAGAATAGGGCTCTTGTATTCTCTTGTACCTTTATCTAAGCTCACCAACAAACACAAAACTATTTTACAAAGTCTAAAGTTCTGTGAGGCTGAATGTCTGATTTTGAAATAATTTTCTTGGTGTCGAGATGAGCACCTCAAAAATGGTGATTCTGCTTTCCTGTAAATAACCTGTCAGACTTTTGGGGATGTGGTGAACAGCTAAAAAGTAAGGAGTGTTACTTCATTGCCTCTTCTTTGAAAGTTAAAGCTTTGAACTGCCTCTAACAAAAGCTTTAGAACCTGTTTTAGGTTAGAAAAAGAAGCAGGTTGTTTGAAGGTCAGTAAAAGAGCCTGTAGTTGATCTATCAGGTGAGCAAGCAGTAAACTTCTTGATCTGTGAAGCAAACTGAGCCTGGATACCAAGGAGTAGGCAATGAATTTGTGAGGAGCAAAGCTGCTGCTGCTGGGAGGTGGATGGGACATTGCCTCTCTTAAAGTCCTCAATAAGCAAGTGCCTGACCTGCCACAGGTGCTGCAAAATCCACGAAGTGCAGGAGTCTTTGCTCTCTTTGCTGTCCTGGCTGCTCCTTCGAGGCTGCTCCATCCTGCTCGTGCTGCTGCTCTGCTCCTTGGCGGGACAGCCCTGGGAGGGACCCTGGGGACAGCCACAGGGATCTCTCCATGGCCAGTGCTGGATCCATGGTGGGGGTAATCCCTTAACTGTGCTTCTCATCTTCATTCTTGGCACTTTCCTATTTTCTGTCTTTCTTTCCTCCTTTATGGGAAAAAAAAAAGTTGAATTATCACTTTGGATCCCAACATTTAATGCCATTTGTGTTTTAATCTTGCTTTGGGGTGTGTTTGGAAGGTAATTCCTTTCTGCCACTGTGGATCGAAGCAAAACTTGCTTCTCCTCACCTTAAGTGGATTTGGACAGAGGACTGTGAGAAAGCACTGGGAAATTCATCTTTCCTAAGCAGTGCATAGGTGTCTTTTATGAGTTTCAGATGAATGAATTGGATTCACTACCAGTAAAGTACTAATAAACTTTTTAAAAATGTCCATAATAAAAATATAAAATACCTTCATGAGGACATACCAAATTACAGACAAATGACTGTCATGGTGCAAATGGCTTAATATGATTTTTTAGAAGTGTTAAGGGCGAGCTAACAAATATATTCAACATGTGCTTACAGTCTTTAGCTCCTTCTTTACAAAGCGGTTTTGTATTTTAGGATTAAAATGGGTTGTGCATTTATTTACATGTTATTGAAGTGTTCAACGAATAAGGTGTTATGGAAAATGTTGTTAACTAAAGGAAAAGGTGAATCTCATGTTTGAAGAAGAGTGAATTTTCCATCAAAGGTTAAAAAGTAGGGTAACGTTAGTGGAGTCATTGAAATGCTGGCTTTTATGTCTGTGGTATCAAATGGAAGTGATAGAGTGTAAGTTTGAGGTGCATCAAGAACCAGACTGATAATCTCTTCCCTTCTAAAGGAAACCAACCTTTTGGATTACTACATTAGGTGCTAATTTATTCCAAAAGATAAACATGATGCACACTTAGTACTACAGAATATACAAAATGTCTATAAATCTACTCTGGGATAAGTGTATAAACTCCCTAGAGGGGGCTTCAAAAGCTTTTTCAGTAAGATGATTGTGGTTTGCTAGATGGGTGCCTCTGGATGTCAAGTAGTCAAGTGCTGTTTAGTACTTCTATCTATTTTTCAGGGGAGTGATACCTAATTTTAGCAGGATATTTTATCTCACCAATAGCGATGCAAGGTCTTGAAAGTAATCTCAAGTAAATAAATCTAATCAGAAAATATAGTCTTATTTTCCTGGTGTACTTCTTTATACCATAAAAGAAGTACTTTTATACTTCTTTTTATCAGATATAGTCTATTAAATGGCTGCTATGTTAAAAAAACCTGTAGTGTAAGTGCTAAACTTTCCTGTCATATTTCAAAAAGAGAGTTTAGTTATTTTATTTTCTTCTTGTCTATTTCTTTCCTTATTTCGAAGTCTTTGTTTTGCCCATTTTTTAAACAATTGAAATACCTTGGTTCCGTTCCAGTGCTTGATGCATGGAGTTGATTTAAACATAGAAAGTTCCTATATGAAAAAATACAAATGTTATGAAAAAAACACTTCCTACTCTGACCCTTCTCAAGCTTTTCTAAAATTTTACCTTTGATATTATAGTCTTGTCTTCTAACAAATCAAGCAAGTTTGTTGTATTTTTTAATCTTGCCTAATAAGTTCTAAGCGATACGTTGCTTTGACTTTACTCATTTTCAAGGCTATTTTAGGTAATGTTTTCATTCTTGCACTTGATCTGTCATTATTTTGTATGAATTTTTTTATAACTCCTTGTCTTGTTTACCTGTTTTCCTCTGATCCAGTATTTCCTGTGTGCTTGTAGTTCTCCTTGTAAGGAATACTGAAGAATTATCCTTGCTCCCCTCGCTGGTGTCTGAAAACAGAGGTTATGCACATAAAGCAGAGTTTTCTTTGGCCAGATTATACAAAGCAACTCCACTTAACACAGAAGTAGCTTTTACTAATAAATAAAGGACTTGCTGTTTAAAACTTAGTTTCATGGGTTAATGAATCAGTCCCTAACCTGTGCCTTTGACTTAACCAAAGATCTCATAAAGTTTTCAGCATGATTTTCAAAAATGCTGCTGAATTCTCAGTTGCGTTTTATATCCTACACAAATTGCCTTGCTGACATTTAAAACTGTCTACCCATACACTGCTGTTTATCTCAGTGACCTTCTAGTTTCTCATGTTCTGGTCTGAGAGCTAAGGTGGTGTCATTTGTTTTGGTGACTCTTAGACATTTGAAATCACAGGAGTAGTTAGTTGAAATGTAATTGTCCAAATGAAATTTGTCCAAAACATGAAGGTTAACATTTCTCTGCGTGTGAAAATGGGTTTTATGTCTCAGCAGACATATAATTCTTTCAGCAATGTATTTAAATACTAGAATATAAAGTCAGTGCCTTGTCCCAAAGTAAGAGTGCTGCCTTCTGAAAGATGAAGAATTTCCTTTGTTTAGACTGTGTTCTTGACTTTTAAACTATATATTCTCTTTTTCCACAGCTCAAATGCACTTCTGAAATCTTCTGTAAATTGGCCACCTTTACATTTTGTTTTCTACTAAATAAAAATATAAAATGTGAATAGTTCCTTTTGGTTTTGGAACTGGTAAGGGTGCAGTATCATGTAGGTGACACATTTATTATGGTTCACCACTTACTATATTTTAGCCAGATTTGGTGATGTTTCCAACAAGCTGCTTGCATTTAGACCAAGTCAGCAGTTCTCCAGGATGACACATGACAGGAGAACTAATCATCTAAAAAGGACAGAAAATAAAGGAATCAATGGCAATGTGTTAGGAAAGACAATTAAAAGTAAATATTGAGAGCAATTATTATTGTTAAATTTAGTCTGTCAGTTTGACATCCATGAAGTGCCGACTGCATTATTTTTTGGAATATACAAATATAGTGACTGGAATGAGCCATAAGGTTGAAAATCCAGAAAGAATTCGTTCTTCACAATCTTTACAAACATAAGAAAACATTGTTAAGTTTCTACATGCAGTATTTTATTGATTAGCCTTTCTGAGTTCCTGTTATGATCCTGAATCAGAACTTTTGTGTTTTTCTGGTTATTTCCAGTATATACTTTATTGTTCACATGTACACAAGACTCATATCAAGAATTGCTTAAAATTTTGACATCAAATGATACCATAAATACTGAAAAATCAGGAGAGAAGTGAGTTAATGTTAGAATGCTACTGAGTGACTGAAAGCAGTTGTTTCCTGAGACCATTTTAAGAGAGAAAAAAATTACCCATTTGAGGTATAGTAAGAAAATTTAAATTAAAACTGTGTTTTTATAGGCAATTGCAGTATTGTGGGATGACCTTGGCTGGCTGCCAGATATCCCAGACACTTTCTTTCAGCAGTAGGATGGGGGGGAATAAGATGTAAAAGCTCATGGATGGTGAAAAGGATGGAAACAGGCAAAACTTGAGACTGCACATTGCCAAAAAGTGGAATAATTGTGGGGAATCTTTTGTTGCGAAGGGACAGGGGTTGGTGTTTGTGTGTGTAAAATATCCATCTGTGTTGGTGGTGTTAGTTTTGGCCCAGTCCAATGGAAGTGTCCAAGCCCAGGTTCGATGGAGCTCCTGGTTTAGTGGAAGGCATCTCTGCTCATTGGACTGGGCCTAAAAAAGGAATTTGTGACCAGGGGCTGCAGCATGGAAACCGCCAGGCCTCTGGCACAAGGCGTGGCCATGCCCACCAGGCCTTTGTGACCCGCGGTGACATCGTGCGAGGAGGCCATTGTGACGCCGGCCCGTGTCACGCCCGTGGGGGCTATAAAAGCCCGCAGTGGCCACTCCCCAGAGAGCAGCTCTCCGAGGAGGCAGCAGCTTCCTTAGAGGCAGCAGCTTCTCAGGAGGCAGCAGCTCCCCTGGGTGCCCATCGCCAGTGTCTGGCAAAGCACCCTCAACATGTGGAAGCAGCAGGAGGCAAATGCCCATGGCCAGCTCCGTCAGGGGCAGCCACTGCTGCACAAACAGCGTGCGTCAGCAGCAAGGCAGGCCCTTCGCCTGCCACCCGTGCAGCCCACGCCTGGCGGGCCGCTGTGCCCTGGGAGCCAGCCGGCTTCGATGCGTCTGGGGCCCTCTGAGACAGAGGAGCCCATCAAGGTGCAGCAAGGGCATGGGGATAACACCGGCAGCGACCTGTTCAGAGACCTGGGCCCATATCTGCGTGAGAACAGGTCCCTCAAGTCCACCTCGAGAACCACCAAGTGGTTGAGTGGACGCCAAGAGGTGAGGGGAATTCGTTGTCCAGCCCAGCAAATGGCGCCTCGCAAGTGGCTGTGCCAGGAGGATGATGACGAGGCTTTGATGCGTCATCTGGAGGAGCTGGAGGACAAAGCTTATGATGTGATGTTTAGAGTCGTCTTGTCCTCTGTGGACGACAAAGAAAGCCTCATGAGGTCCAGGGATCCACCAAGTCCAGCTGCAGGCCCCTGGGTGCCGCACAGCCCTTGCAGCAGCATTACCGAAGACGCCGCAGCAGAGACACCAAAGGACTCAGAACTTGTGTCTCTTGACCAGCTGTTGGCTGAACTGGGCCCTGTCTCGGACAACTCGCTGTCCTCTGATGCTCTCATCAAGGACTCCGAAGGAGAGACAGACAACAACGCAGACATCCTGACCTGCTGACACAACTGTGCTCTGTCTCTGGCGACTCACCATCCTGCACCCTTCCCAACGACCTACTGGAAATGTGGGTGGAAGAGGTGCTCCAAGACAGAGCAATGCCAGCAGAGAGGGAAAACCAGCCAGCAAGCATGTTGTCTCTCCCTCTGCGAGAGCAGGAAGCAGAGCCACCAGCTGCTCCCCTGGACAGCGATCCCTACGTCAAGCAGCACAGCGAGCCTCTCCCCATGCCTTCGCTGCTGGAAGACCCAAATAGGTTGGCGGTTTGTGCCTTGACTGCCAACCCTGGGGATGAAGCCAGCGGAGCAGGCATGCAGGCTGGCCGTGCCCAGGCCACCCGTCCCCAGCAGAAGCCCTGCGGGGATGAGCCGCCAGCAGGGGCTTGCCCGGAGCCTGCCCGGCCCCCGGCACGCAGCGTTCCCGCTTGCCCCGCTGGCAGCGCAGCCGTCCCGCAGCCCCCGGCCCCACGGCGCTCCGTGGTCAAGAGGGTCCGGCGGGCTCTGCGCCGGCTCTTCTCCTTCAGCTGCCTCAGGGGACAGCCAGAGGAGTGAGCCCGGCTGCCGGCACCAGCATGAGGACAGACCTGAAGGACCCAGATGGACCCAAGCGTCCTGGACTGTCCTCTGCTTGACATCTTTCCCACCTCACCCCCGCCCTCATCTTCCCCATGCCTCACCACCCTCACTCTTCCACACCTCACCCCGTCATAGATCGTCCTTATCCCAGCCCCACACTCCTCCCCCTCGTTCCTTCTGGCCCTCCCCTTTCCTAGCCCTTTCTATCCCTCTACCCCACATTTATTGGTTAATAAATTCCCTGTTGTTCACTTGGAGCAATGGTCTCATTGGCACTTCATTCGTGCACAGGCATCTCTCACTCATCTCATCTCATCTCAGCAGGGGCACACATCTGCACACAGCACTCCAGGTGTGGCCTCCCCAGTGCCCAGCACACAGGGACAAGGCCACCAGCCTCCTTCCCATCTGGGCACTCCTGTGCCAAGGGCCTCACCTGGCCCTCACATCACAGAATTTCTTCCTAATCTAATCTAAACCCCCTCCCTTTCAGTTAAAAGCCATTCCCCCATGTTCTGTCATTCCAGCCCCTTGTCTAAAGTCCCTCTCCAACTCTCCTGGAGCCCCTTCAGGCACTGCAAGGGGCTGTAAGGTCTCCCTGGAGCCTTCTCCACACTGAGCAGCCCCTGCTCTCCCAGCCTGTCTCCAGACCAGAGATGTCCCAGCATTTGGAGCATCTTAGTGGCCTCCTCTGGACTCTTTCCAGCAGCTCCAGGTCCTTCTTATGTTGGGAGCCCCAGAGCTGAATGCAGCATGCCAGGTGGGATCTCCCCAGAGCAGAGCAGAGGGGCAGAATCCCCCTGGAAACATCCGTGGGCTGCAGGGGGTACCTGCTTTGGTCTAGATGCTCCTCCTGCCCTTCTCCTCCTGCAGCCATTGAGGTCTGGAAATAAAATCCACCCAAAACTGAGAGGGTCCTTTCGCCCTCCTTGTTGGCTGTTTGCTTGTCAGGTCTTCCTGATAAAATTCCTTACACTCTCAAGTTGTGGACAAAATAACAGTGGATAAAGGGATCCTTTTGTGAGCTGGTGCAGGAAAAAACACCTAGCAGCTCTGCTGAGTGTGTGTGTAATTAAAACATGAAAATGTTGCTGTGCAAAACCCTTATTACACCATCCATCACTATCATTCAAAAGAACTGCTGTTTTAAGAGCAGAACCAAATTTTAGTTTGTTTAGCTGTGAATTTAATGAGTAATTTGCTGTTAAAATAATCGGAAAATTTGAAGTGAGAACATTTGCAGGCATATTTGGCATATTGGGCTTTTTTACAAGGAAGAAGTTTTGGTCTTTCAGAGATACTGATTTTTAGGTATCGTGGAGAAAATCAAACTACAATACTTTGTCCTGTTTCTTGTGCTGTCCTCCATGTGGTGCTGTGCATCTGCAGCAACACAAAGCTGAATTTCTAAGTCATTTTTCTATACATTAAAACATTTGACACCAACTTCTTAGATTGATTGAAGTAAACATTCCACATCTGTGGATAAATCAGCAACCTAGAACTTTGCATGCAGGAATTGTCTGTCACATCTCTTAATGTTTTGACTGATACAACCACTTAAAAGCACAGGAAGATTAGTGGATTCCATTAATAATGACTTAAATTATATTAGATTAATCCTGAATTTATTACTTGTCACATAGTTCCAGGCTTAGAGATGAGTGCAGGACAGGTATTCCAGAAGTGAGGAAGATTCACTGTGTTGTGGGATAAAAGGAATCTTTTAGACGAGGCTGTAGATATTTGAGCTTTGAAGTCAGTGCCATACCTCAACCATACCTTAGCAGAATGATAAACTGCAGAACATAATTTTACAAATACTGTTAACATAATTCAAGGTTTTTGATTATTTCCCCTTCATTACAATGATGGGCATTTCAGTGAATTCACAGTGATCTTTTTTAAGGCGGCACATTGCTGCAAATCAGGGAAGATTTAAAGCAAAATGGATTAATAGATCAAACATATCACTGAGTAACACAGAATTTCATAAAATCATGGAATGCAGGCAACCTGTTCCAATGTCTTACCACCCTCAAAGTAAAGCATTTGTTCCTAATATCTAACTTAAATCTACTTTCTTTCAATTTGAAGCCATTCTGCCTTGTCCTGTCATTAAATGCTGTTGTAAAGAGTCTTCATCTTTCTTGTTGACTTCCTTCACATGCTGGAAGGCTGCAGTTAAGTCCCCCTGAGGCCTTCCATTTTGCAGGCTGAAAATTTTTATGGGGAAAATAATGGTGGGAATGAACAAAATCACTGTTTCTGCACCCTGAGCACCTCTGTGAAGTGCTGTGATGGTTTAAGTTGCCAACTGTAGATTGTCACCTCCTGCTTTCAACCATCTCTGTGCCTGTGGACTGATTGACAGATGGCAAATATGATGCCAGTTCTTTCTTAGAATTGCAGATCTGGGACACAGTGTACTGCTAAGCCTGATGGTTTTGTTGGACACTGATAGAAACTGTAATGCAGAATTAGTGGACACATGAGTGTGTCCAATAGACTGGGGACCAGGCTTTTATTTTGCTTTTGAAGTCAGTGCTTCACAGTCCATATGCTTGACATACTGGAGTTCTTTGAAGATATGAAGAAACACTTGAAGGAGGGAGATGGTGAAAGTTTTTCTGGATTCAGAGAAACCTTCAACAGGATCAGAGAAGAGAGGATCAGTGAGGGTTACTGAATACATAGAATTCAGCTTTCTTTTGTGCAGAAAAAGACATTCAGACCCATTTCTCCTATAATTTTCAAGGAATCTCATACTGTTTGTGACTGTAAGAGTGGGGTGAGAGGTATTTTATGTTCTGGCACTGTTCCTTAGATACCCTGTTTTGGTTGCTGTATGTGGCCATTTCTTAGAAGTATGAACTCAGCTTTTCTCTGCAGACTGTGCCTTTGGTTAATTTTATCTTAGTTGGGATAAAAACTCTCTCCTTTTAGATAATAGCAGGGAAACTCAGTAAATGCAGGTGAGCATAGTGTCCAGCTATGGAAAACTTCAGACATGTTGTATAGTAGTTTTTTAACTGAAAGAGAGAACAGCAAATGAACTTTTAAAACATGCTGCCTTAAATATTTTTGAAGATGCATACTAGCAAGAACTTA
This sequence comes from Trochalopteron elliotii, assembly GCA_024734555.1. Lineage (NCBI taxonomy): Eukaryota > Metazoa > Chordata > Aves > Passeriformes > Leiothrichidae > Trochalopteron > Trochalopteron elliotii. Next base: position 830,374 of record JANPWX010000063.1, on the reverse strand, counting down.
AGAGCTGTGAGCTGCAAGGAATCTGAAGTAAAAAGCATCTATTTTTTACATTGTTGTATTGATTTGTAACTTTTTAGGGCGTGGATTTGTATTAGAGCTCTTACTGCGAGCCAGGTTTTGTTTTTGATTTATATTTGCATTTTCATGCATTGATTATTGCATCAGATTATTATTTCAAAGAAGCACTTCAAAACATGGGAATACACATAACATGGTGTTATTGCTTTAAGAGAATCAGTGAAAACATGCAGCCACTGAACAGGACATTTGTAGTTTAAGTTTCTATTATAATCTCCATTATATAGAAAATGGCTAAACCCCCTAATTATTCTCTCTCCATTTACTAAATTTAAGTTCTTCATTGTGTTGGCCTCTCTTTATATTTTTTAAATAGCCTATGAAAAAGTAAAATATTTGAATTTGAAGCAGGAGAAAGGGAGATCAAGGCCTGAAACATTTGAGTAATGTGGGCAGTGGCTTAGCACTGTATAATAACTTACCAGATATTTGCTCTGTAGAACAACATTTTTCCTTGACATCATTCAAAAAGCTGTCATCCCCACACCACAATAGAAAGATACTTCCCTCTGCACATTTTACAATATCTTGTAAGTTTGTTTGACAGGGCACATGACAGGTCTATCAAAACTGGGAGTCTCCTGTGACAAAATTCAAGACAACTGGCAATCCTGTAAATGGAAAAGGTGGAATTTATGTATGTCAAGAGCAACCCCATTTTTATTTAAATTTCTAAGAGTTGACTTCTCATTTTTCCTTCTCATTTTTTATCTATATGATTTGAAATATTAAATGGGAAACAGGCTGAAATGCTGTCTAGCTGTACCATGCTTTTATAAAACCTTACATGAACACTTCCTTGCCCTACCCTTGGCTCTCTTTATAGTAGTTGGAAAGGATTAAACTAGAGCAAAATTAAAAAATAAACTTAAAGATATCTTGTATATTTCCCTTAACACATCAGGACTCAGTGAAGCAGGTAGCTGAGCCCTGCTCAGAAAAGCTTGGGAATTCTTCTACTTGTGCTTAATGAAGCACACAGAAAAGCTGGAGAGAAGCTCAAGGTAGTGATGGACATGGATTCCATCAATCAAGCCCAAAAGCTGCATTTAAGTGCCTGAGAGCATGAACAATTTTATGAATTTGGAATATACTTGGAATGATGCAGACTCTTGTCCACAGCACTTTTGAAAGTGGTGAAGTTGGATATAATCCTTAAAAACGCTCAGTCACTCACTCACCTGTGTGACACAGCTCAACTCTGGGGTGCTCAGGTAAGAGGAGCTGTGGGCTGTGTTCTTTCTGAGGGCTTCCCTGGGAGCCAGAGAAGGTGGCAGGAGGATCCCTGCCTCCTGTGTCCTGGCTGCTGCCTGTTCTGAACCTCCTGGAGAGGGAGAGAATTTTCCATTTGTGGAAGCAAATCAGAAGGCTCATGAGGGGAGGTTTTGCAAGTGAGCACTGAGAAAGTGGGAAAAAGGAATGGCAGAAAGGATGGAAGCTCTGCCATCAGGATCTTAAACCTCAGCAGCCAGGGACGTTCACTGGAGCTGCATAAACTGGATCATCATCTCTCTCTGATGACAAAATGGATTTACATTCGTAAGAAATGTGGCAAAAAAAACCTGCAGAATTTTAAAGTGAAGCAGGGAGTGCTGAGGATAGAATGTCTGTGCTGCCAGTGCCTTTGAGGAGGGCTGGAGCATTTTATTTCAGACTGTCTCTAATCTGACATGATGGACTTGAATGTCTGGTAGTGGATGGAGTGCACCTTCCAATTGACTGTCACAGTGTCATTTCTTTTGGAAAGGATGTCTTGAGATGGTCTAGCCCAGCACAGCTGGTCAAAGCATGGTCAGCTACAGCAGGTTTCTCAGGGCCATGTCCACTCAGATTTTGGATATTTCCAAGAGTAAACACTTTATAAGCTCTTTGGGCAACCTGTTTTAGCATTTGTCTATGCTGACATAAATGAAGCTCTTTGTTGTGATTAAAGGGAATTTTCTTGCTATTTCATTGCTCCTCATCTCCCCACTGGAACTCACTTGGCTCCATCTTCTTTAGGCCGTCACACTGGGTGTTTTTATGCATGGGTGTGATCTCTCTGAGCCTTCTCTCATCCACGCAGAACACTCCAGTGTCTCTTCAGGTGGTCAAATTCCTCAGCCTTTTGGTGACCCTGGGCAGGACTTGCTCCAATATCTGTGTCTCTCCTGGGCTGGGGAGGCCAGCACTGGGCACAGCTCTCCGGAGGGTTCTCAGCAGGGCTGAGCAGAGGGAAAGGATCACCCCTGGCCTGACCGGTGGTGCTCCTGACACAACCCTCATAATTCACCCTGAAATGATCAAGTTTCATTCTTCAAGACCACCCCACAGCATGAAGGCAAGAAATTAGAGTGAGGAAGAGACTGACCACAAAACCATCTTCCTGATCCAGACAAACCAAGTCCTGAAAGTGTCCCCATAAAGTCCCATGGTGGATTATTATCCCTAAGGTGAACTGATTAAAAAAGTGTAAGAGTATAGCAGGCAGGGGAAACATACTTAAAAAGCCTTACAAGTTCTGTTCTATTTTCTATTTATTTATTTTTAAATGGTACCAGTGCTCAGAATATTATAACTGCTAGTGGATGGAAAGAGACAGAAGTCCAGATGATTCTATTCCAAAATTGGGCTGACTTCAGGTCCCATCATAATGTTGTGGTTCATATTACCTTGTGGTATTTTAAACTTGGATGATGTTTTCTTTTTAAGATTTTGAGCTTAATGCAGTTACCTTGGCACAAATGTATTATCAAACATTTGTAATATTACACGTAAGTCTAATAAATTTCATTTTTCAGAACTCAATAGGGTTTTTTGTCTGCTTTGCTTTTTTTTAAAACCATTTTGCTTATTTTTCTTTCTGGCATGGGTTGAATGCTGGTGGGTTACTTTAGGCAAACAATTACCAATCAACCCTCAAGCAGAGTCCATAGGAGTAATTAACACTTTTCCTATATTAAAGCTGTGATGTTGATATATTTAAACTGATTTCTTGTGTCCTTATTTCAATAGGAAAAAGTTACACTCCTGCTACCTGGGTAAAAATAGATCATAAGTTGCCAAACAGATTGTTTACCATTTGGTGTGATAAAATTAAAATCTTAGAGATGGACAAGAACAACTTGATTCTTTATAATCTTATTATTTTTTTTAAAGCAGGGTGTGACACTTGTCATGTAGATGCAGGAATATGGAGTCAAGTATTGATGCTTTGCTGTTGCTTGACTTTTAAAAGCAACTTTTGGCTGCTGTTTTTCTTCTTTAAAGATGGTATAATACAAATTTATTGCCAAACAGTTCCTGACTTTTAAGTGATACATTTCCTGACTGTGTTCTAATCATTAAGCTTAAAAAAGGGGGAGTGGGCATAGAAGAAATTCTGAATGGCTGAAATTATATATTTTGACAGTTTATAAACAAATCTAATTTCTAAAAAAATCTGATTTTAATGTAATTACTCCTGTCAAAAAAAACCAACAAAACCACAAAAAACAAACAAACAAACAAAACCCCAAGTAACTCAAAACCACCAAAAATCTCCCAAACAAACTAAAGCCAAAAAAAAAAAAAGAAAAAAGAAAAAAAATGTTTTAAATGAAGCAAAGACCATCATTCTGGTTAAATAAAATGGAATTGGAAAATAAAATTGCTGTTCTAGCATAATTCTTTTAATTGTCTTTTTTCTCTACTCTCTTTTTTTGTCTGAAAATTCAGTACTCTATACAAGTATTTCAAGAATAGGAGACTGTGTTTCTTTTGACTATTGACTATTGTGTAATTGCCTGGGATCATACCAAAAATTATTCCTGTCTTTTAGCTGGTGTTGCTGCCATAAATGGGAAGCATCAACACCTCTGTGTTTTTACAATGTGGATACATTAACTTGCCTTTTGGTGAAATGATTTCTAACAAAGCCAGTATTTTACTAAGATTTAGGAAAATTAATTTATAAGGAGTTCTTGTCATTTTTACAGAAATCTCGTTTGCAGTAATAACAGTTTTAGTTACATTAAAATTTTAAAAAAAAGTCTATTTTAGGATGAAATAGAAGTATTATGGTGATATTTCGCAGAGTAACCCATTAAACCTGTATTCTTAGCATCATAATTCTGTAGAAATAGGTAGCTAGAGCATCTCAGTGCATTGTCTGACCAGGAGAGAGTCAGGATTGTTGAGTTGCAGCAATAAATAGTTGTACACAAATAGAACTTTATCGAGTATAAACCTGGAGATTGCTGCATGTTGTTTTTCTTTTTTCTAGATTAAAGCAAGTTGTCAAATCTGTTTGGTGTTTGTTTGTTTGTTTGTTTGTTTTCCTCAGTCAGTCATTCGTTCAAAATAAGGTAAAGACAAAAGCCACTCATGGCATCAGTTGTAAGGTAAAGAATATTCAATGTATGTTTATTTGAAATAGTGTTTCCACAGAAGTTGTTAAGAATCAGCACTCCTCCCAGTTTTCTGGTTTTGGTTGTATTTTCCCACTGTGCTCCTTTTTCTGCAGAGCTTAATGGGTGATCAAGTGGAATTCACAGAACAAGGATGGGTTTTGCTTAGGATTTAATCGAGTATGGGTAGCAGTTGGAAAATGCATGATTATGTTTTAAACCTCTGAAGTTATGAGTCACTGTTTGGGAGTTTCCTGCTGCATATTTATGAAGTGCTCAGAGATGACTCAGTGTGATTTTTAAATAAGCATTTGTAATTGTTTTAAGTATGTGCTAACCACTTAGGCTGAGAAGTAAGCATCCTTAATAAAATCTAAATAGTGGTTTAAATATCAGGTGCCAGGACCACCTTCCTTCCTTCCTTCCTTCCTTCCTTCCTTCCTTCCTTCCTTCCTTCCTTCCTTCCTTCCTTCCTTCCTTCCTTCCTTCCTTCCTTCCTTCCTTCCTTCCTTCCTTCCTTCCTTCCTTCCTTCCTTCCTTCCTTCCTTCCTTCCTTTTTAATGTTATTTTTGTAGGATGATCTGTTATTTTTAGGACATTATTGACCTGTGTGAAGAGTACACATGTGTCAGTAGTGGCAGCTTGAAAACAGGAATGGTTCAAGTGTTGTCTGAGCTCATGCTCAGAAATCAGCACCAACCACTTGCTGCAGACTGGTCAAGTTGTCACTGACAAGTCCTTTATAAATCTATATTTCTGAGAGAGCATTTTGTTACACCTCTCATTTGCTTTGTGACCTTTGCCTCTGGAAAATTTGTCGGGTTTTTTGGTTAATATCACAGAATTTAAAGTGTATTCTCTCAGCCTTCAGGAATCCTCAGTGCAGGTGGGACTGAAGCCAGCCAGCACAGGCTGTGTCCACCTGGCTGAATTGTGCCAAAATGGGGTCAGCAAAGAGTGGAGATTAATTTTGGTGTCATCTCTGTGATTCATATCTGCAGTTATTTTTCTTACGTCTACTGAAGAGCTATGTCCAGATTCCCTGTCCTGAGGGGAAACTTTTGAGGGAATCACATACAGTGACTTTATAGGAGCACTGAGTGTGTGTTTTAATAGTGTGACTGAAGGCTTGGTTGCTTGGCAGATTGACTTTCAAGGAGCCTGCCCAGGGAAAGAGGAAAGATACAAGAGAATGGAAAGTGTTGCTGTTCTGCAACTCGAAGAACCCATTTCTAGTCAGACTAGAGGATTGATTTAATTTCTGAAGCCTTAGTTCTTGAAAACTAATTTCACTGTTTTCTTATTCTGTTAGTTTTGATCATCATATTAAGGAGTAGGAATTTGCACTATTCATTCCATATTAAACTCATTAAATCAGTGATAAATTTAGCTCAGTAACTTTACTGATTTTAAAAGTGATTGTGCTACTGGAGCATCTGTTTCCAACCCAAGTAGCAGCTGAAAAATCTCAAGTGCTCAGTCTCTCGTATTTATGTGTTAATGTCTGTGCTGAATAAACAGATCTATAGATTAAGTTGTTCAAGCATTCCTCTTTTAAAGCCCCTTTCTTCATTTGCTTCTACTTTTGAAAATTCACTAATTGGGCTTATCCCTTCTAATCAGAGGAATTTCTGAAAAAATGAAGATGGTTTAACCCAAGAATTCCAAAGAGCTCTCATGTAAAAATCTGATCAGTTCTAAAAATCTTTTATGTAATGGATTTTCCCCCTCTGATTTGCTGGATGCATTGTTTCTTTTCAAGATACTTCAGTTACTGAGGAGGAGGATTTTTGTCTTTTAGGGTGTGGGTATAATTTTTCTTCAGGAGTGTAGTACAATAATATTATGAATAAAAATTATACACATAGTGAAGGGAGCTGGGTTCTTCAGCAGAGTGTTTTGAACAGTGAGTGGATCCAATGCCTTCATGAAACCATTTGTATGGGAGGGATCCCTGCAAAGTAAAATAGAAATTCTGGACCTGTGTAAGACCTTATGCCCATAGCAGGGTGCATGGGATCCTTCCTTCCTAGTCTGGAATATTATCTTCATATTCTCTGGTGGTTCAAAAGTTTGTAACTTTGACAAGTTAAGTTGTATGTTGCCATTGGGGAAGCAGAGCAATTAATACAGTTCCTTTACACTTACTGTTGGTAAATATGGTAAAGCCAGAAATGAAACTGCAGAGTTAATGATAAGGTACTTGGTGTTGGGGTACTTGTGTTGGTTGAAATGAGTTTTGTTAATGAGGGGCAGCACCATGGTAAGAAATTCTGTCCAAGTTCTTTGAAGCATGTTCAGAGCTCCTGAACAAAGAGAATATTACTGATACTGTTCACTTGATTCCTAAAACACTCCCAGAGACTCTGACAAAAAGCTCTTTGAGAGAGACAAGCGTGGTGTGAGATGAAAGTGAAGGTCCCATCATGAGCTGAGCTGGTTCAAGGTGGGATAAGTGGCCCAATTACACCATGCAGGGTGGTCACCTGCCTAGTTCCTTGGGATTGTGTTGTGCCTGTGCATGCTCATAAAGGGTCTGGGCATCAGGGTGATCAGAAATGTGCCAAAGATCATCAAGGGTAGCACACATGAAAACCAGCTCTTAGGGACTACAGGCTTATCCTGTAACAGGGGTGGGTTGTTAAAGTTTGAGGTGAAGATCAGCATTGATCCACATGTGCATGGTGAAGTTAATGCACATGAAGATGGACTTTAAATTCCAAATGCACAGCAATGGACTCTGAATTAACCATTGCAGTGTAGGGTAGAGATCTTGGAAGCATGAGCTGCTCTACAAAGGCAAAAGGAATATTAGGAATAGAATGCTAGAAAGTAAAGGCATAGAGAACAAACCAAGAAGATTTTTTTTTTACCTCTTTTTGTGTGCAGTCTTACTCTCTTCTCTCACAAAGGACATGGTGGAAATAGAAGGAACAGGGAGGGGTCGTGTTGAGGAAGAGTGAAATAGTGTAGAAATGTTTGGCATTAAAAACCAAAACTGAATAACTTTGTGGTGTTACCCAGGGACTTGTGGTTGTTGCATATGAGCCTCTTCAGGCTTGGTGGTGTTGCTTTGGTGGGAAGGTTGGAGGAGGACTCATCCTCACATTTGCAGACCTTAGCAGTGTTGTAGGGCTTTGTGAAAGTCTCACCTTGTAAACTGAGAATATATTCTGAGAGATAATGCTTGTTTGCTGAGTCTGGAGCAGCCAGGTGTGGTGTGGAGCCATTAAAGAAAACCCTGTGCCTGCTGGCTCCGAAGTGAGAGGTGACCCGCCTGTGAGTGATCAGCAGCACTGAGCAGAGGTGTCAGTCCCAGCTGCAGGGTCACTTCTTCAGCACTTGCCTCCGGTTTTTCCTGAAGTTCTATCTGAATTGTGACTGGGTTTATATGTTGTTTCATTTATGGGTTCATGATATGTGGGGTTTTTGTGCTGGAGACACATTTTTGTTTTGCCCACATCTTGGTTTTATCAACCTCTCACCAGGGTGTGCCTTTAGTGAGATGGAATATGCCAACATTTGTGCCTTTACTCTTGGGGACTCTGCCTAAAGGGTGAAATGAATGGGTTTCAGTGAGGAAATACATGCAGTGATGCTGCTCTACAGCACTCAGCATGTTCTTAGCCATTGCTGGGAGAACCAGGTGATATCCACGTAGAGAAATTTCCCCTTGGAAGAATGTGAGTATGTCTGTGATTTCTTCATCAACATGTGTCCCTGCATTATTCTCTCTTTCTACCTTCCTACTTCAGAGTCAGGGGAGGATTTATCCAAAACACTGTGGGCAGCTGGTCAAGGGAGGGAGTTCTGTGCTTCTGCTCTGGTCAGACCCCACGTGCAGTGCTGTGTCCAGCTCTGGGGTCCCAGCACAGGAAGGACATGGAGCTGTTGGAGCAAGTCCAGAGGAGGCCACCAAGGTGATTGGAGGGATGGAGCAGCTCTGCTGTGAGGAAAGACTGAGAGGATTGGGATTACTCATCCTGGAAAAGAGATGGCTTCGGGATGACCTCATTGTGGCCTTCAAGTACCTGAAGGGAGACAACAGGAAACATGGAGACAGATTGCAACGGACTGGACTGACAGGACAAAGAGGAATGGCTTCCAACTGAAAGAGAGTGGGCTTGGTTTAGATAAAAACAAAACCATTCTTTACTGTGAGGGTGGTGAGGCCCTGACACAGATTGCCCAGAGAAACTGTGGCTGCCCCATTCCCAGAAGTGCTCTAGGCCAAGTTGGGATGGGGCTCTGAGCAACTTGGTTTAGTGGAAGGAGTCCCCCCATGCCACGGGGGGTTGGAATGAGATGGTTTTTAAGGTCGATTCTAATTGATGGCATTCTATGATTCTGTGATTTCAGAATCACAGAAGCTATTAAGGAACGTGTTCTGACTTGCCCCTCCATTCCTTCTCATCCTCCAAGACCAGCATGCAGGATTGCCTTGTTCTCTAGCACATGTTTTTCTAACAGATTCTGCAGTTTAGTGTTAGCAGACAGAAAACTCTCCATGGGAATGTTCCACATAAAAGTTACTTGTGTTTAAATTTTTTTTTAATCTCTCTTCTGTATCTCAGCCAAGAACGAGATGCTGTGATAGCTGTGGTCAGCAGTGCTGGGACCCAGGCTGAGGGAGGTAAAACCTCTGAGGCAGCTAAGAATGGGCATCCAGCTACAACAGTGGAACCCAGGAGGCCTGGATGCAATTTGCCTTTAATTAAAGAAGGCAGAATTCTATGATCAATACAACAAAAAGAATTATGTATTTCCTGAATATTCCCAGAGGGGATTTAAACTCTGGGAGGGAATATTGTCCAGGGGAATTATGCTGTGTATTCCTGCCTTCTGTCTTTAGGAACTAACAACCTGTAGTTTCCAGCTAAAAAATGCGCACAAAATCACTTGAGAATGTGTGGCTGCAATAGTCAATTAGGAAGTGCAGAATTTAATGAGAGATGAATGCTCTTCAGTACAAGATTGCTGGATATTATATTTTATCTGTCAGCCTGTGTATCTGTTTGTCAGAGTGACCTTTCATTCACCCTATTTGTTAATGCGGAATGACTACACCAGGCCTGCCTTTAAACTTAATATTATTCTGCTCACATCTCCATTCTCATTATAAACATGGCTATTTTTAGCCTGCACAGATTCAGAATATGCCTTGTAAGCTTAAGGGGGATTTATTGAGCTCCTGTGTGTATTCACTAGAGATTCCTTGTTGAAGCTTACTGATTTAGGATTGGGGAGGGGTAAAATGTACTGTTTAATTCCCAGCATATGCCTGCAGGAGCTATATTTAGCTTCAGCTACTTGTCATTGCCATTGTGCTATTTTTACTAAGAGATGCAGCACTTTCATTGTTCAGGGGGTTTAACTAGACAGAAATGTGGATGGATGAGCTCTGTAAACTCTGGTGTGGTGCAGGAATTGCTGCTGAAAGTCCGTGTGTGTGCACTGGGGGCACTTGAGTAACACTGCTCCAGAGCCCTGCACAACAGGCACCTTGTTCACTAAACAGGGTATGTAAAGTCACCTGGTTAACACAAGTGCTAAAAATTACATTTAATTGTGTGCTAGACTGACAGAGAAGCTTAACAGGAGTGACAATGTGGGCTTTGTTTGTATTTGTACATGTAAAGGTCTGACTTGCTGCAGAGGCAGGATTTATTTCATTGCTTAATCAGTTGTTTGGAATTTTATCCTGGCTTCTGTAGTTGCCAAGTGTATTTTTAATGGAATACAGAAGAGAAAAATTAGCATGGAGAGTGCGTGCTGCAGTTGGGTCCGTGAGGATGACTACATATGCACTACAAGATCATTACATATGCATATCCTTTTTATAATGCATGTATCAAGGCTCCTGCTATCAATTACTGCACTGTTTGGTGCTCTAAGGAACAATATCTACAGGGAGAGTCTCCTTTTCCTACTTGGGGAAAATTAGGAATTCTACCTTGATCAATGAAGTATTCTAGTGGATTCAGATTTGCTTCAGGATTGGCATGCAGAGAAAAGTATAGGTGCTTTCTGCCCTTTCTTGGGTGCTTAATTTCTCTTTAAAAACACAAGATTTATGTTTTAGCAAACAAAAAGAGGACAGTCATATCATCTATGAAAATGCAAAAACCTTGAAGGATTTTGTGTGTCAGAAAATCAGACAGGTTAGCCTTGAGTGAAGAGACTGATTCTGTCCAGTGAGAGTGCAATGAATAAATTTCTTTCTGCCAAGCAAATGGATCTCTTGCTGCCAATCTCAAGTCCATGGTTGGACTTGATGATCTTGGAAGTCTTTTCCAACCTTAGTGAATCTACGAGTCCATGATATTGCTGTGCACTTATCCCACCAATTATCTTCATGTAAAATTTCAATTTATTATATATATATTTTTAAAATAATAATGAGGTAGTGTTTTCTACAGGCAGAAAACTTCATAAATATTTGTTGGCGAGTTCAAATTCTAATCTTCATTTCTTAACATGGATCTTTCTTGGGCAGCCTAAGATTGTGCCAGACACTAAAGACATTAGAGAGAAACAATTTGATTTCAATTTTGAAATTATACTCACCTTGAATTAACCCTTGTGAGGTGTAAAGTCTTGATGCTCTCCTCATAACAACTGCCAAGCTCCACTTCTCCTTCCAGATGTCCTTTCAGTACCAGCATTTCGAGTAAAGAAAAGTCTGGGTGTGAAGGAATGATGTGAATTCCTTCATGGAAGAAGGTTTGGGGGTATCAAGGTCCAAGTCCTTCAGGACTGAGTTCAGCAGCAAGAGTTGGGTCCAGAGACTCCGAGCTGAAGAGTTGTGCCTGAGTCAAAACCACAGATTCCAGCAGTGCTGTTCTTTCCTTGGGGGTGAATAAAGACACAATGCTACTGCCATTTAACTGGAGGATTTTTTTTCTATTAGATTGGAGATTTTTGTCCTCCCAAGGAGAACTACAGAATTTGAAGCTAGCTAGAAGTGTCTCTGGTTTTCCTCTTTAGCTGTGTGGGAGTATATTTTTTTCCTTTTATCCTCCTGAGAACATATGAGGAGGAGGATATTCAGCCCATGGACATAGAAGCACCACTTGCTTCTCCTAACATTGCTGTAAAACCTCATTCCTTTTACACAAAATCATCCTTTAAGCCTCTTTTTTTTATATACAGACTTCATTCTTTGTCAGGTTGCCATGTGGAACCATGGGCTGTAGACTCAGTGATGAGAAGAAGAATCAAAAATGACAGGTATTCTTTTGTTAGACCATTGTAAATAAAGCTCAAGAAAGTGCTAATCTATATTAATTTTGATAGCCAGATGAATACTTAGGCAGAGCTATGTGCATTTCCAAATGCCAGCACTGGATTTTGAGCTCAGTGCTAAACATAGACACAGTCCTTGTGTTCAAAAATTGCTACACAGTGGAAGCTTGATGTATTTGAGTCTCATCTTCCTTGGTTTCTGCTATTTAGGCATCTCCATTTCCTTCCCAATGCTCACTTTTTGGCCTTTTCCTTAAAAATAAAGATTCAGCTTTGTCCCATGTCTTGTGTTTGTGTCTGAAATGTGTTGCTGGAGCAGCATATCTCACATGCATGGATTTAAAGCTTGCAGCTTGCAGAATTGGACATTTTTGAGGTTGATCCAGTCCTACATGGTTTTGGGGCCATCTCTGCTGTTGTCAGGAGCTTGAGCATTGCCAGGGTCACCTGCTGCCCTTGAAAAGAGTGTGGTTAATTGGAGAAACTCGCTTTCTCCTTGTTACTGCCACATCATTTAATTAGTTACAACTAGGCAGCTGAAATTCCTGATCCATGGTTTATTTATACAAAGCTCTTTAAAGATTTTAAGCATTCCACACAGTAGAAGAAATGGGGAAATTAATTTTGTTGAGACAGATCCTCTGGTGCTTTTTGTGAGATGAAACTAATGAAGTAGCACATTTTTATTTCCTTTTTTTACTGATGAGGATTTTACTGATTGTTGGTTAGAGTTGAGTGTGGGAGTGGAATGGTCAGAGAAGAAGAGGAGGGAGGGAGGCAGAGACAACTTAACAAAATTTGGGTTTGTGGTAAGTTTAAGGAAAAAAAAATCCCACACCCAAACCAAGAAACACAAGGCAAGAGGTGAGAAAAGCAGCTCAAGTTGGAAAAAATGGCTGAACAGTCAGGAATGTGGGGAGCCAGTGCTGCTAATGGGAATTTGGGTGAGAAGCAGATGAGGAGCAGGATAGGATTTGGGAATAAATCATGTTTACGGTTGGGAAGTAATCTGTATTTTTTTGTTTTTCCAAAGGAAAGTGTATTTGAAGGTTACACACCTAGAATAAATTCTTTTTTCAAATTTCAAGCCCTAATCTCATAAGAAATTATACTCATTAATGAGAATTGTGCTTTAGAAGGCATTCAGAAGCTAAAATGGAAGGAATATGTTCTGAATTTGTATACTTTTGAACTTGGTCTTCTGGTATTTCTTTAGTCATTGCAGTCAGCATCTGCAGTTCCTCAGGAGCAAACTGCCTGTAGCATCAACATTTAATCTTCTGTTGAGTGCTGAGATCTACTTAGTGCCATTTTTACTATACTAAGGGAATTTAGAAAAGACCTGCAAACACAAAGTATGTGAGCCTTGAACACAAATTCTGATTTATTAATTTAACTATGAAAAACAGCAATAATATTTCAAAATTGTGTTTCAGTCTGGAAAAGATTTGAGGACAAAATCTTGCTTGGCTCCCTTAAACACAAAGAGAAGGATGTGAGGTGATGAGATACTCCAAGAAAAAAATATTATAATAACAGCTGAATCTTCTGGTTCTTCCAGTAGCAAGATACACACAGGGATGAAGTGAATTATTGCCAGTAAAATTGTTTAGAAATGAAGAAGCAAAGAATAAGGAAACAAATTGACCAAGCAAAATGAGTGATGTAGGAATTCTACCCAGGAGCTTCTGACCTGAACTGTTTCCAGGCAGGTGAATTTTACAAAACCTAAAATTAAGATGTATAAAAGTAATTTTCCTCAGAAACGAGGAAAGTAAATGAATATTTTATTGTTTACTCGTTTACAACACATTACTATAAATTTGAGTTTCCTGAGTACTAATTCATGCACTGTGTGTCATTCTCACTGTTGGTGGTTTCTTTGCTGATTATTTTTAATTTTGCTGTTCAACAGTTTTTAAAAGGTTTTTACAGTTTGTTTTTTAACTCTTTTTTTTGAAGAAAATGACATTTAAAATGCTTTTCATATATTGAAGGATTTTTTCTTAAAAAAAAAGTCTGATTATGAGAATTGCTAATATTAAATTAAGCTGGTGTTTTGTGTTCTTCTATTTTCCAAAGTTTTATTTTCCTTCACATAGAGCATATAATGATTAGATCTCTGCAGGTGGGCCCTTATATCCTTGATTTATAGTTCCTTAACATGCTCTTGGTCTAAGGCAAATTCTTGAGCTAAGATAGTGTTATTTGCCACGCAGAACGTTGAGGAGTTTTTGGGGGGCAAATTTTCTTGAGTCTGGTATTCAGTCAGCCATCCCTCAGTTGAGAACAAGCAGAGAGAAAGGACTGAGCACCATATTTCACTTATCAGCACAAGAAATGCCTTTCACACAGCTTTTCCCTCATTCTTTTCTCTGTTTCTTTTGTCATTGCCTGTTTTGGAGTTTTCTGTTGTCAGTAGTGTTCCAGCTTCTGCATGAGCAGCAATAATCTGTAGAATTAGATGGAAATTCTCTTTGGATTTGACTCTCTGCTTCTGCATAGGAAATACTGTGGTAATAGTTCAGTAGATGTACTTGCTCTGAGCTGTGGATTGCAATTGAATTGGCATTTAAAAATCAGTGTTAAAGGTGTTGCTGCTCAGAGTCACCACTGAGGTGTTGGCAGGTGTGTCCTGACTGTTGCCAATGAGTGAGGAAACTTCAGTGCCCAATGGTTTGCTTTTCATTTGTGGCATCAAACTTCAGCTCCTTTCTAACTTTGCTTTAAGTTTTATTATGAGAGAACAAACTGGTGCCAGCTCTATGCTGAAAATACTTTGAGGAGAAAATGCATGAAAAACCAAAGCAGCCATTTTTGATAGTTTATCTGCAGAATATTTCTGGTAGGTGTCATTGATAGTGGCTGCTGCTGGTTAAGAATCTCTCATTTGGAACTTAGATGCAGAAACATTTTTGTTTCCTTTTCTTCATCAATAGAAGGGAGGACCAATGAAATCATAAAAAATTTATCAAACCAAAGCCATCATAGTAAATATTTACTCTTGAGTTTCCAGAATGGAGCTCTGCCTTAAAAACAAGAATCTCCCACACCATTCAGGTTTCTGAATTTCAGATGTGTTCAAGAGTTATCAGTAGGCTTCTTTTCCTGCCTGCCCTGAGAGCCTGGTGTCCTTCCTTCCTTCCTTCCTTCCTTCCTTCCTGCCTTCCTGCCTTCCTGCCTTCCTTCCTGCCTCCCTCCCTCCCTCCCTCCCTCCCTTCCATTTTGTGGATCATCTGCAGGCAGAATGACGTTCTGGACACTCTGTCATCTCATTTTCAGTCTGCAGTGATGCAGTTTGGAGAAATCTAGGAGAGGCTATTGGGATTTGTAAGAATGAAGAGACTCTGCATCTCAGGCTGTGATTTCTGAAGGTTTGACAAGGAGTCAGGATACAACATTATTTAAATTGGGGGCTGTAGCATTTGGGCTGTTCTCTGCAGGTGCTGTGGGAGAGAGTGGTAAATGATTTTAAATTTTTAGGTTTATGAAAGTGTAGGATTTCTTTTTTTTCTATCATAGAGATAGAAAATCAATCTTTCATGTTATAGGTGAAGTAATTTTTGAGGTTTTAAAAGAGATCGAATTTTGTTGTTGTTGTGGGTTTTTATAAAATATTTTTTTTTCTGTTCATATTACATAAATCCTAAGCAATAAAACTTTCTCTTACCACCTGAAGGCTCCTGAAAAGAAATCATTCAGTCATACTCCTCACCTACACATCCATCTACAGTCCTGATGTAAAGTCTAGCTGATGTTTTTCCCTTGTGTGCACATGCACATTCATAGGCTCCTGTAAATCATCATGGCCAGATAAAGAAGAGAGGTTTGGGTGTTCTGCAGTTCTCAGAATCTCTTGTTTCCCCAGTGTTTAATGTGCCCAGGTAGATCTTACATTTTGGGTGAGAAGGGATGTCCTGCTCCTGTCTGGATTAGTAGAAGATGGTTGGGTTTCCTTTTCCCTGTTCTCTCCAGTGGAATTTCAGGAGACACAGCATCATCAGCAGGATTTCTCCCACAAAATCCTCACTGCAACAGGGACCAAGATTATGATGGTGCCCTTAAACTCTCCTGCTCATCAGTGGCACATAATGGTTGCATTTTACGCCTTTTTCCTAGAGGTTTTTCACTTGGAAAGGAGTTTGAATCCAGAATCGTGATGCTCTGTGACCTTTCAAGCTGAAATCTGTGATGTATTTACTTGTAATGACATGGACCTGGGTCTCCTAAAGCAGCTTTTTGCCATGGTCCTGTGAGGAATGAACCATGGAGCTTTTCCCAGCAGGAGCCTGTGAGCATTACAGCAATCATACAGAACATGCACAGAGTTTTCACCATGCCCTAATTGAAATTGAAGTCCATTCCCCCATTACAACATAAGCAGTGTCAGATCCCTGCACTTACAGAGCCTGGCTCTGATTTTTATGAAATGGTCCACTTGGTTAATTAGGATGAAGTATGTTTTGAATGAGTTTGTGCTTTTTTATTTTTGTGTTTAATATTGATTAGCTCTCCTGACATAACATAAACTTGAGTTCATTAACTACAAATTAGGAATTGACATAAACAGAGTAGATGGGGATGTCCAGAGTGCCCAGTGCAGGGACTTTATTTGTATTGTAAGGTGACTCTCATGAATTTTAATGAAACAAAATTACGAATTAAAATCAGTCCACTTAAAAGTGAGTTGGTAATAGGCAAGAACAGTCAAGTGCACACATACAGCAGAACATTAAACACTTGATTTTGGTATTCTTTAAATCACTGAATTTTGGTTATTTTAAGAAAATTATTCTATCTCGCTTTCTTTTCCTTCAGCCAGACTTAGAATGGTATCAAACAGAAATGGGGCTTTTGTAAGTTGGAAAATCCTTAGATTGTTCCTTAGAGCTCATGAAAAAAAAATAACAGGTCTCATAATTTTTTTTTTGTAAATCTTCAGTTGAAAGGCAGAGTGTTTTTACCTCTCTGAGGCTTGATGGTGTCTGATAAATAGATTTGCTTTCCTGGATAAGTTGTTTACTTGAGGTTTGGCATTTTTTTCCTTTTTTTTATAAAGAATGAGCTAAATGCCAAAGATGAAATTGGTGTTGTTTCTAAAGCCTTTTAAGAAGTGTCTGTCCTTGCAGATACAGGCTTCAGTATAATACGTGATGTCCACCTTAGGGTAGAGGGTTGGCACTGCCTCTGTCCTTGCTCTGAGATGTGGCAGCAGCAGCTGCCCGAGGACCAGAATAAAAACTGAGCAAAAAAAATCCAGTGACATTTCCCAAATTCTCACCTTGCTTCCAGCAAATCATATTTCAGGAACATAATGAAAGAAGAGGTGGTGAATAATCTCTTTGGATCAATCAAAGGGTTGCTCTGAGCTTGAACATTGATGATGACATGGGGGACTGTGCTGGGAAGTTTCTCCCATGCTGTTCATCGAGGGGAAAGACACAAAGCCCCAAATTTCTTCACAGAATTAAAGGGCTCAGTGCTGCTGAGAGCAATGAGTGCATAAGGCTCATGCTAGAGAATCATCCTTATTTTTAGTATTTACAAGCCAGCCATTTCCTATAAAATGAACACAAAGACAAGGTGCATGCAATTAGATATTGTTCCAATCTGTCAGTTCGTGGCCATGAGAGTAAGTTTGCAGTGACTTGTTGAGAGACCAGATTCTTTTAGCTTTGTATAATTTTTATCTGCCCCCAAACTTTGAAGTTTTTCCATTTGATTTTGCAGACAGTGAAGTGGTGAATATTTTTCAAGAGTATGAAAGAGTGGAGCATTTAATAAACCCTAACTCTTTTAAGCAACACTTTCCATTTTTTTCAATGTTGAATGTGATACAGAGAGGAATTATGTAAAGGGAAGTCCAGCTGACTTTGTGCTGCACTCTTTAGTTTTCAAAAGGATTAGGCAATTGTTTGCCTAAGATGCAGTTATTTGTTAGGTTGCCTTTTTTTCCTGAGATAACAGAATGGATGGGTTAGGAAAGCAAATTTTCAAATCACTTCTGTGGCCTAGTTTAACTGAACTTGTAAAATGCAGAGTAGTGAAAAATAGCTAACAAGGAATTGACTTTTATTCCTCCAGACACTGGAAGCCATTTTGAATTTCAAGTACTCTGGTGGACCAGGACATGCTGAAGGATATTACAGGAACCTTGCCCTGGGGCTCCACGTGGAAGTGGAGCCCTCTGTTTTCTTCACTCGCATCAGTACTCTGCCAGCAACAAGGTGAGCCTTGCCCTGACTCTTGAAATCTCACTCACTCTCTCTGTTCTGTTGAATATAACTTAAAGACCACATTGGAAGCATTTTTAATATAATCAGCAACATGGAGGTAAAGACTTACCTTTTACCTTGAAGAAATTTTCAAATTGCTCATTTAGGAGTTTATTGAAGTAATTAATGTGCATTCAACAGCTTCTGAGGTTTAGACGTTTTCTCATGATGATGTATTTTAGCAGGGACAGGATATCTCATAGTTATTGTATAATTTGATGACTTTTTTCTGTATCTCTTAGCAGTTGTGGTGTGTTGTGCATTACAGAGTTTGGTGTTTTTATAACAGAATCTTACTGAAAACGCACATGTGAATGATGTGACAAGTAAATTGTGACCAGACTCTCCTTTTGTGTTTCTTGTCTCTTGTAAACCACCGAGTAGTTTCACATGTCATAGTGAATATTAAAAATCAAGGCAACACTTGGTGGTGTTCAAATGCTGTGGTCATGAAAATGTTTGAATAAAATTTTTCAGCCACTGAATGCAATCAGTTTTAATAATTAGTAGGATTATTGTAAAAAATCCTTTATGCACAGTGGGAGCAAGAATTTGGTTTGATTAAATTCTGAGATTATTTCAGTGCAGTTATGTATGCAACACTAATAATAATAATAGTTGAGAGGGAATTTAATTGATCCAAGAGATTCCTACTGGGCCTGGGACCCTTTCATGACAGTCTTCAGAAATTTAAAGATGGACAAGAAGGAACTGCCAGTCTAGGAGATACTGTGTGAATATTTAATTTTCAAAGGAAAGAACTGAGTCACCAGTATCATACCATGGCAGAAATGTTCAAGGATACATGGACAGCCTGTAGCAGCAACATAGCCTGAAAAACAGGGCTGTGAGCAGAAGAATTAAAGCCTCAAGGAAAGTTTTAGGCTTGAACATGAAGAAAAGTTGGAGAGTCTGGAGCAAGAAGAGTGATAAGATTTTTGCTAAAACGTATGTTTAAAGCAACTTCTGTTCCTGCTGAAGGGAAGATGTCTGACAAGGGAGTGGAGTTTTTAATCATGGCACTGCCAAGAGGGAGGGGATTCTGTTCTTCCCCACAGGTGATGACAGCAAATAACAACCTTTGCAGATAGCAAGGGAGTTTTAGGTTAGGCAAAGATATCGAAACACTGCAGTAGTTTTTAAAGAAAATGTTAAAAAATTAGATGAACAAGATTATTTTTAGTGAGTCATTTGTGTCCAGCTTTTATAAAACCATATGGCTCTATTAGTAAGCAAGTTTCTTGAGCATTTTGCTGCTTGAAAGTGTAACATAACACGGTTTTATTATTTTAGGAGTTGCTCAAATAAAGCAAATTTAATGCTGCTTGGCAAAGTCAGAGCACGGTATCCAGAACAACTGTAAAATTGTGGGCCCCTTTTTAATGATGTTCAGTTTCATCCCTGCAATGGCACATTCTTCAGCCTTTGTATGGTTTTCAGGATTGAATAAGTGATGTCTCTTGAACAACCTGAAAGTACCACAGCTAAAAATACTTTTCAAGAAGACTCATTATACAAGTTTAAATAACCAGATTTCATTTATTATTTGAAGGCACAGTCCCCTCCATTCAGTGTCAAATAAGCTCTCAATAATGTGTATCTGTCTCAAAATGTGTATTTTTAATGGACAGACTGCTCTGTGGTTCACTGCAATTCCTTATAGTTGCAGAGTGGATTGGGGGTAAAGCTGCAAACCTTCCATCAAAGCTTCAAATGCAACCTGATGCTTTTATTTGACTCCCCCTTGTTGGGATGTTGGCTTTTCGTGCTTGGCTTCCCCAGCTGTGTTTTGTGTAGGCCAAGCTTATCCCACCCCTGCCTTGTTAATCTGCTGTCTGGAGTTCATGATGTGGGGCAAGCATTTAATGCTGAAATCTTTACAAATAGGTGGAGGTGCTAATTCAAAGGCAGAATTTCTGTGTTAGCAGGGCACAGTTTCCCACGTCGTGTGGCAGCTGGTGCTATATTTAGTGGCTCCAATTCAGCCAAGTGCTTCAGCTCACGTTGTGTGTGTTTGCTTCATCCTTTGCCTGTTCATCACACTGATCAGCAGTTAAATCAGTGGAAACTTTCAGTGGTTTGCTGGTGGGAGATGTAGTTAAAGATGCGGCTGCTTTTAAGGGTGCCTAAAAGCTGTACTGGGTTGGAGAAAAAGAGTGTAATATTTACATTTCTCTCAGAAATGTGTTCTTGTCAGACCTGTCAAAAAGCTTTTTGTTTGTTTGGCTTTTTTTTTTTTTTTTGTGTGTGTGTGTGTGATTGTTGTTTTTTTTTTTTAACTTTAGGGATATATTGTTTGCTAAGTCATGAAGGCATTTTGGTGTTCTTGTCTCTTACTGCTTGTTCCATGTTATTGGCTTTCGTGATCTGTAACACAGTTCCTTTACTCTTGTGCATCCCTTTGCAGGTTCTCTATCAGAAGGAGAAGTTATGGCATTTGATATTATAATTTAGAGTTAAAAAATGGCAGAAATGTGTGTCCCAATCTCCTAAACTGCTCATCATTAGAGGAAGCAAAGTTTTTTTTTTTTTTACTTTTGATCATCTCTGCCATTATCTGAGACACAAGGACAGCAAATTATAAGTTTGGGGTTTTTTTACTTGCTCTGGTAAAAACTCAAATCTCATTTCCTTTTGGTTTACAACTGAGACTTCACTGCTTAAGTACTGTCTGAGGTGCTGAGCTATTTTTGTTTAGTCATTACAAGAAATTGTATTTTATAATTTACCTCCTTAGCTGTCTTTTCAGAATGGAAGTTATCATTGCTTTCATTATCTGCATTAATTTTTTTTCTTTTCTTTTTCCTTTTATTGTTTTATTTTTCATTTTTGCCTCCACAGAAGTAAGAAACATTATCTTAGTAACTCCTGGGCTTAAAAAGTCAAAGCAAACGAAAAAACTTTGAGCATTGATTCTTCCCTTAGGCCTTTAGTGAAAAAAACCTCAGGAAAAATGTTAATGAAAACATTTCACCCCCCATTGTAACATGAAGATTGTGGTTTATGTAAAAGTCTTCCAAACTTAATTGGTATTTCTTCTATTTAGCTGCTTGAGCAGAAGTGCATGGGAAATATCACTGAAACAACTGGGGATTTGGGCCTGGGTTTTGTTTCTTTAAATATCTAAGC
The DNA here is from genome assembly GCA_024734555.1 of Trochalopteron elliotii. Classification (NCBI taxonomy): domain Eukaryota; kingdom Metazoa; phylum Chordata; class Aves; order Passeriformes; family Leiothrichidae; genus Trochalopteron; species Trochalopteron elliotii. Next base: position 809,280 of record JANPWX010000063.1, on the reverse strand, counting down.
AAAATTATATCTTCCACTCATGCACAAGCTCCTGCCTCATGGGGAGAAGCTTCATTAACCACACCTCAAATATATCTTCAGTAAAGTTTAATCATGACAACAGATCCTTTTAACCTTTGTCTGTGCTGATCTGGGGGTGTTGAGATCGGTTGGATACAGCCCTTGCCATGCTGCAGTGCCTGGTCTACTGCCTGATTCTGGTTCAGATCCCTGCTCTCCCCACACCCAGTTATGGTTCAGATCCCTGCTCTCCCCACACCCAATTCTGGTTCAGATCCCTGCTCTCCCCACACCCAATTCTGGTTCAGATCCCTGCTCTCCCCACACCCAGTTATGGTTCAGATCCCTGCTCTCCCCACACTCAATTCTGGTTCAGATCCCTGCTCTCCCCGCACCCAGTTATGGTTCAGATCTCAGCTCTTCCAACACCTAATTCTGGTTCAGATCTCAGCCCTCCTCCTGGGACAGAGGATGTTCTGTCAGTGAAGGATCTCATCTGCTCCCAGGTCCTTCCCTGGGTGTCACCCCGTGCTCCCTCAGCTGCCTGCATCCAAAGGGGGTGGCAGAGCAGCCTTGTGCTGGGAAATACTCCCTCTGATCCTGTTCCCTGTGATCCTTGGCTCTGCTTGTTCATGTGTGCAGGGAGGCACACATGTGTCCCAGCAGGCATCATCAACAATGCAGGAGTCTGAAGCAGCTCTGGAATGGGGTATAAGAGATAAGGAATTCATATTGAAAGTTATCCCACTCTGTCCTGCAGCTCAATGAAATCTTGAAGGGTTTCAGGAGATCTACTTGTTTAACCACTTATTTACCATAAAATGGTAAATACATTTACTATATGGTAAATATATTTAAATAATATTTAATAATAATTTTAATATATTAAAATATATTTACTAAATGATAAATGTATTTACTATATAGATACATCTGTATAGTAAAATTGTTCTAACTGTCTTCTGTAATTGGCCTTACCATGTTAATTGATTCCATACCAGGGCTTAGCCTGCAAAACACTGCTGGGCTTCCAGACCTCCAAGCAGTGCAGTTCCAGACTGCCAGTGAGGATTCCAGGGTCTGATCCTAGGCTGTCACTGGAGATGGATTACAAATGGTGCAGTGTAAGGATACATTCTGTTGATAGTTTCGTGTGATTCTCCTCCTTATTTTGATATCCTGTTAGTTCCAAGCAAGTCTACTGTTGAAACTTACCTAGGTTTTCTTGAACAATGTTCTTTATACCTGTTGTTTCTGTCAGATGTGTTATCTGCCTGTTTTCATGGGCACTGAATGTCCTTCCTTATTGCCTTTATAAAAGAGCATGAAAAAATACCAGAAAAAGTACTGCAGATCTCACAAGAATTCAAGTAATGTACTCTGAAGGCTGTGAGAGACCTGCTGGTCTCCCTGTGTCCCTTTCCACTGTGCCATACAAAAGTGTCTTAAATTTAAGAGCCTACAAAGGCCAGAAAAAGTTGATCTTGCTTACTACAGATGTGGTGAGACAGTAATTTGTAGTGAATTTGTAGATGAAGTCAATCCTCAGGAATGGTGCCTTCACTTTTAAGCAAAGTTGGGAATTCAGATATGTAATAATATTCTTACCTGTAAATTCTACAAATTCAAGATGATAAGGTAATTTTTTAATCTTTATTTTTTTTTCTTTGTGGGGCAGAATACTGTGCTTTCTATCTTAAAGCCACCATACAGCTGCTGAGACATCAACTGCAGATCTCTTCTGGCAAGTGCTGAGCCTTAGACTCTGTTCTTGTGTTTAAATCAGAGGGAAAGAAAGGGAATGGTAGCAGGTCTGACACTGTTAAATTCAAAGTGCCAGTCCATCTAACTGTAGGTTCAAGGTAATTTTCCTTTGTATCATTAATGTACATCCTTAAATGAAATGATTTGCTTTTGCCCAGAAGGCCTCAGTTCATTGCAGTCTGCAATGTGCTCCCTAGGCTGAGACTTCTCATGTTCTGTATCTAAAGTTAGGATGCAGTTTTTCCAACTTGTTTTCACTGAGGGTTTGGAGACAGAGAAATCTTGGCTGTGGTGAGGGTTCTCAGGAGGTCCTCAGTTGGGTGGGTAGAACTTTGAGGCTTAATGAAATCAGACAAAATTTTTAGAATTTCCATTCCAGTTTCCAAGGTTGCCCCTATTTTCACTACAATAAATTGCAACACGACAGGTTTGAAGTCCTGATTTTTGTATATTTACAAATTATACAAGGAAAAGAGTAAACAGCATTGTTTCTTCAGCTGTGCTCTAACAGATTTTTTTTTGTTATATGATAAAAAGTTATGTAGTTATGTAGCAGTTTCTGAAACCCTTGTTGGTTTTATATAGCCAGATTTTTAAATTAATGTTCACATTTGCTACATTCAGAATGAGAATTGTTCACCTGCTGATGGGTAGCTGCTTATAGTCTTCTCTTTCTTAGTATTTTGGTGTTCAAAATGTCATAGAGCTTTGAAAGGTGGAGGAAAACCTCTCTTGTTTGGGTGCTTGAAGAGCAAGATGTTGAGTTTGGAGGACTAAGATATGACCTGTTTAAATTGATCTGATGTTTATACACGGAGAAAATAATTAGTATTAAGTTCACTGTTTTGTTAATGAAAAGTATTAATAATAAGTCAGTCAAATTAGTAACCAGGCAAATTCAACTAAGTAAAGCAAATAAAGCTCTCATTCGGTGCAATTAAACTGACAAATCATTAGGAAAATCTGTCAAGCAATGGATTTATATTAATGTTCTCAGGATTGGATGTCATTCTAAAATATATTCCTTATTTCTACATTCTTGAGCTCAATATAGATTCTACTGAGTGTTAACTCATGGCACGTGGGAGGTTACATACAATAGTTAAATTATCTTGGTAATCAGAGGTATTTAACTTGTGCTAATGGTGTAACATTGCAGTGGGTTCATGAAAGAGCAGCAGAAAGTAGCTTGCAGATTGAGAGAATTGATTTTTGAGATCCAGATGTTAAATATGTATGGTTTGACACATGAAGATGTGAGAACATAAATCTGAAAATATTTATAGATGTGCTGGGAATATTTAGCATAAGTGAAAAGGTTTACAACTGGAAGAAGTCAGATGAGGACGCTTCTTGGAATATGTGAAAAGACCTTTTGCCAGTAAGGTGGAGAAACTGACTGAATCACCTGAACTTAGTCTTGAAAACTTCATTTTTAGATAATTTATTAAAAATTAAATTAAAGAGACCCTACTGAAGACACAACAGCATCAACAAAGGTGCTGTAGATTGTTTTTCTGCTGTGCTGCTCTTTGTGTTGGTCAGTGGATTTTGGAGGACAGATTTTGTCATCTGTCACACCATGGTCACCAGAGCCAAAGCTGCTCTTCCCTGTCTTTGTCCATTCTGTGTAGCAATGGCTGTTCTAGGAAAGCAGAAGAGAAGAAAGAAAGAAAAAAAAAAAAAGCATGGATATGAAAATATTCCATGATTTCAGTTGATGGGAAAGTGAGATGAGTCAGGATGCAGAAAACTTGCCAACCCTCCTGAGAGTTTCTTGTTTCAAATGACTTTTAAACTAGGCTGGAGACAGAACTGCAGAGAGATTGTTCACTGAAGTGAGCCATCATTGCAGCTGCATTTGGGGTTTAATTCTGTGTTCAGTGTTGCTGGAGAATATCCTCAGCTGTCATTTCAAGTAATCAAATTCCTCCTGAAAGAGATTTCTAGATCACAGTGTCATTGTCACTTGCCTGAAGTTCCCATGGCCCCAGTTTTGTGACTGTTTTTGGAGCCATAACTGGCATTGTAAGATTTTAAAAATACAGCATGATTCATTGTGCTGCTAACTTTTGCTTGTGCTATGTTCTCAATTCTGCAGTAGATGATAACAGAAATTCATTTATACACTAAATCGCTGAGATACTGTTCAGTTAACTCATTTTTCAATTAAAAGAAAATATTTCCTCTTTGTTTTTTGATATCAGTATTGACTTAAATTTGTTATTCTGAGCTTTTCAGATGATAAATCAATCTACTGAAAATGTTTCCTTCTAATTCTACTTTTTACCTCTACAACCTTCTGCAGTTTTGTGTTACTTGTAAAAGAAAATCTTGAACATGACATTTATGGAAGACTTTTCAAAAGCAAGCATCATGAACAAATTGAAAAGATTATCAAAATGGAAAAATGTTTGATGTGATTTTTTAGTAGGCTGAGTTTATTGGACCAGACTTAATTCCTTGTCATTAGATGGGAAGAAGAGTCAAACCCTTTCACAAGCTTTTGTTCTCTATCCTGGTGTCTGTGCATGGTCCAGCACAGCTGATGATGGTTTCATGTGTTTGATACCATCCTAAACCACAAACCCACCCTTCCCAAACAAAAACTGTCTGATTCTGGATGTGTTAAACCCAAACCTTCAAAAGAAGCTGGTGACAATGAAATGACCCCTAAAAAAGAATGGGAAGTCACTGGTGACCCTTCAGAATGGGTGAAATATGGGGGATGGTGTTCTCTGCCTTCTATGGGATGGGTGGTAACTGACACCTGCTTAACTAAACTTAGAGGACTCAAAATCTACCCTCCCCAACCAATTAAATATTTGGTGTAAACCATTAAAAGGTGGTGGATAGTATGGGAAAGGGAGAATAAATTGTGTATATGTGGGCAAGTCTTTCCCAGTTCCAGAAATTTGTGGCTTATGACTGGTGTTTCTCTGCCAAACATGTCAGTAGGCCATTATGGTGTATAATGTAGTCAACTTTAGATCCATTTATTGAGTGTTTTGAGGTTTTTTATAAGCTGTCGGACTTTAAAAAAACCTGATTTACATAGTGTTGAGGTCAGTACTAGTGGTCTAAGATTTGGTCAATTGTCTTAAAATCCTTAAAACAATTTGATGTTTGAAATTTTCTGGTAAAGAGCTTGGTTTAAGAAACACATTTCTGACTGCACGTAAATATAGGAGTTCAGCAAAATCTTACTGGAGTTCCTTTATCACACTTGCATGAACATGATTTGCCTCTCAAATCTCCTTTACTGACATAAATAAATAGGTTCTTTAATTCTTGTCTTGCATAAATAGATTCTTTAATTCCTGTCTTGCAAAGGATGTCCTTCTGTAGGTTCTGCTGGAGGGAAAATTAATTTTAACTATTTGGCTTTCTTGTTAATTCTTTATTTTTCTGGAACTTTCATAACTCAGCATCATGAGTTCTACACACTCTTACTGGTTGCAGAATGTTAAAGAAAAACAGAAAAAAAAAATCCTGCTAGTTCTCAGATCTTCAGCAAATTGTTCCTTGACAGCTTCAAGGGTTTTTTTCCTCTCTGTTTTTTGTTTGTTTGTTTGTTTGTTTTTGGGTTGTTTTGTTTTTGTTTGTTTGTTTTTAAACCTTTTTTTGGCATTACATCTGATTTTCCAGAGCTTTCTTGGTTTCCTTACTGGGATACAGCTTCTATTTGAAGCTTCCTGTTTTAATAATAATAATAATAATAATAATAATAATAATAATAATAATAATAATAATAAACAACCTTTAATTGTGTTTGGTTTTCATTGCTGTAATAGTCTCTTTGATACTGTCCTGTATTTATTCTGAAGATCTAGTGCTACCTTTTTCTACAGTCTCAATGTTACTTTCAATTCTTTCACGCTAATATCTTCTAAGTTTTCAAGGTACTGTAATAATTCTGTAACTTCAGGTTTTATATTCTTTTTACCTAAAGATTTCCCTTGAGAATTAACGTAAAATTACAAGGAAAGAATTATTTTTCCTACCTGTCTATTTTATGTAGTGTTGGAAGAGGAGCAAATAAGTGTCATGGTGATGAATATTTTCAAGAATTCATATTTGGGAATTTTTAATATCAGTGATATTGTTTAGTCCTGAAGGGCAGCTGCTTGTGTAGGTCCTTTGTGGCATGAATTGTTTTATTTGCAAAACTTTGGCTCTGCTGCCACAAGATATTGCAGGAGGCTTGAACGTTTCTTTGTTTGGGTTTGCTGTGGCAGAAATAACAAATTCCTTCCATATTAAGTTTTTAAAACTAATCTGCACTGGAAGCTGCTCTTCCAGACCATCACCTTGTATGTACTGGAGATGCAGAAGTTGTCTGAGACTTCACAGGTCTCATCCCACTCTCCCAATGATGAGGTAGAAGCTGATAAAAGCTTTTCCCCCTTTTCTTTTCCATTCCTTTCTGGTAAGTGACTCAAGTACTGCCCTTCCAGTTATTTCTTTCTTGTGAGTTCTAAGGAAGAAGTTTCTAACAAAAGCCACGTCTCCTTATTTGTTCTGTATTCCTGAGTTTTGACATGTTTGCTTCAGGCACTCAGCTGCCTTCCTGCATCTCTGTCTGTATTCAGTAGTCATTGGGGTTTTATTAAGAGAGAAATCTCTTAAAATACATATTTAAAAAGCCTCCACCCCCACTTTTGCTTTTTATTTTTGCTAAGAGACTTGGTCCTGACCCCAGCAGTGCTTGCTTGTCTCATAGTGCCTGGCTGCAGGTGACATTATTGTCACTTGGGAACCTAAACCTCGACCTCCTGGGCTTGTCCTGGGAGTGTTCCCACCCCAAGGGGTGGCAAAACGTTTCCTCCTGTGTGTGCTCTGGAAGGGGCATCTTTGATTTTCAGAACAGAGTTGTAGTATGGACCAGAGAACCTATTTCCAAAGTAGAACAGTTCTTAAACTCTTGGAACTCTGAGTTTAATTGCCTTTGGAATGGAATTTCAGTTCAGTTGTAAACTACTGTGCAGTAAATATAACTATAACTATAACTAAAACTAACTATAACTGTTCTTGGTTGCCCCAGACACACAGCTGTAGCTTGACTGTGCACATTGAAGGATGGCTCTGACAAGTCTCACCTCACCAACATTCCTCTTTCTTCCCTTTTGGGGATATTTCTGGGTTGTTCAGTAGCCTCTTGGGAAGTTTTTAATTTCAGATAGATTGGTAAAGTGTTATTTCAGCTGTCTGATTGGATTTGGCATTTTGGTACTTGGTTCCAATAAATTTTCATGGGTATTATATTTTTATCACCAATGCTGCTATTTTTGCTTATTCTCACTAGGAAGAAAAAGGTTGTAAATTAGAATAAAGTTTACAAGAATATTAATTAGAATAAAATAATTATTGAAAATATTAATACTTAATTGTATTAAATAGTAACTAAATTAGTAAATTATTGCTTTTATTAATATTAGCATAACTAATAAGACTGGTGAATATTATAAAATAGTTATAATTAAAAAGTTTATTGGAATGAACTTTTGCAGTAAGGTTTCTGTTCTGCAACTTTGTCAGTATTATTTTCTTATAACCAGAAATGTTATATTGGTGTATAACATTTGGTTAATTTGACAGAAATACAGTTGGTGTATTTCTGTCAAATGCATCTAGGGAAATTTGGATTTGAAGGATAGTAGCAGACAAATATTAAATTTTTTCTGTGAGAGGTGCCTGGGTTTGCCTGTCTTACAGAGGGAGGAGAGTTCTCCCTCTCAGGGAAGTTCTTCTCAAGATCAAGTGCTCCAATTGCCAGCTTGTTTTGGTCTGTAGACAAGCCATGGAAATGGAATTCCTTCTTTACAATGAACATAAACCAGTTAAAATTTTTGCTTGCAAATTTGTGTCTTAAAGAGGTAATGCCAAGGTAATTTGAAATAATACAACTCGTTGGTTTTTCTTTAATGTGAAGGCTCAAAGAACTGAAAAATATCTGGCTTTCCCCACAGAAATGAATGTGAAAGCTGCAAAGTGAGAATATATACAGGTGAACAAATGCTGTTGGCCTTGATATTGTGCAGGTCAGAATGGTCATGGGACTACTTCTCTTTAGGATGTATCCTTCTGTTTAGTTCTAGAAAAATAATTAATTTTTAAAAAGGTTGTTTTAGTAAGGATAAGGATATTCTTACAGTTGGAAGAGGAGATAAAACCTGTCTGTGAATGTGTGTATTCTTTGCATATATATTTATATCCATGTATAAACACTAATTTTGATAGACACACAATGATCTCATCACTGAAATGATGCTTTTTTCCTCTCCATCTGAACAGCACCCGGCAGTGTCACCTCCTTCTTGATGTCTTCAACTCCACAGAGCATGAGCTGACCATCAGTGCCAGGAACAACGAGGATTTAATTCTGCACGCCGGGGAGTGTCAGCGGTGAGTGCTGTCACTGCTGAAAGGGCTCAGATTTAGTCCTATTATTTTTCTGTACACAGCTGATGAAATTTAGGTGCCTGTTTTACTTTTTAAACACCATTCACACGTCGAAGAATATAAAAGTTTTGCTCTCATGAGGGTGCATCGCTAAGTTTTAGCAATGTCTCAAGTAAATTTATTTTGGCTCTGCGTGTAGTAGTCCTGAAAATAATGAAATATAAAGCAGTTGGTACTGAGGTGTACTCCTCGTTTAACTTTTGTACAGTGTTTGGATGTAATTTCCATGTGCTCTGAATGTAATCCTGGTGTTAAAACCTGATAGTTTGTTATCCTTTCCCAGTTTTAAATTTTCTTTACGTGGTTCCCCAGCCATTTCCTCACTTTTCCTACAAAGAAAACTACAGGAAAGAAAAAGAGAATTGAAGCAGAAGCAATTCCAATCTCTGTGGGAAAATACATTTCCGATCAAGCAGGCTGGTTTGGGTATTGATTCTTACAGCCCCACCAGAGCGATGTACAGCTCATTATTAACCATTATTTGCCATTATACACGTGCCTCGGATTCCTGCTGCTGGCTGTCACCCAGGGTTGCCTTGTTAATCTCCTTCAGATGATCATTGCATCTGAATTCCAATTTCATCCTAAAAAGGTGATAATGTGAAAAAAGGACTCTTGCTTTTGGGTCAGGGGCTCCCTACACTGCTCTCTTCTCTGGCAGAGCTGTGCTGCACTTTAAGACCTGCAGCTGAGAAACTTGGTTAAAGAGAGATGTTTTCATGTCTCCAAATCCCTGGATGGATATTTAGTTCAAAGTCAAACCACGTTAATTGCAAGGAATGCAGCTGTCAAGAAGAATTACAGAATAGGTAAAATAAGAAATTTGGAATGCTTTTTGGCTTGGTGACTCCCAAAGCACAACCAAGTGGAAATGTGTTGACTCAAAGTCAGGTTGAATTTTACTTTACCAAGATATGGACGAAAACATCAGTAACATACAATGCTTCTTCCTTTTATTTGGAATGAATTGGCTTTTTTCCTTTTTAAAAAGCAGTCTAAACAGTCACCAAAATGTTCTTATCCATGTTGTTTTATAATTTTATTTTTATGCCTCTTGGTTTTTTGCATTGTTTTTATCGTTTTCGAACCCCTTGAAATTTTTCATTCCTAGTTTTTGGTACAATATATAGATAGAAATTAAGCTACAAATCAGGTTGTAAAATTTCTTTGCATCCCTTAGATTGAATTTTATTTTCCTATGGATTTAAACTTAAATATCCTTAAATCATTACATTGTAATGGATATAAACCCTTTCAAAAAGTCTTCTGAAGCAGTCATTTATCAAGGGAGATTGTATATGTCTTGAAGGTATTTAAACCTTTAAAGTTATTTTTATTCTTACTGCAAAATACATTTTTCATGTTGGTTAGAAATTGCACAGAGTTTTCTATTGGTTCTAAAGTCATTTATTATCTATTTCTTGAAGGTAAGTGCTTTTAATTTCAAGGCTGTGTATATGGCTCCTGTGTTGCCCTGAGTTTTAATTTTTATTCCAGGGCATCTGCTACAGAAAAGCAGGTGAAACATTCACTGGGCTTTAAAATTAGCCTCCTCCTCTTAGAAAAAGGCCTTTGTTGCTCTTTGGCGGAAAAAAAAAAGAAGGAGAAATCTTTTCCCTTTTTAAGCAATGGCTCCAGATCTTTTCTTTTTAATACAGGGCAGGCATTCCCTGGAATTTGCTTTTGAACCAAGGTTTTCAACCCAAATATGCAAAGCTTTTCAACACATCCCTTTTTTAGAGTCTCCTTTTAGGATTTTTTTTTCTTTGGATATTGATTGTTATTAATACCTGATTAATATTTAAAGACAGGCTTTTCAATCCAGTTCAGGATTTCTTTCCTCTTCCCAGTACCTTTTGGATGCTGCCCTCATTCTTAATGTTTGCCTCCTTCTACCTTTATTTAAATTCCGACTTTTTGCCAGCTTTGGTCACTTTCTCTTTCTTTTGTAATTTACTCTCTCTCCATTCATCACCCTCACTTTGAAATCTCCCATCCTGACAGAGTGGAGGTAGCAGGAAATTGTTTTCTTCATCCCTGTTGTTATTGCTGGGGACTGTAAGTGTTTTCATTGTTTTTATATTCTCTGCCTCCAGACCCACAAAGAAGGATAATGCTGCATCCTGCTTACTCTGGCCTTGTTTGCTTCCCACTTTGGATGTTCAGAAAGTAAAATAACTTGGAAGTTTTGATGTGTTGCTTCTTTTCTCTATATTACACAGTGGTCACTGTAGAATGTGAGATTTTGCCTCTTGCTTTGCTCCCATGGAAAATGAGGAATGGTGATGGAAGTTCCTGAGTGCTGCACTTATTAGAGCACTCTGTGTAATATAATTGATTTATAACAAAGCTGTACAATTGACCATGGTGCTGGCAATGGGGAGGGTGAGGAGATGAAACCAGAAATGCCACAAAAAGTCTGGGGTTGTCAGCAGATCAGTGCTGGCACTGTCAAATCTTTCTGAGCCCATGAAAGGCAGTCCCTGGAATCCATTTTGTAGTATCCACATTATTTGGTGCATTCCAACTTTGTCCTGTTCTCTGTCTTATTTCTATTCATGTAAAATGGATCAAGTGTGTAGAGTACTGTACAATATTTTTATTTTAAGGTCTGAAAGGCAGTTTGCTTCAATTAACTTAGATACAGGGCTATAATAGCTGCCACAATAACACTGCATTTGTCAGGAAAAACTGGTATTATACTACTTAGGAAAAGAGACATGCTTTAGGCCATTAAAAAACTATCTGGAAAACAGATGCCTTTTTCTACAGTAAGATTATTCTGCTGACTAGCAAAAATTATCGTTTTAGCTTTCAGAAAAGCTTAAACTTACAATTTACTGTACTTTTAAGCAAATAATTGGTATTATTTACTGTGTGCATTGTAGCTGTTCTTGGAGATATATATAAGCAGTGTTTCTGAGAAGTGACACTCTTTCCCCTCTATTTTAGCATAGAGAAACAATTGTGCTCCCTGTCATTTTATAGTCAGAAGTGATAATTTGGGCTCAGTGATTATTTTGTTCGCTCATCTTGCTGTCTTTCATCATTGCTTGTTTTGCAGACAAACAAAGGAAAGGATCAACCTTTTTTTCCTCCTATATCCCAAGATGTTAATTAGAGACTTCATATTCCCATCTCTGGTTTCCACATGACTTGAAATGTTCCTTTGTATCCCTTTGTGGGACAGTGAGTGACATGTTTTAGTTTGAGGTCTTTTATTCCCATGAGATGATGGGAAGACAAGAGAACCAGGATTCCTTTGGAGTAGAGAAGGAAAAGACAGGAGATTTGTCCTCCCTCTCCTGTGATGTTGGCTGAAGAAAAGAGAGGAGCAAGAGTTTTGGACTGTCGTTTGCTGAACTCCTGAAAATAATTTTAGGGTTCATTGCAAAGCTAGATTACAACTCAAATTAATTTTTGCTGCTTTACATCTGCAGGAGCCTTTTTTAAACTTCAATCCTTCTGTCCTGATGAAAAGATGTCAGCCAAGTTACTCTACAGAAGTTCTGGCTGCAGTGAGTGATGCTGAGGTGCTGGCAATATCTTCAGTTAATTTAAAATATCACACGTTTTGTTCACCTCTCCAGTTGAACATATGACATGAGGGAAGCAAATTCTCTCATGTCTGCTATTGGAAAGTTCAGCCTCCAGAGATTTTTTCTGGACTAGCTGAGTCTCCAGTTTCTTGAAGAAGAAAAAAGCTATTTCTTGAAGCAGTCAGCTGCAATGTTAAAGGACTTCTGCAATGAGCAAAGTGCAAGTGTTTTGAATGTAATCAGTAGGAAATCTGAGCTTGTTTATCCCAGCAACGAGGTAATCAACAGGTTGTTCTGACATGGAAAAATATGAGCAGAGCAAGAGCAGACAGCTCTTGGAGGGAATTGTATTAATGTCTGTGAACAAAAAAGTGTTGCCACTAACAGTGATCTGAATTTATTGAAAAACCTTAGGTACGGTAATTATTGTGTTTCTTACTTGATTATCAAACCATTAAAATTAAATTTCATGACAGCCCTCATTTATGTGTAAATCACTTCATAATTTATGGTAATAGATGTTATCTCGTTATGTGCCCCAGGGTATCTCATTTTGTACCACAAACCCTGCCTTGCCTTTCCATTCCCATTCTGTGCCTGCTGTGCCTGAGGGGAGGCACTGAGGGAGGATTGATGGTGGGGAGGGTCTGAGTGGATCAGTGCTCCCCTCTGTCCCTGTGGGACAGCACAGCTGAGCTGCTGAAACCTTCCCCACGTGTGACACTCCCCAGCTGGGCTCTGCACAGTCACACTTTGGGCTTTTCAGCCTCTTCTGGCCTTGGCATGAGGACCACGGGGATTAAAGCTTGGGATGCCCAGGACAGGAAACAGGACAGCCCGTGGTAAATGAGGAAATAATTTAGTTGGTAATTCAAATCAGAGAGGCTTTTGTGCAAAACTTGCAATTCACAAGTGCTGGTGACCCAGGGGATGCTGATGTGAAAGAACATGATGGAGTTTTGGCCTTTTCATTTTTGTAATTGGGAGTTACCTAATTAAAAATAAGCTGAAGAAATACTGCAGTAGTGAAGTCAACACTCAAGTTCAGGCTTCCTTTCTGGGTCAGCAGTTTTACTCTGCCTCTTAGCAGGGTTACAGGGTTAAATGAGTGTGTTTGTTTACACATACACTCTACAGAAACTTTTGGTTCCTTTTTTTATAGTCAGCAGAATTACAGGTATTTTGCTCAATTTTGCTAAGTGAACTTCTGTGTGTATTGACTTCACTCAGTTTGATTTTTTTCTGTCACATTCCAATGAGACAAGAAAAATTAAAGAAACAAATTATTATTTTCACTTTTATACCTTTCATCACATAGTCTGGTGTTTCTTTCATCCATGGAAACTAAAGAATTTTTTAAAAGTCTTTTGTGTGCATACTAATTATGAGGGCCATTTCTGCTGCTTAATTATTTGATGTAAATGCATTTATTAATTGAGCTGTGAAGTCTGTGCAGTGGTACACTGCAATTTCTGCAGTATTAGTTGACAGTGCACATTTTGAAAACACTTTGAAATAAGTCCTCTTTCAAAGGGAACGAGAATTAAAAATTCTGCCCCATTTTGAACCAAAAGTCCCCCCAGTAGATTTATTGTCCATGTGTAAGTAAATGATGATTGTTATTTCTCACAGCTGCCAAGTCAGTGTTTAATTTGTGTGTCTGTTTATGACAGGGCATGTTGTCTGTATGGGAGATTAATGATTTTTTTCCATACATTGCTGTTACAGTTTATGTTTTAAAGACAAAGCTGCTATGATTAAGGCTTTGCCTGCTGTCAAGAGAAAATAAAATTTCACAGCAGTTGCCCTTGGTCTTCATGTTAAATCTATGGCCAGCTGGATATTTCTGAGATACCTTCAAGTCAAACTGTACTAACTAAAACATGAAAATCACCCTTTGTTGTCAGGGCAGTTTTTTTCATTTTGTCTCTTATTTGACAGTCTTTAAATACACTTTCAGTTTTTTTAAGGCTTGCCTTTTCTACTAATACCCAAATCAATCTTTGGACATAATATATAATTTTGAATGAATAATTAGTTATTTTCAACAAAAAAGATTGTAAAGGAATTATTTGGGTAGGAAAGGGTGATACATCTAGCACTGGTCAGATCCATAGTATGAAACAGTATGATGTTCATATTTATTTCAAAACACTTTGCAAAAACTGGAGATGTTACAGGTGGATTCTGCAAAAACTATAGAATGGTAAAATAATAAACAATAATGAAAAAAGGAAAAAGCAAAAGAAGAAGTAATAAAGAGAAATTTCAGTTTTGGACTGCTTTGTAGCTAAAGTACTCAAGGAATCCATTTGCATCCCATGAAAACCAGGTGCTCTTTTGAGGTCCCTTCCCAGCTTGTCCCTCCCGTGGTCCTGGTTCCTTTGTAAGGTGTGAAGGCCCTGTGGGTGATCACAGGGGCTGGGAGTCCTTAGTGTGACTGCACTGCAAAACCCAAATGTGATCTGAGAACAGGAGAGGAAAAAAGAAGGAGGGAATGATAGGAGAGAGTTTTGATATTCAGTTCTGGTCACACACACAGAGGACAAAGGGGAGATCAAATGGTAGACGACACAGGTGACCGGTGAAAATAAAAGGCTTTGACTTTGGTTTGACAAGAGCAGTAAAATTTAAAGGCATTATTAATGCACTGTATGAGGTGGGGAGAGAGGAGGGCTCTCCTGTAAAGGTTAAGGGAAGTGAACATATGAATAAAAAATGAACTTTGAGTTGTCTATGAATGCATCTAGAAATGAAGAGACTTCAAGGCCTCAGGCATCATCACACCATCTCCCTCACAGAGAAGTGGAGGCAGAGACCTTCACACAGGCTGGTACTGAGGTATCCTCCATGGAATTGCTGAAGATCTGTCTGCAATTCCCAACTGCAAGACCTTTTCCAGTGTTCTATCCCTGTAATTGATGATGAAAACAAATGCCCTTGTAGATATTACAGCACTATATTCCTTTTCCTTTCCCTGTCCTGTTTCCAATGCAGTATCTTTTTCTTCTGAATAGTTAGGATGTATTTGCATAGGGAATGTGCAGACAATCTATTTCCTATGATTTGCATTTGAATTTAGCATTTGTTTCTGTCAAGAAATGTGTATTTGAGCTCGGGTGAACTTTCCTTCTCCAGCTGCTGGTATGAAGAGCTTCCTTTGGGTCAGCTTTCTCAGATCTGTCTGAGAAAAGGGGGGTTGTTTTCCTCTTCCTTTCCTTCCCTTCTCCCAAACTCAGTGTATGGATTATATCAATCCTGGGATACTGCACTGGGTAGTCAGCTCTTTTGGTATTACATGACTTTCCATAAGATTCTTTTTCTTTTCCCACTTCTTCAGTTGCCTTTTCCTAAATCAGGGGTGACTAACTCACTGGATCTGGCCTGTATGGCAGTTTTTCTGACCTCTCTGAACATTGCCTTGGCCTCAGAAGACCCAATTTGCACTATTTATAATATTTTGTGTATGCAGCTGGAGAAACGGGAGCTTTGTGAGCGCAGGCCAAGTTTGTCTGACAGGATTTATTAAGTTTAATAGGGTACAACATAAACGTGGCTGGATAGATTGGCCCTTATATGAAATATCACACAGATGAAGCACGAGTTTGCTGTCCCAGTTTTAAATGAGCTATAAATCACTCAAAATCCAGACCAGTCATCTTCATTTTCCCCTTAAATCCTAAGTAGATTACAGGTTGTAGGACTTGCAGGGTTCAAAAGCTCTCTCTTGAAAAAAGTCAGAGTAATTGATTTCAGGATTCAGATTTAGGAATTACTTTTTTTTAAAAAAGAACTTTTTTTTTTTTTCTCATAGAAGAAACCAGACTTTTTCCTTCCTTAATTTCTTCAATACTTGAAAAAAATTTATTTATTGAAATTTTTAGGTGCTAGGCACAGTTGTGCAAGCATCTGACAAAGCTCAGGCCTGTTAAAAAAATTGACTGAAGTGCTAATACTTTTAAATTGGATTTTCATTTTTGTGCAAGGTATGTGGAAGAAAAAGTAAGAATGTAAGGAAAATTATAATTGTTTCTTTTGTTAGATAACAATGGAGCAACAAGCTAAACAGGAAAAAATACCTCTTCCTGAAGGAAGTCAGGGTTGAAATGACTTGTGCTTGCCCTTAATTCACACATATTCAAACCAATAAATTCAGACTGTGGTTTTAGAAAATCATGTTTCAGCATTGATGGGTGATGGAAAAAAGTGGGGGATGAAGGTGAACATTATCAAATTCACCTTTCACCGTGAATAAATCTCCCTGCTAGAATGAAATACAAAAATACCAACATTCCCAGGAAGAAAAGATTCCATGGAATTTTGGGGCTTATCCTTTTTCCAGTAGGGTTTCTGAACACTACTGAAGGAGAAAAGAAAGTTGTATTAATCAACATTGTTTTTTCTCCCCACATTTGTCTGTATTTCTGTGAGACAGATACTTAATCAAAATTTCTGTGTTGTCTCAAACTTGCTCTGTGGTCAGCACACCTGAGATATTCTGTTGGCTGTCTCTCTTGGTAAAATCCATATTAGAACCCTGGGAGTTCTGAGTGAAATGATGGCAGGCAACCACAAGGCAGAAAGAGGTGCCCTGCACAGGAGCTCAGACAAGGGGGGGAGTGCATTTGTGCAATTCCAGCACAGTTGGCTCAGCCCAAATTTCTGTCAGACTTGCCTTGCAGGGTCAGTTCAAGACAGGCTGCAGAGATTGTTGTTGCAGAGGTTGTTTCAGAATTCTTCCTTCCCCAGTGTGATGCAACAGTGCCCAAGGCAGGGCAGGCAGAGGGAGCTGCCCTGAGCTCTGTGCCTGGATGGGAGCAGCAAAGCAAAGAGTCATTTACTTGCCTGGTGCTGTGCTGCAAATGTGGTGCTTCATGGCCAACTTCCAGGTTTGAGTGGATACCTCCAGAGGGACCTCCCAACCTACACTATTCCTTGATTTGAAAATCTGCCTACTCACTGATAAACTTGCTGGTTCTTCCCAAAGCCAGCAGTGTGATGGGCATGTGTCCACAGGAACTGGTTCCTCTGTCACTTCCTTTCATCCTCCAAGACTTTCTGTCTTTCCAAAATTTGTCCTAATCTCTCTTGGCTTTTTTTTTTTTTTACCCTTCTCTGGAGGACAAATTTTTTTTCCTTAGCTTTTTTTCCTTGTTTTTTCTGCTGTTGCAGATGGCATAGTGCCACTTTGTGGTAAGGCTTTGACCTCCAGACTCATGTCTTACTTTCAGTAGTGTGTTAATGTGAGCAATGTGAATTTACACAGTCCTCCTCCATAGATTCAGTTAGGTGCAGTACTTTCTCTGCTCACTGTCACCTAAACCTCCTGCCTTGTATGTTCATGTAACAGATGAAAAACCTCAGTGGAATTCATTTGCCTAATAAATTGCTCTGATATTTGGACACTTGGACATAAGGAGTGAAGGGTATCTGAATGCTACCTAGACCATTTAGAGATTGCAGGACAAAGTGGTGAAGGTAACTGAATTGTTTTAGTCCATTTCCCAATTAACCATCATCTTTATTTTTTTCTGTGGAAAAGCTCCCTAACACATTTCAGGTCATTTTTGTTTATGCTGCCAGTAAGAGACTGAGCTTTTGGGTGTAGGTCTGCAGGTCACACCTGGGTTGATCAATATCTGTGGATAAATAGATTAATTTAGACCATAACACTCCCTGTATTTAGGAGCACTTGGCTGTGTTTTGTGGCCGTGGTGACACGGTGGCTGTGTTAATGGGATGAAAGAAGATTGTCTTGAGTGGCTGCCAGTTATGTCTGCCTTAATGGCCAAAGGATTTATGAAAGTTACACTCGGATGTTGCCCAGATTTGGCTTTCTGCCTGCTCTCTGATGTTCTGTAAAAGATCATGATGGTACAGCATAGATTTCCTGAAGTTGGATATTAAAATATCCAATTTCTATTAATTTGTTTTAGATGATCAAAAGTATAATTAAAATAGCTGGCTTGTGAGTATTTCCTTCAAAGAGAACACTCATTTAAAATTAGTGCTTCATCAACTTGAATTTATTCCTTACTCTTGACATCCATTTAATTCTGCCTTCATTAACTGGAAGCAAAAGTTAAAACAACAGTGATTTGAAAAGATCACTGAAAGATGTTAAGTAAATGCTGTAGTATATAAAGCCAACCTTTTATGACATTTTTATTTTGCAGTTACAGATGTGTCTCCAGATGCTGATTTGGAAATTGTGTTTTCTTTGCCCCTCACCAATGCCACCATAATAACTGGGATCACAGGCAAAAAGTTGAAGTCTTCTTTGGAATAACGGAAAGATTTATAGGTCCTGAATTAAAAAAACAAACCACTGTTCTGCTAAGTGTGAATACGATTTGTGCTTTGCCCTATAAAAGTGTCCAATCTTGGCAGGGATGTTAAATCTGTCATCTTTCTTCTTTAACCTCTTTTTCCCTTCACTCCAGCCCACTCTTCCAGTGGCTGAATCCTCCCCAGCAAGAGCTTTGCCATGTTTGAGGTTTTCAAAAATGCACACTCTTTCCAGTGTGTTTTCATAACAATGAAGAATTCTGCTCTAGCTGTGGATTTTTGAAGTATAATTGACAATTCTGAAATGAGATCACTGGGAATTGTTTGATTTCCTGGCCCTTGGTGGGAGAGCAACTCTCAGTCTGGATTGTGTACTACTTTGACTTATGCCTAGTGCAGGAGGTCTGTTTAAAACCTCCGTAGATACACTTACCAAATTACTCCTTATCCTATATAGTGCTTTCAGGCTGTGAAAGATCCTGACATCATGGAAGCATTCCAGATTTGATATGTCAAATAATAAATAAGTACCCTTAGGAAAGAGGGCGACTTGTGCTAAAGAAGGTTAATTACATGTTTATTTCAGTTTTATGTGTACAGCTGCATCGAATAAATGTGCTGAACTAGGAAGGAGTAAACATGGCTTTATGCAGGGAAGATGTAGCTCATAAATCCATTGAAGTTCTGTTCAGGAATGAACAAGCTTCTGGGTGAGGAGGGTCTAATTAATGTAATTCTTGACATGAGAAGGAGTTCCCCACCAGAAGATGATAGAGAAACCAAGCTGCTCTGGGATAGGAAGGGAAAATTATTAATTAGCTTAGAAAGGGAGTAATAACTTGTAGAGCTGAGGTCCTCATTGGAACCCCTCTGGAATGTGGGCTGGGCCCTGAACTGCTCGCTTTGTTTGGAGCTGTGTTGGAAGAGGAGTGAGCAGGGGGCTGGGAAGGTCTCTGGTACTGCAGTGTAAAGGAGGGAGCTGATGTGAGCAGTTACAGAGGACAAGATGATGAATTGTCTGGTGAACTTCAGTCTTAATACATCAAAAGTGATGAACAGGGTGGAAAAAGAATCTGAGCTTTAAATAGTGGATGATGAGCTCAGAGCTGCCTTTTGCCTCTTAGGAATTGGATCCAGGTTCTAATAAATCTGTGAAAATCCTACCTATGGCTCAGTAGTGGTTGAACACTAAACAAGCATTTTTTGAACAGAATGTTTTGTATCAGCACAGGGCAGTATGTTTTCACTTCTTTGGAATGAGAAGGCTATTGAAAACTATTAAAGTTGAAAGGAAGTGCTAGGAGAAAAATATTTGCAAAAGGGAATCTCATATGAGAGAGGAATCCAATGTTACACTTGAGGGGAAAGCAGAGAATATAAAGGCAAGCTCACATTGTGACTAGAAGAATGAAGTACAAAAATATAATGAAGTATGAAAATATTTCAAGTTTAATAGTCCGAGATGATTGGTAGTATATTTTTTCTCCCCCACCCAATTACAGGATAAAGCTCTGCTAGTTGGTGTAACTGTTGTTAAAGTGGCTAAATTTGAAACTGGTTCATTGATTCTTGTCTTCACAAACTGAGTTGTTTACTTCTTGGTGAAGGTTTTGCTACTGTCCACAGATTTTTTCCTGACTCCTAACCTGAAGGTTTCTGGAGTGTTCCCACACATGCAGTTATTGCAGGATTTACACTGCTGAGGAGAGGAGCTGGTTGGGGGCTATTTATAGCGGAGTATTTTGGGATGGAATTGAGATTTTCCTCACCAGTGGCAGGTCCTCTTCTGGATGCTTCAAATACTCTATTTCTCCTCTCCCCTGTTGCTTATTCTTCTCTTCAGAGTCTTCTTTCCCTTGCATTGTGCTGATGCCAAGCAGGTGGTTTTAGCTCTGTGCTTAGTAACTGAGAGGGGAAGGCAGTGGACAAGCAGGAGAGCAACCTTTGCTATGATGTTTTTAGTCAGCTGAAAGAGTTATAAACTACATAACAAAACAGTTACAATCTGGATAAATTCAGGAACTTGTTGCAACTGGATAAACTCAGTGTAGCAGAATAGATTTGGGCCAGTGGTTTAGTGTGCCTTTCATAGAATTAAAATGCTTTTTTTCTTCTTCTCTGTATAAGTCTCCAGAAACAAAACTTCTTTTGGAAAGAATCTACTGAGTCATTGCTTGCATGAGGAAATTTTTCTCTCTGATTCCTGCTCTAACAGTTTACTAGGACAGAAGTATTTTTCCTGAAGTATTTATTCATTGTCTTTTTTTTAAAAGAGTTGAACCTGAAATATATGTCAGCTCTGCAGAACACATGGCAGAATATTAATTCTGTTAATAGTTGGCTGTGAAATGTGTGGTAAAATCCCAGCCATGGGAGTATCTCAGCTAAAACTTTTTCCTTTGACAAGTGAGGGCCTAATATGTAAATTATACTCACCACCAAAGTTTCCTTCCAGGGTTACTTCATCAGGGAAGCTTCCCAGCCCTATCTTTTATATCAAAATTGAGTTAATGAGTTGTGCATCTCCTGATGAGTTGGCAGAGCTTTTGCAACTTCAAGGAGACCTAGCACCTGCTAATATCAATGCAAAAGCTTGGCTGCAAAGTTGCCAAACCCACATTTAACCTATTTAAATCACAAGTTACCATTGATCTGGATTTCACAGTGTGTTCTCCTGAGTGCTTTGGGCTTAGATGCATTACTTAAAGAAAGATTTTAGTATTTAATTTGCAGTTTAAAAGGAGAGAAGCCGCCTCTTTAGCACTGAGAAAGGTAAAAATTGCAGTTTAGTAATTTATTGATAATTAAGAAGAGGCATGAATAGGATTCTTTCACTGCATGAAGATTCAGTTTGGTATGAACAAAACCAGACTTGATCAAGAAAAAACTACAAGTGGAAGGCTGCAGTGAAGTGTATCTGTGTTAACAGTGAGGGAAGGAGCAGAGACTGACACTGAACCAGGGCTGTTCTTGTGGTTCCAGGACAGCTGAATTACCACTGACAGCTGGCCCAGGCTTTGAGAAGGGTGATAGTGCCCAGGTTTGAGGTTGGGGATGGTGTTGAACAAACCTTTCTGTTCAATGTGTAGTTTGAAATTGTAGAAAATGGTTGGGTTGGGAGAGACCTTCAGGATCATCCACTTCCAATTCCTGCCGTGGGCAGGGACACCTTCCACTATCTCAGGTGGCCCCAAGCCCCATCCAGCCTGGCCTTGAACACTTCCAGGATGGGACATCCACTGCTTCTCTGGGCAACCTGTGCCAGAACCATCCTCATCATGAAAGCCACTTCCCTTACATCCCATTTAAATCTGCCCTCTTTCCATTTAAAACCACTGTTCTGTCACTACAGGCCTTGGTAAAAAGTCTCTCTCAGGTTTTCTCACTTCCTTTTAGGTACTGGAAGCTGCTCTAAGGTCTCCCTGGAGCCTTCTTATATCCAGGCTGAGCCCCCCAGTTCTCCCAGCATGGCTCCAGAGCAGAGGGGCTCCAGCCCTGTGAGCACTTCCATGGCCCTCCTTTGGAGCCTCTCCTGCAGATGCACAAGTCTCTCCTGTGCTGGGGAGCCCAGAGCTGGATGCAGAACTCTGAGAGGTACCAAGGAGTTACAGCAGCACACACTTTATTATTTTTTTCATGGTCCTGAAATATGTTATTTTAGGGTCCTGGTGGGAACTGTGTCATTTTATGTATGCTGTAACAAGTTAATCCGAGCTTGTCCTTAATGAAGGTGCTTGTGGTGGCAGTGACAGGCCAGATTTGAAACAGACTTTGTTTGTAAACACTGGAAATTAAGTGGATTTTGTGTAGAAAAAGGAGAAACCTTATTTTTTTTAAGCTGTTCACTCTAGAGTCCTTGTCTGTGTGTATTTGGAGAAAATACCAAACATACATCTGAGATAGTTTCCATCTAGTAAAATATATTTTTTTAACAATAACAGCTGCACATTGTATTGGCAAATAAGAGAATTGGTGCAAGATTTTTCACAAACATTTTTCTTGTTTTCTTACTCTAAACCTGTGTCTATAATTTTCTAGGTAAAAACCTTTCACTCCTTTGAGTTTTTGGATGACTTGTGAGTTAAATTTATTTTGCAAAGAGCAGGCGAAGTGTGGGTAATATTTGTAAATATAACCTGTTCAATTTGGATAAATCTTACACTGGCATCTTAACAGTTCAGTGACTGAGGGAGTGGGGAAAGAATAAAAAATTGAAAAAACCCACATATTAAAGCTACTTGAGTAGTAGTTTATTTTCCTGCTGCTCTTTGTAAAAAAAGTAGCAGGGGAGAAAAGTGTCTTTAAATAGCCTGTTGGGCTGCTGCTGCTGCATCTACTTGCTTGTGTGACAGATACTGCATTTCTCATTAGAGGTACCTTGCAAGTGCCCGTGGTCGCCATAGTAACTATCTTGGAGCCTTATACCTTAAATTTATCCTGACAAAGGTTACTGTGGCAATTCCTACTAATTGGCTTTTTTTTCCTTTTTTTTCTTCTTTTTTTTTCCTGCTGCTATTTTTAACTCATCCCCTCCTCCTCCGTTTAAGTTCCAGATCCTAAGTGGAATGAATTGGCAGAATTAGGGAGAAAATGCTTTACAGGGTAGGACTAATTGGCAGCTAAACTCTGTGTTTCGTTCCTCAGTGTGAAAAAAAAAATTATCTAAATCATAACTTTCAGTGGTACCTAAAAGCTTATCAGATTTTTCCTCCAAATGTTTTGATATGAAACAATATCAGTGCTCTCGAGACACACGTTTGGTTCATGCAGGCTTCTACTATTGTTTATTATCAAATATTAGTCATGTTGTTTATTAGCAGATATTACTAAAAGCAGAGATAGAGGGAAACAAGCCATATCCTGAAGAGCTGCAAAGCTAATTTAAAGTAAGCCTTTAATAAACAGCAGAGTTAGCCTTGTGCTGTGCTATATTGGTACCTGGGACAGGTGCTATATTGGTGCAGATGCAGCTACCTGGCATCTGCTGGTGCAGCAGGTTGAATTAAAAAGTTATTCATAGGTTGATGATAACATTGTTTAATTTCCTGTAGGTGTATTAGAGGATGACTGCCACATTTCCAGTGGCTAGGAAGTCTCAAATTTAATTGCTTGATTGACTCCAGGTCCATTTCCCAGGACCAGGACTGAGGTGACAGAGCAGTGACCTGGTGAGCACTGCCAGGGTGCTCATTCCATGGGCAGAGCTGGAAGGGGGCTGTCAGTGGGGAAGGAAGAGTTCAGTTGTGCTGAGCAGGGAGAAATGGAATTGCAGTTATGGTGAGGTACAAAATGTACCTGTAAAGAAGGCAACAAAGTGGGAGAACATCAGATCATGGAAGGGGAGGGGAGGGGAAGGGAGGGGAGGGGAAGGGAAGGGAAGGGAAGGGAGGGGAAGGGAAGGGAAGGGAAGGGAAGGGAAGGGAAGGGAAGGGAAGGGAAGGGAAGGGAAGGGAAGGGAAGGGAAGGGAAGGGAAGGGAAGGGAAGGGAAGGGAAGGGAAGGGAAGGGAAGGGAAGGGAAGGGAAGGGAAGGGAAGGGAAGGGAAGGGAAGGGAAGGGAAGGGAAGGGAAGGGAAGGGAAGGGAAGGGAAGGGAAGGGAAGGGAAGGGAAGGGAAGGGAAGGGAAGGGAAGGGAAGGGAAGGGAAGGGAAGGGAAGGGAAGGGAAGGGAAGGGAAGGGAAGGGAAGGGAAGGGAAGGGAAGGGAAGGGAAGGGAAGGGAAGGGAAGGGAAGGGAAGGGAAGGGAAGGGAAGGGAAGGGAAGGGAAGGGAAGGGAAGGGAAGGGAAGGGAAGGGAAGGGAAGGGAAGGGAAGGGAAGGGAAGGGAAGGGAAGGGAAGGGAAGGGAAGGGAAGGGAAGGGAAGGGAAGGGAAGGGAAGGGAAGGGAAGGGAAGGGAAGGAAGTTCTCAGACACAGATGCATGTTCAACCACTGTTGTGCACTCAGCCCATCTCTGTGTGGCAGAGTTCACCCAAAGGTGCAGCCAGCAGTCAGTTGACCTTTTTCGTCTTTTTGAAATATAAGAGAAAAGCTCTTAAAAGCATCACAACCTTTAAACACTGAGCTTTCTCATTTTAATATCAATTCAGTCCTGATGTAGATCAGCACATAAGTTTAGCACAAGGCAAGCTTAAAAGATGTGAGAGATGTTTATTCAGTGTTGACTCTGAAGCACCAAGGGTGATGCATTCAATTGCTTCAAAGTCCAAGAATAATGCACTAGAACTGGTTAGAAAAATTTCATTTTCTTCCCGTGCTTCCTCAGCAGAAATTTACAAGGACTGCAATTTCATGCCTGGGAATGGGAGTTTGGTACAAAGCTAGAAATTTTAAAAATAATTAAATAATGGAGGCCTGGGAATTACATACATCCTCAAGGGCTGTGCAGGGCTGTGTTTCATTTGCCATTGGTTTTTTTCCTGTGTATAACTTTGAGCAGAAGCCTCTTTTTCAATATAAAACAAACAAAAAAAATCCAAAAGACTGTCATTGGCTTTCAGCAATTTTAATTCTTTAGCATGAAGGATAAGATGAAGGATTATTCTGTGCTAAGTAGATGGACAGGATTCATATCTTGTTGACAGTAAGTCTGCCTTTCATATAATTTAAAATGAAGTTAGCAGAGCTTTGTGGGATCCAAAAATGGTATTTTGTCACTGTGAAGCCAGTTCAATAGGCCTTGTAGAGCCCTCATTCTCTCCCTGTGGTGTTGGATGCTAAAATTCCTGACTCACTGGTGAGCTTTCTAGATTTTCCTGTATTCTTCACTTGGAATGTCTGAACAGGAACAGAATTGATATCTGGCATTTTGCTCATATTTTGGGAACTTTGGTCATTTCATCTAACAGGGTGACCTGGGATAGCAAAGTCCCTCTCACGTGGTTTTTTTTACCCATATGCTGTGGGTTATATGTTATTAAAGAGATGTAAGGTGTGATGTGGAGCCTGAGAGACCAAATGGGGAGTGATATACTGGCTGTGGGCAGGAAAGTGCCAAGAGCAGGAGCACAATCTGCTTCTCTGGGTTTGCTGTGGCTGCTGGGTGCTGAATTCACTGCCCTGGCAGTAGCTGAACCTGCACTGCCTGAGTGGAAATGTAAATACAGTGAGACCAGAGCTGGGCATTGGGTAGAGCATCTTCAAGGTTTCTGAAAGTTTTTATTTTAAATACATCAGTAATGGTGATCTGAAATGTAAATGACTTGCAGTCATGTAGAAAATTGCAACATTGTTCAAGACAAATAATTTCTTCCAGTGGCCAGGTATTTCCAGTCCTGGAAATACCCCAGCCCTGTTGGAAGTCTGAAATTAAATGTGGGTTGAATAAAACAGCATTCACATGCTGTGATAATTTTTCAAGCTTTTAAGGCATTTAAACTTTAATTTTATGTAGCAAATTATACTAATTCGCTGCTTAGAATTTATAGCTGAACACTTACTGAAATTTTTTTCTTATTCTGTTGATTTTTATATTGTGTTGACTATGAATTTTTGACCATGGTTTTTATTCTTCTCTGCAGTTTTATATCTTCATTTTGATCATAGATCCATTGGCAGTGGGATGCCTTTTTCCTGTGTGTGTTTTCTCCCTGACACAAAGTGATTCTGATCAGTACTTATTTTGAACACTTGCTGCTGCAGGAATTACAAAAGATTAAGGGATAATACAAAATTATGGAAAAGAGGAAAATAGTAATTTAAGATGTAGCAGCAAATGTTTTCTCATGTATTTCACTTAAGTGTACAGAAAGTATTTAATAAGTCATAATTACTGGTTTTATTATTGTTGGAGGAACTAGAAAAAGTTTCAATGGAAGTTAGTCATATACCTGATTCTAAAAGAATTTCGGTTGACCTACAAAAGTGTTCAGTGTGTTTTTTTCAGATTTTTCCTTGCAGTTTGTGTTAAATTCTAGACCTGGATATTTCAGGAGAATGAAGCAGACTGAATAGAAACTGAATGAAGTGCTCATGCTGTTGACACAGTTCTGTGCTTTCTTGCAGTGTGAATCCAGTTTATGAATGGCTCACTGTAAGAGGCTTGTGAGAGCTCATGCAGGGTAATTGTCTAATAAAATCTGCAGCAAAAATGCACTTGTTTAAAATTACATTAAATTTTATTGCCATGGACTGAAGTATGAAACATATGGTCCTGACAGCTTGAGCCATTCAAAGCCTTTTCTTCATCTGTCATTAATGACGGTAGATGTAGTTTAAATACTCAGGAACTTTAAGACCATTTTGGTTTGGATGTGAATGCTCTGTCAGAAATATCAGTGAAATGGTTTGTCACAGCACCATTCAGAGTCTTTCAGCTTGGAGTGGACCTTTTGAGGTCACAGAGTGCCATGTCCCTACTCAAGCAGGGTCACCTAGCACAGGTGCAATCTGCTGCAGTGCTGTACAGAGTGTAGTGATTGCTAAAATTTCTCAGAGGGAATGATTTTGACCAAATACTTCCTATGCTTTCCTTTTCTTTTTTTTTTTTTTTTTTTTTTTAAATAAAGGATTCATAGGTTTTATCTGCACCTGAGACAAGTTGTTATATTGACTGTAGGGAACACAGTAACTTCACAAAGAACAGAATCCCAGTATTAAGTGTACTGTTTCTCTTAAGGACTGAGTTTCCTGAGACATGATTCCTTTTTAGCTGCTGTTTCTCTCTGCTCCCATGTCTTTGAAGAACACTTTTAGAAGTGCAGGCATTTATCTCTGCCTCTGATGGGACTCAGTCCTGGATGATGAAAGGGGTAGGAAGGGTCCCCACAGAGCAGCTGATGAGTGACTTGTGTAGATGCTGAAAGTCCTCCCTGAAATGACAATGAGCAAGGAAATGTGGTGTCCAAGAAAAACTGGCTCTTCTGGGGTCCAGCCTGATGAGTTCTGACCCTTACCTTTCAGATCTGTCACTTTTAAAAAGGGTTTGTTTTGTTTGATGGTTTTTAATTTTTTTTCCTTTCCAAGATGAAAAATAGTTCCAACATTACATTCAGTTTCTTTGACCTCTTCCTTCTCCCTTTTAAAGGTGGTTTTGTTGATATTGTTGATTGGATATGAAATCTGCCTTGCCTTTTGCCTAGATCCAGAAAATCTGGAGATTCTTTCCCTTGTACCATTGTCCCTCTTTCATGGGTTTTCTCTTCCCTAGCAAAGACACCTCACTGGTTTTAAGTATCTTAAGGGGGAATTTTCATCATTATCAAATCTTAAAATCCAAGTTCTATCTCCATTTATTGGTGAGTTCCTTTAATGCCATTCCCCTTCCTGCAATTCCCTTTAATCTAGGTTTGACCCATGTCAGAGATTGGTGCCTCACTCTATTGCAGACCCTTATAGATATATAGGGATATATATAGATATAGATATAGATATGGATATACAGAGAGAGATGTAAAGACAGATGTGTATATATGTATTCACATTTATATTTTCACACTGAAGGTTTTTGAGTTTTTTCTTGTGTATTCCTACCTTTTCTGTCCTTTATTTGAGGAATGCTGAAAGAATATTAGAAAACAGTTCAGTTCAGAGTTTTCTTTTAGTATTCTATAGTAATTAAAAAATCATTAGAGTTTCATGACTTGAAGGTTAATTTATGAAGTGTAAATAAATTTGTCACTTTAAAATAATGGTGGTGCTTGTGGTGGATGTCTGATCTCTTAGATCAAAAATTATTAGGGTTTTAACTTTTTTTTTTAATTCCCAGAGATACTTCTGCATCTCAATACTGTTAAAAGAAAAATTGGGTTTGGTTTCAGGTTTTTTTTACCCTCTTTTCTGGCAAAATGTTTTATTTTGTTTCATTGAAGAAAAAATACAAAGAGGTTGTGTGCATCTGTGCATGAAGACTGAAAGATGCCCATCAAGAATGAAATATGTGGATCTTAAAGAAGTTAGCTGGTTTTCAAAATTATTCTGTAAGAACATTTTTGTGTGGCATCCAAATTACAGCTAAGCCTCACAGGCAGGATGCTTGAGGAAACACAAGCAGTGCAGATGTCTTTTTCCTTAGTGAAGGTGAGATAATAACCTCCAAGTGTGGTGTTAACAGAGTACCTGAGGGATTATTTGCTTTGCTTTATTTGGAACATTTTGATTATTTTAAGCTGATTCAGCTAGAAAGGTAGCAATTGCATGATGGAGAAACATATACAGGAATTACAGAAATAAAACATTAGACTAGATTTTTAACAAAAAAAATCTCCTTATTTAGCTGTGGAGTACTGTAGAATTGTTTAAATAGAAATGGTAGAAATTGTAGGAATTACTCTGCAGACACGAGATTCTATTCCTCACAGTAGAAGATTTAGCCAGTGGAGTATTCTGTGCTGTACTTCAGTTCAAGTAATTGCAGATGGAATGAGAAGTAAAAGTGAAGAAGATAGAATACAATTTTTTGCCATCTCTTAGGTGTGGAAGATCCCCCAGTGCCAGTGCTTGGGCATCTTTTGAAATTTAATGTGTGCTGAGGTCTCAGTTCTTGCTTGGAAGAAGAACAGGTTATGCATTCCCATTTCTGTACTGGAATTTGGTGAAAGTTTTAGCCTTGGTGCCTTCCCTGCGTGTCAGGTCCAATTAAATACTGATTTAGTCACAATCCTGCATGCAACCAGCCAGTAGGAAGTTATTTCAGTAGAATTTGGTGCCTAAGGAACATACACCAATGTGGACTCGATATTTTTTGAGCTTGAGAAGAGCTAGCTCTTCTCAAGGGAAACTTTTCAGCAGTTTTTCTTTTTCCCAAAACAACCTTGTGTAAACAATGTTCCTTTCCCATAACAACAGGTGTTGTTTGCTATTTCTGTTACTTAGCCAGTGGGAGAGGTGTCAGTCCTATGGACCAATAACGTGTCTTCATAGCACAGCATGTTATAAAAGGGCTGAATGAATTGTAAATAAAGCCTTCTGATTTCTACTGCCTTCTGACTGGAGTCAAGCATCTTTATTTCGTGTCCTATGGTGACACACCAAATCTGAGGAACAAGTTGTAATTTTCTATTTACCCCTTTTACTCTGATGAGCTCCTTGAATGGTTAGACAGAAACAAGTCTAGTTTTGATTTCGGCTCCCAAAAGTTGTGTCAGTGATGGCTCCCATCAGTGATGCCTTACAGGTACCTCTGGGTGTGTTGCATGTTTTATTTTAGCTCCATATTGATTATCAACACCACTGATTCCATGAGAAGTGTGCAATTACAATTCCTTGGTTGCAAATACGTTGCATTAAAAACTAACAATGAATTGAAGATGCTTTTCTGAATCCACTGAAAACCAAACATGCTGAGAGCTGATCACTTGGAAATTCATCAATTTTCAAATCTGGTTGAGATCATACAAATTGAACTTATTCCCTGCTAAGTGTGGTGTCTAATATCTTTACACAGAAGTTACACTCTTGCACAGAAATAATAACCTACGGGGTTAAAAATAATTTGATGTAAATACGTATAATGGCAATATTCTGCTGCTTGGCTGGGATTTATTTTTTTCTTAATAATCATCTTTCACTGTTACACATGTATTTCATTGTTTTTTAAACATTTTTCCTTGCTTCAGTTCAGAAGTAAGTCTGTCAAGTTTCCAAACCCAGTGTTGTTCTCCTAGCATTTAAAGCAAAACTAATTATTGTCAAAGGTCTTGAATAATGTACAGAACATGATAAAGAAATAAATTACATAACCTGAGGGAAACAAAGCTTGACTTTCCAGAAGCAGTTTTAGAAAACATTAATAACATTCACAAGATAAAGAAGCCGTAATATGCCCTTCCAACTCAGAATGTCTGTCATCTGGAAATAAAGATTAAGTAGTTCTGGAAATAATGATGCAGATGGTCATATTTGGTGTTGAGAAGGTGTTTGTAATCCTTGTTGGGACTGTGAAATGCAAGAATCAGTAGTTAGATTGGAGAACATGAAAAACCGATCTAAGGAAATAAATTTCAAAGTTTGTGTAATACATTCAGTCATTTCAGATTTACACACAGAGATTCTGGACAGGGATGGAGAAGACAACGCTGGGAATTCTTAGACTGGAAAGAAGCTTGAATTTTAGGGTCATAGTCTAATAAAGTGGAAATGTAGAAAGAAAAAATGAGCGAAAGAAACGAGAATATAGGAACTGGGTTCCTGTGCCACAGGAGGGCCAGTGAAATAGCAGAAGGCATCAGTTTAGGACAGAAGGGTTGATCTTACTGAGAGCTTAAGAAGCACAACATCCTCCTTTTATACTGCTTGTTCCAAGAGAACCAGGAGCAGAATTCTGCCTGTAACCTCTCCAGTGCTCAGCATCACAACTGTCCCCTCTCAGGTGCAAACTCCTCCCCGTTGGGACCCTGGGCTTGGTCTCTGTGGTTTGTGCTCATCCTCCACCTTAGGTAGGCTCTGCATTCCTCAGTGCCAGTCTGAGTCATCTCTGAGACCTTGGTCTCCTAAAGTAATAAACCACCTTTCTTGTCTATAAAATAAAGGTTCAGTTTTTCATGATGTACCAGAAGAGTGATTATATTTGACAGTTTCAATATTTTGATTTCACAGCGAGCCCCATTTTGAATTGCATCTGTCAAGGTAAAGGAAAGGTTTGCTCCTACAGAGAGCATTGTCTGTGAGACAGGATAGCCTTTATTAGGCTGCTGAGCAAATTCGTGTATTTCTTTCCACCTTTGTCCTCAGCAGGCAAAGAATCAGTTTCATTTTGGATATGATTAAAAAAGAATCAATAAGGAATTAAACAGTCAGGAGTCAGAAAAGGCCTGATAATGATGGAGAGTTGTATTACAATTTCCTTTTTTTTTTTTTTTTTTTTTTTTTTTACCTAGCTAGTGGAATGAAAGTGCAAGTATGGGAAATAAAAGTTACAGAAAGTAAATTTAAAAAATGCCCAAATTAGCTGATTTGGTGTGATTTAATGATGAGGTATTACTTCTCTGTTCTGCTTCTCTGTACTCACCAGTAGTAATTGATTTAAAATAACTTGTTTTGAACATACTGGCATAAAGTTGGAACAGTGCTTTACTTGTTACAGTAATTTTCTCGTTATTGCTATTTCTGTGTTACTGAACTGGCTGTTGTCAGTATTTTTGTGATCCTTGAGTCAGGTATTTGCTGGAGAGAGAATATGACAATAACAAGATTTATAGTTCTGGTGAAGGAGAGCTGTCTGTTCATGAAGAGTGAATAGGTGTCACATAATGCAGATACTATTTTTGAGTTCATGTAACTGTTTTATAAAGTCATAGAATAACAGAATGCTTTGGCTTGGAAGGGACCTCAAAGATCATCTATTCCAACCTCTCTGCCATGGGCAGGGAACCATGTAAGTACTGCATACTAATCTCTTGCAAGATAATCAGAAATCTGAGAAAGTAATCAAGGAGGATTTTTTTCCCCCTGAATCCAGCAGAAAATCATCCCTGAAATGCAATTTAGGAAGGAGTATGTTGCATCCCAATTCTTAGTGATTCAGGATGCTGCCAGAAGATAAATGATACTGAGCTTATCTGCATTAACTTTGACCTTCTCAGATGGAAAGAGAATAAAACTTCTACTGTTGTGGCAAATTCTTCATCTGTCTGAAGTTTAATGATGCTTAATCAGAGCTATCCTGGTGTATTATGGTTGATATTCCTTAAAGTTCTCTGACCCAGCGGCCTCCTCCTTCTGTGATAGAACTTAGCACTTGAGATTCCCATTAGGATCCAGTTCCCTGTTCATCAGGAGCTCCTTAAACAAAGTGATTTATTGATACAGAATGTTGTTGTTGAGTGAACTGGCAGCCATAAACACTTCAGTAGATGAAAGTCTTAGTATAATGCAGTTCTGCAGGTGTTGTGATGATTGGGCTTTATCATAAAAGCTCTCCTTTATGAAGTTCAGAGCTCACTTTGAGAGCTGTTTACTAGTTCACAGGGTACCTGTATGAGTTCACTTGGGCTTGTGTTCTCTCTCTATTTTTCCCTGGGTGCTAAGGTTCCAAGTTCTGCAAACTGTGTCCATTAGATGTTGAGCTGGAATGTGTATTTTGTCTGCCTTGTATTAATTCTGTGTCCATTGAGTAGCCATGTATAAATCCCAGAATTATAAAATTCCTCAGGGCTTCTTTTGCAGCTCATTCCCCTTCTCTCTCTCGCTCACTCATTTCCTGGTTTAGCCTCTCTTTTTCTCTCACCCTTTCACGTTGAGCTGCTGCACATCTCATCTAAATATATTTTGGAAGCAAAGAAAATTTTCCCCTTTTTTTTGCCCTCTCCCTTTTGGCAATAGTTTGTTTAGACATCTAAAGTAGCAGAAGGTTGGAGATTTCCTTACAGAGAATTCATTTTGGTGAAATTAATTGAAACAGGAGTAGGAAATGAATGTACCAGAAAACTTCAATCTTTTTTGTGAGGGCAGAGATAATGAGCAGGAGATGATCCCAGAAGTTCTTGTGTACATTTCTCTTCCACTATGTTAAACATGTTTTCTGAGTTAACTATGCTTTATGCAAGAAATCCTTCAAGTACTGAATATAAAAAAATCCAACCCAACTCTGCATAACTTCACCTGAGAAATAGAAATGTTGTCCATTTGCAGCTGACATATTTATTCATCTAGAGCAATTCCCTACATGTTTTGTTCTGTGTTTTTCAGCCTCTTTAATAATTGGGAATATTTTATTTATTTTCCATTGAAGGTTTTCCCCCATTACTTTCTAATTGTTTATTAGTAAGCAAAATCTGGGCTCTGGATATATTAGAGAATGGACTTTCTGGAATAACCTTCAGACTGCTTTTTTCCCTTCCAGTCTTCCTGACTAGTTTGAAGACAGAACTGATAATTTTACGAGCAAGGTCACAGACTCACACTCACAGTTATGGACTGCAAGCCCCACTGAGCAGCCTGTTCCAGTGTCAGACCACCCTCACAATAATAAAGGTTTATACTGTGTCCAGATGAAAGTTCCTATATTTTGATTTGTGTCTGTTGCCTCTCGTTCTGGCACTGGGCATGACTGACAAGAGCCTGGATCTGGCTTTTTCACTCCTTGCCCCATCAAGAAATTATGGATAAGACCCTCCTGAGCCTTCTTTTACTTGACTTCTCTCCCAGCTCTCTCAGCATCTCCTTGTGTGACAAATATTTGTATGCATTAAACATCTTCATGACCCTGGGTTGGACTTGTCTTGATTTCAAAACACTGCTGTATTTACTTTAAAGAGGGAATTCAAAACACTGAATATTTTTTGCCATGTAGTTTCCTTTTACTTGTGGCCTTAGTTTTATTTTCAGTGAGTTGTTGATTTGGGACACCGGGTCAAACCTCGTTCCTTTCTTTTGACATCTTCATCTTTTTCATTGATTGTGCTTAGTCTTCAAAGGAATCCCAGAATGGTTTGGGTTGGAAGGGACCTTAAAGATCAGCCAGTTCCACCCCCTGCCATGCTTAGGGACACCTCCCACCATCCCAGGGTGCTTCAAGCCCCATCCAGCCTGGCCTTGAACACTTCCAGGGATGGAGCATCCACAGCTTCTCTGAGCAACCTGTGCCAGGGCCTCAACACCCAGTTAAGAATTTCTTGCTAATATCTAATCTAAATCTCTCCTCTTTCATCTTAAAACCATTTCAAAACTATTAAAAATTTACCAATATTTGAGTTGGGTTTTTTCTTTTAGAAGAACATCTTGACTTGTGGAAGCATGTGATAATTCTGTGTTTTTCCTAGAAGTAATTGTTCTGTAGTTGTGTCACACTTTTAAACTTATCTATGGAATTTCACAACTTTTCTCCTCAGATACAGTAATTGTTTCATTTTTTTTTCTGTTCTGACGGATGTTTGATGAATCTTCTTCCAATGAAGAATGGAAATGGATATTTGATGTCTTGTAGAAAATATTGTTTTCTGAGTTCCAGTTAACAGTTAAATCAATTCAGCTTTCCTGTTGTTGTCCCCAGTTAGATAACTATTCTATGGAGCAGAAGCATTTATGCTCCTTGCATCAAGAAAAACTTTTATTTGAAAATAAACTTGCTCTTTTCAATGTTTCATTAATTTCTCACATAAATATATCATATTTTGCTACATAGGCAGCTATTTTACTTAATATCATATCAGTAAAAAAACTCCAAAAAACAAACAAAAAACCCACAGCTTTTCATCAGGCATTATTAAACAGGTGCTGCATATGCTTTCTATCCTGGTATGTGCTAGAAGAATTTTAAGACACAGTGAAGAAACTTCATTCATTCATAGAATTATGGAATTATTAAAAGACCTCTAAGATCAGCAAGTCCAAATGTTAATTCAGCACTGCCAGATCCACCCCTGAACCTTGTCCTTAAGCACCACATCTGCCTGTCTTTCAAACACTTCAGGGATGGTGATTCCACCACTTCCCTGGCCATGCCTGTTCCACTGCCTGACCACTCTTTCTATTTTGTTTCTTCACCTTTCAACTAATTTATTTTGGCGCAGATCCATAGTTGACTGCATTGCTCTTCATCAAGGGTGTAACAGCCAAATGCACCTCATTTAATTTAATACTTAATTTTTAAAGCATTTTCTAGTTTCTCCAAGGAAGTTATTAATTCATCCAGTTGAAGGGAAGTTGGTGAAAATGAGTTAAAAAGCTGTTTTAATGTTCATGATGTTCATGCCTTGTTTCAGGTTGCATTACACAAACTTAACAAATCTTACCAGTAACACTGAAACTGAAAATCAAATACAATTAGTGAGGAAAGTGGTATTTTTGTGCATAGCTTTAGCTAAAAATAGGAGAGACCCTCAGGATATGGTGGTAAATCTATTTTTAAAAGAGAGCATTGCTATTTAATGAAATGCTGAGCCCAGGGAATGCAGTCAAGGATAATCAGAGGCACTTATCACCTTTGACAGGCTGCAGTATTTCTTACAGCTTTGTTTCAGCCCCTGACTTCTTCCTTCAGTAATTGAATACTTTTTGTGACCATTCTTAAGGGAAACATTAAAGCATTAAAAAAAGCATAATAATAATTAGAACAAAACAAAACAAAAAAAGTGTAGGTGCAGGGGATGTGAGCATGCTTGAAACATTAGATTTGAAATATTTAAATTCCTTAAATCAGACTTTCAAATCACAGGAGAGTGGGCTCAGTCCTTCATCTTTTGCCAGTCACATAAACTCAGCTCAATGCAGAATCATTGAAATCCCTAAACTGTTGTATCAGGGAATCACTTTACTGGTGTTCAGAGCACACTTATTGATGGTCTTGTTAGATTGTGTTTCAGGGTCCACAAAGAGCAGCTCTCTCCCTTGTGACAGAATATTCTGCCAAGTGTGGACCTGCTACAGCCAAAAAAAGGAAATTCTCAAGGCAGTCTGAGCCACCATCACTGCCACTATTTCCACTCTATTTTTCTACTCTGAGAAGTGTGAAGTGTGTTAAAGGAATGGCTGGGCTGTGATGAGACTGATCTGGTTTCCATCAGGAGCTGGAGAGGAATCCATTAGCAGATCTGCATGGAGAAATTTCCTGATGTGCAGGATCAGCATTGTTTGTGACCTCTGCATTCATGGTAATGAGCCATTCTATACCACACTGAAATGCTGAAAATTACTGGTTTCTGCCTTAATGGACCTCAAATATATCCATCTTTATTCTCCTCCAGTACATCATTTGTAAAGAGTGGAAAGGACATGCACCAAAGTTTGTTTTCAGTGATAAGTTTAAATGAGTGTTTTCTCAACATCCCTAAAGTGGTTCACTGATGAGAACTGCGTGGGTAGGACTCAGCAGAAGTTGACACAGAACTATAAAGAAATAGCTGTGGACCAGTGGCAGCACCTTCACTTTTGTCAGTAGTATTTTCCCTTTGGAAGCTCTTTGTACACCTTTATTTCTTTGCATCTGCTCCTTCTGACCTTGAGGGTGGGCAGCTTAAAGTTATTTTTAGATCTTTTGTGAACGTATTTATGTGACACTGACTTTTTTAAATTTGAGAAGCCAAGTAGCTTTTTATAGCATTGTTAAAGAGGCAGTGGTCATGGCTCAGTGGTTAAACTTCAATTCTATTTTGCACTTAAAAGCTGAGATTTATTCTTGTAAGCCTCGTGTTGGCTTAATGATTCAATGCAACTGCATGTTTGCTGGGAAGCAGCCTCTGGATGCTTTGGTCTGGTTGTGTGGTTTTCACCCTTAAAAAAACCCAAACAGGTTTAGTTTGTACTGTGTATCATCTTTATGCTATATTTGTAGACATTTTTGAAAACCAGTGCATTTTCAGGATAAAATTCAAGCCCCATCTTTACCTAAAATAGCCTAAGCTTTGAATCAAAAATTTAAACCAGAAGAAAAAAATAGATACCCATACTACCTGCACATTAATCATTAAATTTTGAATACATTCGCAATTGAACGTGCCCAGAGAAAGACTGATGGGGAAGGTACTGATAGAGGGGCAGTTTCACCAGCAATGACTTGCATTTTGTCTTTCTGTCTCTTTTTTTTTTTCCCTGATGGAATTGAGAAGCTTGTCTTGGAATCTCACAAAACACTTTGCTTCTTCTGCACATGTTATTTGATCAAAGTCTAGGATCTGCAGCATTTTTCTGTTAATGAAAACTGGCTGTGGAAACAATGCTTTACAGCAACTACGTCAGTTCTCTTTGTGTAGTTGGCTTTTGACGCATTTTTGTGTCGTTAAAATAAATATAGATGGGCTTTTTTTCCCTCTTTCAGTGATTGCCCCATGTATGCTTTCTAACAGGGACGTGTTTCCTTTTGCTTGTCACCAAGCTCCTTATAAATTAATTAATGCCCTTAAAATATGTGGGTATCTGCTGGAGGAGATTAATCTACCTGTGTCATTCTTAGCATGACATTGCAGATGCATTTATTTTCCTTGCTGTCTCTTCTAGAATATTGCTTTGCTTGTGTTCTGGGAGCTTTGACAAAAATATGTATAGGGGTTTGAATTTGTGGGTGTCGACTTTGAAGCTGTTGGGCTTTGATGGTCTCACTTGATTTTTGATGTTTGATCTTTCCTTGGTTTCCTCTACTCAAATGAAAACAACGAAAGTCTCAGAACAGCCAGTCTTGAGGAAAGTCTCAGTGTTCACAGGGAGAGGTGGAGCAGACCTCAGTCAAGCAGAAATCAACAGCCCCAGCCAAGGAGGAAAATTGTTCTCCTCAGCTTTGGCTGTGCCTGTGAGCCTTTCTGCCATCGATGCCCTACTGCACCCTGTACTGCTCTTCAGTAAATCCAGGGAAATCTCAGTCTCAGTCTTTCCATAAAGCTTCCACAGAACTTCCCAAGACCACCTTACAAGCCTTTTCTTGGTAACACAATTACATTAATAGGGGTGCATCTTCTCTCTGCATCGTTGAGATACCTGGAATTCTTCCCATGCACAGTGTTATTCCCAACATGAGTGTTAAAGCTCACATGCTCAGTCAGCAGATCTGTGTCACTGCTGTCGCAGGTGGGTGCAGTGGGCACATCCTGCAGCTTAAATCTTGTTTTCTCAGAAGTGAGAAAACAAAGCACTCTGCCAGTAAGAAATCCCATTGTTTAAGGTGCTGGCAAACAGGAAGATGCAGTTCCTTGTGCCTGTTGAGGGCCTCTAGGCTTGAGCTGGCTTTGCAAAAGCTGCCATCAGTTCTCTGACCCTGTGATGGAGCTCCTGCAAGGATCTTCAGCTTCACAGGGAGATTGTATTTCTCCCTTATCTGCCTTAGGGACAGTTGTTGAAACACAGCAGGAGTAGTGGCATCCCAGATCTTCCAGGAACCATCCTCTTTGCCACCTTCCCTCAGGTTAATGGGTATTTCAACACTAGTGAAGACAGCACTGGTGAACTTTGCTGGTGAGAACAACTGCTTTGCCTGCCACTTTTTCCTCCATCCTTCTCAGGAAGAGGCTTATGAAAGCTGCTTGGAAACACCACTCAGTATCTTCCTCACAAAGTTTCCTCTCACTTGAGAAGCACAGAGTTTTACAGCAGCTGTTTTGTGGCAACAAGGAGAAAAATAATAATTTTTATTCAGAAAAATGAAATAATTTTTATGAAATTACTGTGAATTCTGTAAAATTGTTGTTTAAGTTAAATATCATGATTGAAGTTGAAATAAAATCATATCCCTTAGTGGAGAAAACTGGCTTGTATCTATCCATCTTCTGCAGAGGCGCTGGTGTTCTTTTCATATTTTACATGTTCTTGTGTAAATAGAATCAGTTTTTCATAGGTGAGGAGCCCTATCTCTACCAGGATCTGTAGTTGGATTCTCTGTAACTTAAGAGAATATGGAGGTCTCTGCACCGGTGGATACGGGCACTTCAGGTTAAGTGAAGGGGCTTTTTGTCATCACTTCAAACAGGTACAATGATTTCTAGAGATGATTGTGCAGCTGTTTCACTTATTGGAGTTAATTTGAGCCATGCTTTTTGTTTGATGATGAGTCATGGCCAGCATCTGCAAAAAGGAGCCTTTCATCTTCAGCCCTTACCATGGTAAGGTTTTTCCTCCGGTTAGGAGACAGGATCTGTGTTCCATGAAAATGCTTGGGAGCTCTGGGCTCTGTCGTGTTCCAGGTCCTGGTGGGTGCTCACAGTGTAAAGGGAAGCCCAAAGCATCTTGATGTGCTTGAGCCATTTCTGGGTTCCAAAAAAAAGAGGTAACATCAAAAATAATGTCCTTTACTTAATTTTCAGCACTGAACACACCTGAAATTTCATGTGTGGGGCATGGCAGCCAAAGCTTGGATTCTGCTCTGGGTGCTTTACTGGCCCAGCCCAGCTGTGTGTCATTCACTGTCTGTGATTAATGATGGATGCTTTACCTCAGTTCCAGCTCTCATTGAAAATACCTTAGGAAGAACTCATTGAGGCTGCAGTAATTATATTCATATTATCATAACCAAGTTTCCAGCAGCTGCTTGATCTTTTGATTTATGAAAATGCCCTGAAGTTCAGGATGGAAGTGCATGGTCTGGGAGCCTCTCTGCACTTAACTGAGTGGTGAATTTACCCCAAATCAGCCAGACAGGCACTGACAGCAGGAAAAAGATGCAACTCCTCTCTTAAGGGTGGTGGAGAGGCCAGAGAATGATTTAACACCACAGCTTGACAGAGTTGATGACAAACTCTGTAAGACCTGCAATACTCAGCTGATTTTTTCCCTTTATCTGTCTAATTTTTTTATATTGAATTCAGTTTGAACATTGAGAGAAGCTGGAGGGGGCCAAGGAATTACAATGTACTTTTTTGGGTCCTTTTCTAGAAGCATGTGGATGGGTCAGAGCTTGAGTGAGGTGTTGAGTGAGGTTATAGTGCTGAGGCTAAAAAGGTGACTTAAGTCAGAGGTGTGTGTAAGCAGAACATAAACACTGAAGTGGACAAGGGCATCTTAAAAGAACTTGCAATTTTTGGTAAATAAATTTTCATATTTATAAATACTTAAAACTGATTACCTGCTGGGGTGTAGGAGTGTGATATGGAGAGTCATTATAGGCTGGGCCATATATTATCTACGGAACTTTTAACTGAATTCTAGTTCCTTGGCCAAATTCTTTCCTTTCTTTGCATTTCCTCTTCTTCTGGGAATAACAATGACTTTGGAAAAGTTTGTTATTGATAGTAATGAATAGAAAAAAAGCATTAATAATCTGAGTGTGGGGATTAGAAGACTGGAAGGAAGGAATTAAATGATAAACAAAAGAAATTTGGTTTGGAGTCAATGACCCAATAAACTGTAGGGTAGTTTTTAGAATATAAGTGCATATTAAACAAATCTTATTATGCCTCAAGTTGAGTCAGTTTAAGCAATGAGCATTTATGGGCAGGGCAAAGGTGTTGTCTTAAGATTTGTCGATATTTCAATAAAGTTTTTGTGGTGCAAAAACCTCTTTTTAATTATTAATGGACTGAGATTGAGAATAGATGATTTCCCCACTGTAATAAAAAGGGTACATCAAAACACAAAACATTTTTGTACCTTCACATCATGAAACCTGCATCTCTCCTAAAGCTGTCCCAAGAAAGGGTAATTTATTGTTGTAGGAAGGCTTATGAGAGTAAAAATCATGTAACAATCAAAGTGTTCACTCTTAGAGAAGAAACTGCATTATGAAGTCTACCGACCTGTGGAGGAAATGTGAATAAAAGAATGCAGTGACACTGGTAGACTGAGTAAATATTTCACCATTTTTAAGTCCATGCACTTGGAAATCTTTAGGGTATGGTGGATTTTTTTTTTTCTCTTCTTACATATTTGATACCCATTATTGTTGCAAGCATTGTCTTTCTAGCTGCTTGATCAGACCTTACTGCTTTGGATCCTGATATGAATGTAACAACGCTGTTTCATTTTCCCCTCTGAATTCAGTTTAGATTTATTCCCTGGCATTACACTCTATATTGTATATTATTTATTATCCACTGGAGGGAAAAGCACAGTATGTATGTAAAGTGAAATGAAAGGTGAATGTTAAGAAATTCAAAACCATTAATTTTAAGGTAGAAGAGCATAGCCATCATGATGGAAGTTGTGAGTGAAGTCCTATATTTCATTTGAGTCTAGACTCATTAAGTATCATTGGAAAGGGAAATTTGTGGTCATTGAGATGTTTTTTAAAATATCAATAATAATAATAATAAGAAGAAGAAAAAAATACTGAGCTGTTCTGTGTTCTTTAAATAATGCTGTAACCTGATTATTATTATTATTGTGTTTTGTGTTACTCATGAGGAGCCTTTACCCCCTCTCTTCCTACAGCACCTCTGCCAAGCCCAACAATGTCAGGCACAAGAAATCTACATCACACTTCACCAATTTCCTTTTTTCTTCTGCATATATTGATGGAAAGCGTCTCTTAAGATGGGCATCACTAGCAGCTTATTTTCTTTCTGAATCACAAGGACTTAAATAGAATGGGACTTTGGAATATTCAGTCATGATCTCCAGTATGAAATAGAGAATTTTATGAGAGTAAGCTATGGGGTGATTAGTGACTGCTGATTACATGGTGACAGCAAGCAATAAATACATGTATGCAGGCTCTAATGATGGAATTTGAATTTACATGAGGAATATTTTTATGTCAGTGCTTGTTGTTTCTGGGGTCATTCCATGTGGGTTCAGAGCAGCTTCTTGGTTGTGTTCTCTCTTGTATTTTGACGTTATGTCTCCCTTTCTGGGAAGAGCCATCCATCTGTAATTTGAAGGAGAGCTTCTTGCCATTTATCTGGCATTATCTGAGAGGCTGTGCAGGCTGGGCTCCTGTACAGTGATATTTGCAAGCACATGGTGACATTAGACAGTGGGTTATGTCTGTACTACTTGTCCTTAGAACAGGCTCACCAAAACAAGCCCTGGTTTTTGTCTTGCTCATGGCCTCTTGCTTTTCTCACTGCTGCTGTCAGCTACACTAACTCACTTTTATTTGATCCTTGTGCACAGGAACTGGTTTATACAAATAATTAGCATTTAAAAATATCTATAATTTTTAAAAGCTGTTTGTTCTTTTCATATAAATGGGTTAATTTTTTCCTGAGGCAATTTAAGCCATGTGGTTTTTTCATTTTGTGCATTTCCATGCTATTCAATCAAGAAAGCGAATCACTTTGTTTCCTTTCCAAGTCTCCATTTTAATTTGTGTATATGTATGACATAAACAATAAGCTGATTTTTCCAGTATTGAAAAATAGTGCTTCAACCAGGGTTTCCCAAGCCTGCCTGGCAAATGTGTTCCTATAGGATAGGAGCTTTCTTTAGACAGAAAGTCACAGATTTGCCATTGAAATGGTATTATCTAAGAAACATAACAAAAAAAGAGATGGATAAAAAGTGAGTTTCTGGGAATTACTGGGAGGAAAATACCAATTTGGCGTAGGAGTTTGTGAAAATGGTTACCCTCCTTGGTTGCTGGACAATCGCAGAATTGATTTAATTCCAAAAGGCAGTTTATGCTTGGAGCTGTCAATCTGTTTCTGATATTCTGATTATCATCTAGATGAGCAATTAATGGTTTAACTACACAGTGCTGTTCTTAAAATGGGGTGCTGATGGGTTTTTGCCTGCTTTAGCCAATTTCCAGAAAGGAAAAAGTGTGGAAAAGCACCATGGGCAGAGGTAAATGTTGCTTCTCCTCCTCCTCTGCCTCCTGTAGTCCAGGACAGTCTCTTGTATCTGCATTTTGGAATCTATTTCCATCCCAGCCTGGGCTCTAGCTCCAAGGGCTGTGCAGTGGAGAAGGCTGAGCTGGTGCCTACAACAGGCGGATTTTGGCCTCAGTGCTGAGAAGGGCAAGAGATGAAGAACCCAAACCTTGTAAGTCAGAATTGTTTGCACTGCACTTTTATTCTTCTCCACTGCATTGTTCCTTTTGATGATGTTTGTGATTGCAAGGCAAATTATCCCCAGTTATTGTCACTCACATTTGGCAGCTGAGGTGGTGATTTGGTCTGGTGGTTTCCTGGGTTCTAGGGATCTCTATATGAGAACAGTGAAAAAAATGTGTGTAGGAACCAAGCTGAAGGATATTACAGCTAAAAACAGAGAAGAAAACTACTTTTTATGACTTTGTACTCAATTATGCATCATTAGAGTCTTGTATATTTAGGAGGGAATGCTGCTGTATGGCCAATTTCCTACCACCTGGAAGTAACTTGATTTACAATTAAGAAAAGTGTTCTTTTTAGTAATATCCAAACTCCTAATGTACTGTTTTAGTGACGTGTCCTACAGTGTGTCATGTGCTGATTAAAGTTGAGCTTTGTCCTTTTTGGGAATGATTCTAATGTAGTCTAGTCAAAGAACTTAATTTAATTACATGTATAATACAACTTTCTGCCTTTTACTTAATTGGTCTCGCCTACGTTGTTTCTGCCTATTAGATGACAATTTAGCAATTTCCAATTTGTATATCCCTGAGGGAGGCTCAATGGGAATAAACGGGAGTAAAATAATCTCTGCAGCTTTATTCCTCGATTTACTTGCTTGATGGCATCTCTTTTGTAGTTGTATGGAAGAAGAGAAATGGAGAATAGTAAGTAATGAAAGGAAATCTTTTGTGTGAAAGGCTTATATTGAGAACAAAGCAGATTGTGTAATCTTTGCTTTGTGTATTTACAGCATTATTTGCTTAGCATAAGATATATACACCCAATTTTAATAATAATGTACTTTCAGTTTTAGTGTTAACCCTCTAATCCATTTTTAAGTGTTTAATTGAGTAACTCAGGGCAAATTAGTTCGTCAGAGCCATGGCGACTTCTCAGCTGTGGATAGGGAGATTTATAAAACTGCTACACAATTTTGGGGTACAATTTTTTTCTGGTAGTAGCAGTCTGTCCTTTTTGGATAATTTGGTCTGTAATTTCTATGTTAAATTGGTTTTTGTAGATGGAAAAAACAACAAAA
This sequence comes from Trochalopteron elliotii, assembly GCA_024734555.1. NCBI lineage: Eukaryota > Metazoa > Chordata > Aves > Passeriformes > Leiothrichidae > Trochalopteron > Trochalopteron elliotii. The sequence goes on along the minus strand of JANPWX010000063.1, from coordinate 765,860 downwards.
ATTTTTTTTTCTTTGAACTGTCAGATCGGCCCAAAGCTCTGTGCGTGTTAATGTCTGTGCCCTCTGTGTTTTTTGAGAGGTTCTGTCTTCTTTGCAGGAGCTGGAAGCCTGATGGCACAGCTTGATTTTAACAAAAATCAGGGGATTTTGGGGATGCTGGGGATCTATATAAAAATGAATTTCAACTCTTTTGTAAGCTGGAAGTGAAACTATGATAATTTTGCCATTCTTTAAAGGTAGAGAAAAAAATCTGATTCCTAAACAGGAATTCAGTTTAAAATAGATGCCTAAATCTAGATAAGCCTGTGTTTTATATAGTCAGAAAAATCTAGTCAATGAGTGAAAAGTAGATGTAATTTTCATAAAAGAGATAGCAAAGCACTGTTTTCTATTTCAATATCTTTGAATTTTACCTTGCAATTTCCCTTTTTTTTCTAAAGGAAATTTGTCTGGCAGATGTTTAGATCCTGTCATCTTCTGGAGTTTTATGATATGTAAAGGAATATTACAAATAAACAGAGAATAAAGGAATCTTGATTAAAATTGTGTCTTAGTTAATAAAATTTAGATTTAGGTGAATGAAAACACTTTTTAAATTTCTATGCCAAACATAAATGCTGCAAAAACTCACCTTCAATATTTAAATATTTTAGAACATGGCCAAAGCTTCTAAATAATACCATGTTAATGTTTTACTTGAAATAATCCCTTCTCAGTTTATGAAGCATTATAAAGATTAGCCTAAAATCTCTATATTTTTAGACATTTCCAAAGCATTATTTCAAGTAGATATGAATGAAATACTTAAATGAAAAGTTGTATCACTCCTTAATCATTGTTATGGTATTCCTCATTTTAAGAAGAATACTTTCTCTTAAAAATCATGAAGATTCTGAAGAAGTTTAGTAGCAGACTTCAAATGATGCCTTCAGTGTGAACTTGTAATGGAAAGGTCATATTTTGGGGGTTCTGTTTTGAATTGTTCACAGCTGGAGGCTTTGTGCTTGCCATGATAGGAAAGGGTGCTTGGACAAGTCAGTTTTTAAAACCAAGGTGTCTGAGTCAGACACCATTAGCTGACTGCTCATAGCTTGTGGTATTTATAGTTCCTTTTCCCTCACTTCCTCCAAATGTAGTAAAAAATTCCATTCTTGTATAAGAGATTTGTGTATATGAAGTTGATAAGAAAAGTTGCTTTATAAATGGCACCAAAATTCCTGGGTTTACCTCTGAGATCCTTTACACAGCTGCTTATTCTGTGAAAGCTTCCCAAGCACAACTTTGCTGACAGGTGAAATTTCCCTGTCTAAAATTTAGACTACTATGTTCAAACTATTTCTGAACTACAGGAAGCAGGAGTAAAAATCACCTTGATCTCACTTGACTTCAGTGGGTTTGTTTCATTTGCTTTAGCTCTTTGGAGATGGGTTGGTCACTGCCTGGACATCAGGCCATGCGTGAGCAGGGTCCATTGTCCATATATAATATGTGGTCTATACCACCCTGATTGACCAAGGGAGGTTAATGTGGCAGGAAACTGCTCCTAAATGAATATCATTCCATCACAATAATTAAATAAATACTGAATTTCTAGCTGTAGTGCTCAGATCTGAGTCTGGTGGACATTTGGCTTCGCAGCCCTTTCCCAGGGGAGCTCAAGCTCAAGGCTCACTGAATAGGAGGTCACCTGGCAGGGCAGTTATTTGGGGTGGTGGCTTCAGCATGGGGAGTTTTGGCTAAAATAACAGGGTATTTTAGAACTGTGCTCATTTTCTGATAAACTGGTAAAGCACATCAGACGACTGACACAGCTCAGCAATATGTGGGGCAAAGTGTGAAAGGTAGATCAATATCAACGTGATGAGATGAAAGTGAAGGCAGTCCCAGCTCTGCATTTGGCTGAAACTGGAGCCAGGGCTGCCAAAGGCTCAGTATAATGAGCAACAGAAGCAGTAGAGGCAGCACCTTGGTTTATTACCCATTATTGTCTTCAGTTTAAAACCATTATCCCTTGTTCTGTTGCTACAAGTCCTGAGGAAAAATCTGTCCCCATCTTTCTTAAAACCCTCTTTTAAATACTGAAAAGTTACTGTGAGGTCTTTCGAGTGCATTTCCCTCTCCAGGGTGAACAATCCCTGCTGGTTTGTTTTCTGAATATAGCTTGTTTCTGAGCTGTTTCTGAGCATGCTTCTAACCACACATACAGGTGTCATTGCTGAAAGCATTAAATAAACTTCAAATATGTACAGTGATTTTGGGGGAAAAAAAGAATGTTTAGGTGAAATTGTGTGTGGGTGAATGTGATGTATATCATTTCTGTTATTAGTGCTGAGCAGTTGACTGCTATGGAACCTGTGACACGCTCACTGTGAGCTAAGGTTTCTGGAGCATGATTAAAACTTTCATGGTCCCACTCATGTCTGTAAACATTATTCCTGTCACTAGTTAAAGAGTAAGTTCTGTAGGTTCAACCTCATGGACCACATTGCTTTGTTGGTAGATGTTCACTGCTCTTCTGGTGCTTTGTTTTTTTAAACTGAGGATGTCCTGACTGTTCCCCCAGCTTTGCTCTTTGGCAGAGATTCTAGATTTCCTTTTTTAAGGATGGCATCACTCACAAAACTTACATCTGGGACTTGAGAATCCGTAATAAAATCTGTGCAACTCTAGAGGTGAAAAGAATCAATGTCTGTGGCAAAATAAACAGTTTAAGAGTCAATGGACTAGGTTACCTTGACATAAAAGACTCTTCCAGGGACTTACCTGGAAGAGTGAGTGTTCTGAACAGAAAATGTGAAGGTTGCAAGTCTAATAAAATGATACAGTTTTTACTGGGAAAACAGTGACTTGGAAAAGAATTTGTTTATTACATTAAATCATCTTGAGGTGAACTTCTGCTGCAGTGCTCTGGGAAAATGTTACCTTTGTATATAAAAAGAGAAGACAAGCAAGTAGATGGTAAATTAATAATTCATTATGAATGTAAAGTCTAATTGTATCTTGAAGTGACAGTCCATGGTGAAATGTGTGTTCTTGCACACTGAGCATTCATGCGTCCGATGAGTCTACCCAAAAAATGTTTGAACTACTTCCTTTGTGAAAGACTTATATTTTTCCTTATGTTGTATGTAAAGTTCTGTATCTCTGCATTTTCCCTTGAGTAGTCCCTGAGATGGACTCTTCTCATGTGAATAATTTCCCAGAGGTACAGGCTGTCCTTGGGGGTTTTTGCCCCCTGGTTTGGTTTTTGAGTAGGATCTCAGTGTCTTCTCTGAAGTAATCTTCCAGTTGTGTGCCACATGTCACAGGCATATTCCTTTAAAAGAGGAGCACTGGGAATTTGGAAATTTTTCTTTTTCCTCATGGGTGAAAGTGAATTGATGCTCCAGATTTATCATGTGCACAAGGTTGTGAGATCCCTCTGAGTGTTTTGGAGTGCTACACACACCCAACTCCTCTCCTTTGGATCACCCTGTAGGGCTCTGGGACCTGCAAAAGCCATCAGTGCTGGGTCAGGACAGAGCCCAGGCTGGGAAATGATCCTGGGGTGATTCCTGACCAGCATTTCTGGTTTCTTTGGGACATTCCAGGAGCAGAGACATTTGGTGGTTTTGTCCCTCAATGCTCATTGTGAGCATATTCAGAATGAAAATCAGATTTGCACCAGGTGAGCACCTGGTTCCTTCTCTCGAGGCTCCCTGGAAAAGATGCTTTGAACAGAAGTGCTGACCTCATTCCACTCTTATTTTTACTGTTTATATTTTGGGGTGAGCAATCTTCTCAATCTTTTCCCAAGGACATTCAGACAGCTGGAGCAATAACTAGGCATGACTGTAGAATTGAGGGGTTTTTTTGGTCTTGTTTGTTATATCTGGCAAAAAATTCCATGTTTTTAATTTGCATATGTTTTCTTCTGATCTTCCTGCCATATGAAGGCAATAATGAATTACACAAATGAGCGGCTGGATATGAACATATATATTTTGACAATTATTTCTCTGATTATTAGTATTCCACTAGGAGAGAGGTAGGAGGTACAGTATGGCATTATTTTGATAAAGAGAATTTTGAAATCCTTGTGTAGTTCAGCTGTGATAAAGGGAGGATATTTAACTCAATCTTTTAAGTATTACTGTACTTAGGCTGTTCCAAATTTCCTAATGAAAGGCTATTGATTAATGGTCTTTCATGCCCCATATGGAAATTGGTGTATTCATAAAGTAGGCTATAACCATAATTATTATTTTAAATTTCCTCTTTCTTTAGGTAGCTAACAGCTTTGCTGCATGGTGATTGCCATGGGAGTCCAAATTATTTAAATTATTTGAATAATTATTTATTATTTAAATGGGCAAGTGAAAAAAGAGGCAAGCTGAAGTTAATTGTTTTGCCTCTTCATTTGCAGTTTATGGTTTTCAGATTTGGAATTAGGAATTAAGAAGCTATATGCCCAGCACGCACAGTATAATCACATTTAAGCACAAGATTTATGCAGCCAACTATCTTTTAACACTTTTCCATTTTCAGATATTACATTATATCCAGTAGAACATTTCTTTCCTGGTTTAACTTTTTATTGTCTGAAATGTTGTCGCTCAGATAAGTTGAAGTTGTTGAATATTGTGGATTTCAGCACTTTAGTTTGACTTTTATCTCATCTTCAATTATTTTAAATAAATAACTAAGTTCTAAATACAAATTTTTAAATTTAATTTACCTTTCTCAAGATTAATGAAAAAATTATCTTCTACTCTTCATGGTTCAGATATTAAAGCCATCGTTTTTCTTTCTGCAGTCAGTTTTAGGCCAGGAGGAGAGATCATTACTTGTGGATCACTTGAGCTACTGAATTTTACAGTTGTATTTTATAGTAGTGAATGAAATACAGATTGTACTTCTAAATCTGTGAAGTACTTACAAGTAAATACAAGATATATGTTAATTTGCATTACTTTACATTATTATTTCCAGCCAATGATACGTATGTATTCCCTTCACAAGAGACTTGATTCTTGAGGTCCCTCTTTGCCTGTAAATTATTATATACTGGGGCATCCCTCCCAGTTTGGTATTAACTGCAGGACTTGTTTTTAGGGTGGAATTATGTGTACCTGAAACATGATGTTATATATTGCAAGTGAGATTGCACAATGAAAGTATCAGGCAGAGTTTTAAAAGGAAACTTGCCTTATGCATTTTTCTTTTCCTCTTGAATGTGAGAACAAGAGTACCATCCTCATTTCAAGTTTTCCTTAAATTTAAAATCATTGAGTGTACAGGGACCCTTCATGCACATAAGCATTCTGCATAAGTGGCAGTAACATGGTCTGGCACAGTGTCCCTACTGTCTACTTTATATTAGAAAGGAGGATGAACAGGAAGCATAATATTGAATAAAGTCTCCTACTGCCTCCTGTCAGCTTCATTTTGGAAGCAGCTTGCAAACTCATCTGTGGATGATAGTATTTAAGTAGGTAGTTAGCCATGAGGAAGAGTTTTTGGGTTCCTGTTATACTGTTTCTTCCTAAGGATAATTAAATAAGGACTATCTCTATATTTTATTCTTCCAAGCTAAGCAGCAGTGTTTTATTTACTTAATGAAAGATGAAATCTACTTATGTTGACCAGATTGCTGCTTTTCTTTTAATAGCATGCCTGCTCTTAACCTCATTTTATTTGGAGAGTATCACATAATTAATTTCACTTTATAGATTTATACTCTTAGAAGAGGACATGGAAAGATCTGGGGTGAGTCACTGGTGGATGGGATCTGCCTGGGACCTGCCCACTGTCCTCCCAAGAACAAGGGCAGGAGTTTGCAGCACCCCCAGTGATGCTCCCATACTCAATTTTTCACCTAATAATTTTCTCTGCCAGTTGCCATTTCTCTGAAGCTGTCAGTGCTGCTGGATTTTAACTGGCACTGCTTTGGGAAAGGGGGAATTGGAAGGCACTGGCTGGGGAGCAGTCATGATGTCATTTGCAGGAAGTTCTTTTCCTCCCTGCAGATCCTTTCTGCTGAGAATTTCGTTGTCAGGGGAGGGGAGTATTTCCAGTAAAGTTGCAACTCTTTTTATGAGAAGAGGTGAAATGAGCTGTCCAGTGCCTTTAGTAGCTCTGCACTGTGACTTTAATAGGACTTTAGGTGACTGTCACTGGGATGTTGGCTGTGCCATCAGAAGGTTTGTCACTTCTTTCCCTGTAAGCCATCCTGACAGATGACGTGAGATGATACCGTGCAGACACATCATCAGCATTGCCAATGAGCTGACCTTCTCCTCTTCATCCATTTCATTTGTATCTGAATAATTTGCATCCCTGTAACAATGCTCAGTTGTCTGAGGAGCTGTCACAACGGCTTGGGCTGGTTTCGTGACAAAACCCAGTAGTTTCAAAACGCAGTTGTTTCATTATTCATGAAAACTGTTGTTGCTTTATTCCTCCTCCTGCTCAGACAAGTTTGGCCAGAGAGAAACAAAATCTGTTTTGCATTTGCAGGATTGGATATTTAATATTTTTTCTTTTTTTCTTTTCTTTTTTTTTTTTTTGCACAGTGCAATGTTTTTATACAAATATCTCATTATTTATTGAAAACCCATCTAGTAGGAAATTTGGATAGCTCCCCATGAGGCAAAGAACTTAAAATGGAATTCTAGTCTCTTTTCTTGGAATGAGTTTATTTCTAAACTTTTGAGTTTTAAGATCTCTGTTTTCTCTGATACATAATTACTGTGAAGGGCAAGGAACAGGTGCCCTTGCACAGTGTGAGCCGTCATTATCCTGGCTGTTTGCAATAAATTGAATGCCTGTTTCAGACTGAATTGTCTATTTTTACCTTTTTCTATATAGGTTCCATAGATTCTTGTACATCACAACAAGGAAGGACAAATCTGGGGAGAAGTGCAGAGAAGTCTTGACAGGAAACAAGTCGCAAAGTAACTGCAGAAGACAGCAGAGAATGACTTTTATGGCTAAAATACATTTCAGTCCCCTTATTTTGATGCTCAGCCCAGTGACAAAGTTGCTGATGTTCAAAAGGTTGCCTTTCACTGCCCTCTTCTTCTTCAGGGTGAGGTCCATGTGATCTCTCGAGATCACTTAAAAGTTGAAAAAGATCCTTTTTTTCAGCTGGTGATTGTAATTCTTTGTCCAACTTATCCATTTTCTCTTTTCATCAACTGGCTCTGGGAATTGTCCACTCATTAACACCTCCCCGGTGAAATGCATCTCTTGAGATGGGAGAAATCTTCATATTTAAAAAGAAAGTGAAGAAGCTGGGTTTGAGTAGGGGTACATTTTTTCAGGATGAATGACTGATTTAGGTTATGGTATTTATTTTTTGTTTTGATTCTTGTGCAAAGCCTTTCCATATACTACATGTTCCATAGGCTGAGGAAAAAATACCGTAGCAACATTACAGATAAAAAATGCAGAGACAAAAGTCGAAATGAATATTTTTAGCACAAGAGGAAGCAGAATACAGATGATAAAAGGCAGATACGTTTAAGGAAAAGAGCAAGGATTTACTTCTGTTGTGCTTTACTTTGAGAGGAACTATAGTCTTGAAACATTTTATCTCTGTTGATTGGTTTTTTGTAGATCCTACCTAGAGCTGCGTTCATAGTACTATTTTGTGGGATATTTTTCTTTCTGTAGTTCTCTTTTACTCAGCCTCTTCACTTTCTAGCTGGCAAGTGTGTTGTTGGGGGTGTTTTGGTAGCTTCTCATGTGACATGAGGTGCCACTGTGCTAAATACAGTATAAATATTATAAATAAAAACATGGTTAGAAGATTTGAAAACTTAGTGGAGTCTCTGAGCACTGACAGCCCTGTTTACTAAAGTTTTCCACAACTTAGAGCTTAATAAAAGTTACTTCAAGCAGAGATGCACAATGAACAGTTAAGAGCAATCTAGGCTGTATTCCTAAAGCTGATGTGGATTTATTGGAGGCTGTTGGGGTACAACGTGCTTACATACATATTTAATTTCCAGACAAAAATTACCATATTGCCAGCAATGATCCTTCAGCAGAGGAATGCAATCTGAATGCTGCAGTTTCATATTAAATATTGTTAGGCAGGAATATTTTTCTCAAATATCAATCACTTGGAAAAGTGCAAGATTTATTAGATGGGAGCTATTTTCCTGGTCCCTTCGGAGATGGATTCTAAATACTTCTGACTGCCTAGAAGCAAAGATAATTTGTTAAAATATGGCTATAGGAAACTAATTATATTTCTGTGAGAATATAAGCATTGTTGTGTATATCATAGAAATGAAGTACTGGGTTTGCTCCTGCACATGTCCTACAGAGGGGTGGAGTGATCTGGGAAACAAAGACTGAAATTCAAAATATTCCAGTTGTGTCTTCCATGTGCATTGCCTGTGCAAAATCCAGGAAACCCATCTTGCTTTGCAGAATCAAATCATGCTTCAATGCCAGTAAGAATTGATGTTGTTAGTTATAGTTTCAGGCCTGGTAATTTTTCTTCAGAATCCACTCTTCAGATTGTATCTGGGGGTTTTTCATTATGGTCTTTATTTCTGACTTGGTTCTGGCAGTTACTATGATCCACTTTTATAACTCATGTTTAGCTTTTGAATATGCCCAGCACTTGATGGACTTTGCATGCAGATGAAGAACTTCTAATGATCTCTTGCTGCATTAAAAATAGCCCAAACAACCCCCCCTCCCCCCTTAGAGAGGAACAGATTAATTCCTCCGCCTTTGGGATGTGAGGATCAGCAAAGATGCAGGCTGCAGGAGTGGGAGCTTATAGAAACCTTTGCCTGAGTCCTGTGTTTGAACTCTTTTGTCATGAAATCATAGAATGCTTTGGGTTGGAAGGGACCTTAAAGGCCATTTAGTTCCACCCCCTGCCATGGGCATGGATGCCTTCCACTAGAATGGTGAAGGGGGAACTTCAGAAGCTTCTCCTCAGGTGTCAGTTTTTGCTCAGTGTTGATAAGACCTATTTGAATTCATCTTCCCACTGCAAACTTGACAAGCTCTAGATTATTTCTTGTAATTGCCATCTGTTTTCACCCAGTTTCTTTTGGGGTTAAGATTCTTTTGAATTAATGTGAATTATAGAAAATATTTACTATTTTCTAGTAAAATATAGGAAAATGGAGGGATTTCAAAGCTCTTTCTTGTTGACATTTGTTACTGGTGTTTTCCTTTTGGCAACATACATAGAATATGTTTCCCTCTTTATATGGAGAAATAGATAAAAGGATAATAGTAATCCTGTGTTTTTGTGAAATGTCCGTCCCAGACTGCTTCTCAGTTTGTAGTTGCATTTCATCTTGAATGGTTTTCAAAGCTGTTGTTGGTCTCCTTAAGTGCAAAGTCATCTCAAGAGCAATATATTTTAATTCTTCCCTAATTATTTTTCTATTTCAGACAATTCAGGAAATTAAAGCTGTTTTGGCAGCATAGTATATTAGATCTTCCATAACCACATTTCATGTGATGTGAGCTGGTTTAAATTCCCTTTTATATTAGATTAGTGATTCTAATTTAACATATCAGTATTTAGTATGCATTATAGTGTACTGTATTTAATTTGATTACCTTTTATGCCTTACCGTACATTTAATAAAGCAATTATTTAACCATTTGCTACCAATGAATTTTACTGTGATATTGAAATTAATATGGTCTGTAATTCATGAAGATGGACAAAGCAGGAGAGAAGTGTCTTCTTAAAAAAAAATTAAAGGGCCACATTAAGGCCCTACTTCAGTGGTTATTTTTTCCTTCCTGAGTTTTGCAAGGAAGTTGCCTTGTGAAACCCATGGACTCTCCAAGTGTGTTGCAGTTCACTTCAGGAGACACTTTCATATATAATATTCTGCTTCCCTTTATTCTGGGTTGGTATTAATAAACAACTTTAAATAGTATATTCCTCAGCTTTTGGCCCAGTCTTGTTGCTTTTTTTCAGCAAGTCTTGAGCAGACCAGGAGCTGCCGCCTACCAAGAGTGGAGGCAGGTGAGCCTCTACAGGACCACAGTGAGGTCATCTGCTTGCAACTGCAAAATAAATGTCTTGTGCACCACTCACAAAATCATTAAGATGTTGGCTGATGATTTGTAAAACATTTTTACCATCAACAGGTTTAGACTTCTGTTTTCAGTAGCATAAACCATATGGTTTATATATCATTAATTACAGACTGAGTGCCACTGAAACCAATATATTGATATTGTAGTGCCTGTGTTCACAGTGGTCTGCAGTTTCTGCAGAAATAATATCAGCAGGAATGATGTTGTTGGCTTATTTTTTTTTCTTTTCCTTTGCTGCAGCATGGCTATCCAAGTGGACAAGTTCAATTTTGAGAGCTTCCCAGAATCCCCAACTGATGGGGCACAGTTGGCGAATGCAAAGCAGCTGGAAGAAGAAAGGCAACAAGCAAGAGGTCTGGAGATTAACAGCAAGCTGGATATTTGCTGGAAAATTATATCCTTTCATAAATACTTGCTTTAAAAGTATATAAATAGATGCCCTCTGATACATTTTATTTTATAATTCAACTCACTTCACGGCAGTGTTACTGAAAAGAGAAGTAATTAGAACTATGAAGCTTATCATAATTATAGACTGTTTAAGGTTAATTGTGCTGTATATTATTTAGGCGATGCTTGGGTCATCCTGTAATGGCTTTTTCTGAGTCACTGGGCATGTCATAAATCCTGTGTGTTTTTTCCCAGCTTTTAGGGAACTGAGGAAGTGTAGTTAGGATTGATGGGTAGTAGATTTGTGGGGTCAAATTTTTCTCTTCTCCTCCACACCAAGTTACTGAATCATGAAGAAATTAATGAAGCTGGATTTAGAGAGTTTGCATATATTTAATTAAATTTGGGTAAATCAGAACATATTAGAATAATTTATTTCCAAGTCCTCTTTATAGATTTAGTAATGTATCTAATCTTGGGTAGCTTTTTAAGGCTTAGACAGGACTTGTGTGATGACTTAGTCATTCTAAACATAAAATCCCCACAATAATTCTAAATGCAGTAAAATATTGCCTTATGATTATTAATAAGAAATTGCATTCAGTTTAGAGTTAAAATAAACCAATGGTGTTGCTATAAATTTCATGATTTCTATAAAAAAATCTTGTGCTTGGCTTGTCAAAAATACTCTTTTCTCATGATTTTCTTCAGAAAACATTCTGTACAGCAAACAGTCCCCCAAACCATGTGATGGTACTCAGCACTTCCCAGGAGATTTATATTTTTCACTCAGATCATCCTCAAATTCACATGATAGGGGGTGGCAGAAGATGAGAGAAGAATGGCAATCAAATAATGCTTTATCTGTTTGTACTTTTAATTGAACTTTTATCCAGTGATCTGAAATAATGTTTCATTACTAATTATTGTGGGGAAGAATTTCTTTACTGTGAGGGTGGCTGAGCACTGGCACAGGTTGCCCAGAGAGGCTGTGAAATCTCCTTCCCTGTAGATATTTAAGATTTGTCCTGGACACAATCCTGTGCTCTGGGGACCCTGCTTGAACATGGGGTGGACAAGATGACCTCCAGTGGTCCCTTCCAACCTTAACCATCCTGTGATGATTAAATGACATCATTTAATGTCATTTAATTGAGACATAAATGAGATTCCTAAAGCCTGGTTCAGTCCAGATTCCCCAAGCAACATTTCAGAGAGAGCTCCTTTCATGCAAAAATGTCAGTATTTAACCAGAACTCACTTAGAAATTGTCTGTGTTATGGAAAGATATAAATATTCTGTGATAGCACAGACGAATTCTTACACTGGAATTGAGTGCATAGTTGTAATCATTTCGTCAAGGTGTAAAAATTCATCCTCACTCGTTCCAGTTGCTGGGCAACACTGTTTACATCCATTCTGTGTTCTGGATTTAAACCCAGTTTTGGTCCCAGAACCATTGTGGCTGACATGAAAGTCAGTACCTTAGAAACCAGCAGAACAGTGTGTGGGTTCTGTGTGTTAAATTCAGTACAACCATTAGTTTCTGTGTTTTTAATACTTGTTGTGATTGTTCTCTGTTCCAGGAACTAAAACTCATCTAGTTAATGAAAGGCAGCAAGTTTCACATGTCCTTAAAAATCCCTGAAGAAATGTGTATATTCTTTTCCAGGTGTCATGTCCCAACTGGAGTTGGTCTTTCTCATAGCATTGTAAAATCATTAATGTTGTAAAAGACCTCAAAATACCTCCAAAATTGCCAAGTCCAAACTTTGACCAAATACCACAAACTAAATCACAGCACTGAGTGCCACACTGAGTCCTTTCTTGAACACCTCCAGGATGGTGACTCCACCACCTCCGTGGGCAGTCCCTTCCAATGCTTGGCAACCCTTTCCATAAAGAAATTCTTCCTGATGTCCAACCTGAACTTCTCTGGCTTCATCCTTTCATTTTCTTGCAACAATATTTAGATGTGAACCAGTCAATAAAAAAAAAATATTCTTCTCTCCATTCTGCAAACTTTAAGAAACTTGGTTTCTGAGATCTTTTTCTCCCATCAGAGTAATTGGACACAGGTCAGGAGAGTTTATACTGATGGACAGACAGGCAGAGAAATGGATGGATAGTTCAGCTGCATTAGCCTTATTTTCCTTCAGGAGTCAGCCCCAGTGCAGCCAAGAGAGGAAGAGTATTTGCAAAATTACAGAGGGGTAAAATTACTGATGTCTCCTACTAGAAGAGGCATTTTTGCAAGTCTCTTGAGTGGTAATGCCAAGTGATCCCTTGGTTATCCATCATCTCTGAACTACTTAGAACTCTCCAGATAACTTTTCTGTGCTGACTGTGTGCATGACATGGGAAAGTGATGGGCTGAGGTGAGTTAATGCCACAGAATCTGCCCTGAGGTGTGATCCAAGGCCCACATCAGATGCTCACACCAGGACTTGCAAAAGCATGTGGAGCAGAAATTAGAGTGTGCACAGGGAATTATGAGGAAAGGAGGGATGAGACAATTGAAAGCTTCTTGACCAAGGAGAGAGTCGTCCAACAGAGTGAGGTGCTGTGTGTTTGTCACAGACCACCCAAACAAGAAGCAAAGCTGGAGGAACTTCTTAAGGACTGGAAGAAGTCTAGTCTAGTCCAGTTATTTCTGAAATACTTTAAGGACAATTTTTGTGTACAGGTGTTGGATGGTTTGAACTTGCTATGGGCTGTGTGGGATTTGCTCCCTGAATAAATGATCCAGCTGGAGGGTTTGAAGTGTGGTGTCAGCCTTGGCTGCAGTTGTCCTGAGATGATGGAGCTCAGTATCCTGAGGGAAGTGAGGAGGGCACATGGCAGGATAATGACTCTAGACTTGAGCAGAGGAGACTTTGGGGAAGGCAGGATTGGAAAGGATGCTGGTCCTGATCCTAGTGGAGTTGCTGGGCCTCCAGGAGCAGCCTCCTCAAAGCCTGGGAGTTGCAGCAATCAATAAAATTCATCTGACCCTTCAAGCAAGGTGTGTCATGAGGAGACTTCTAAATTCCTGTTAGGTGCTAGGAAAATTCCTTTTCACAGTGAGGGTGCTCAGATACTGGAACAGGTTGTCCAAAAGTGCTGTAAAATTGCTGTCTTTGAAGATGTTAAAAAATTCTGGACAATGTCTTGAACAGCCTGGTGCAATTTCAGTATTTTCCATGCTTTGAGCACAGGGCTGGACAGTGACTCTGGAATTGCCTTTCAATATAAATTATTCTGTGATTTGTGCAGCTGGGCAGAGGGCTGGGTTAGAGAATGACTTCTGAAAACTAAACTCTTTCCTTCTTCCATCTTCTGCTATCCCCAGGTTTGATTGCAGCCAGAGAAATTTTCTAATGTACTGTGAAGAAATTGTGATTTCAATGAAATGAGACTATAACATTTTGGGGTCATTTTCTTGAAAATATTCTAAAGCTGGCCCTAACAGCCCTAAAAAAGTGAGACAGACTTCCAGCGCCACCTTAAATATCATGTTCCATTTTTTACTTTCCTGATAGTTAGACCTTTTTTTTCTTACTTCAGCCTTAATACCTGTGATGTATAGGAAGTCTGTCCTATTTGCAATGTTTCCTTACATTTTTTGAATTGTATTTTCTGCCCATTCCTAAGTTTTTTGTTTCCCATATTTAAACCTAATTGCTAGAATTTCTTTCAAAGCACATTTTCTTTCAGTCATGTTGCTGATTTTGTTCTGCACTACAGCTCTATTTTTCTCAATATGTGGGATCCAAAGCTGGAGGCAATACTGCAGGTGAGATTTCTCACAGAATAAAATTGTACCTTCCAGGTTTCAGAGGTGATGTTTCCTCTGAGAACTATTCTTTAATTCTGTTGTCTGATTTATTTTTGTTTTGCATGTGGTCCAACATAACTGACTGAATTATTATTCCCAACTTTCATTTATAGATTTGTTGATTTCTTCTAGGGTGGTACTTAAAACTTTTCATCACTTATTCCCAGTGATTTTCATCCCAGTGATTTTCATAAGTTCACTCATTTGTTAGGTTTTGTGAACACTGACATCTTTTCCAAATGCATTAAAACTGTGAATGTTTTTGTATTTCACCACAGAAGCACCAATCAGGATTTTGAAATTATTATCTATCAGACAGAACCTTGAGTCATCTCATTTGCTTGACAGCAAATCACTGATAACTCTTACTGAAATTCGCTTTTCTGTTTATTCCACTTTTGATGACTTTATCTTGATCATAAATATTAATCATCAGTTATGGCAATATTACATCTTGTGGAACTTTGGTACATCAGTAAAGGTGTCTTTAAATTTCTATGCTGCTCTTTATTGTTTGCAAAAATAGCTATTATTTAAGACCCTAAATAACTGCTTATAATTAGTTTTGATATTAAAATACCACAATAATGATCAAGCAGAAAGCTTAAAATATGAATAAGGCAACTGCTGTAAGTAAAATGTGCAATTCATGCAGATTTATTTTTAATTAGTATGATTCTTGTTTATGAACATTTGCTATTTTTTACGATTATGTGCATTCTCCCACCTGCATTTATTTGCAAAGGACATATGTATTGAAAACAATTTGTTTTAGGATGCAAGATGTGGAATGCTGTAGGGAGAAAAAACATGAGTAACTTCCAGATAGAAACCATTTTTTAAAACCCATTGTCTTTTTAAGCAGTTGGTTTTAGGTAACAGACTGTGTTCTAATTGTGAGTACCCAGCTACACATGAGACAATCCAGAGAGTGTAAAAGACCAAAGCTTTCCCTGGGGAAATAACTGGTTAATTTGACTGTCATTTAGGTTTTTGGTATGAAACAGTTTATATCATATTCAATCTGTTGCTACGAAAATGTGAAATAAGGGTGTCAACTGTGAAAAATTAGGTTTTTAGGTTTTTGGGGGTTTTTTTGGTTTTTTTTCAACCAGCATCTGGTGGTTGTGTGTTTGTTAGCTCTGAGGCCCCCACTGGGGCTGATTTGATTGTGCAGATGAAAATATCTCAAACTGTTAAATATGAACTGTCGTGCTGGAAGCTGGAAGTCAACTGTTTGAATCCTGGCTGATGCCTGTGTTGTTAATAACAGAAATTTAACTTTAGGAAATGAGGCCTGGGTCAGCAATGTGGCTCCTGCAGAGGAGCAGGTTTGTGATGGCAGTGAGACCTCAGCAAAATGTGTGGAGATTTGGTTAAGTAGACAGATTCTGCAAGGTCAAACTTAACCTTGGCAGTCTGTACTCGTGTTTATCTGGGCAGTCTTTTTCAATGAATTTTAAATCCTGGATCTTACACTTGTGTCTTTTATCAGCTTTGACTTTGAGCTAAGAATAAAAAGGGTATCATGGCAATCCCTGTTCAACTCCTTTCCTTTCACTGACTTCTAAAGGCTTTGTCTTAGGCAAACTCTGGAGTTAAGCTTTTCTCTCTTGTTCCTTTTATATTTCTTATTGCTTATTTTGGTTGTTTTTCATCTCCAAGCAATGAGTTTGTTGCAATGTTCACTTTGTATTTGTCCTATAATAAGCAATTTTATGTAATTGTCTGATAATATAGTCAGGAGACAAAGATCAGTGTTATGGATTTCCATGATCCCGATCCATCTGTAGGTCCAAGTGAACACAGAATTCCTTTATGGTTTTATTCCTTTAAGTTTTAACAAGTCCAGTTCTTTGGTTGCATCGCCACCTTGCCTTTCCCTCCTTTGCCATCAGACTCCCTTCTGCTGCTTCATTCAGTGATGTCATTAGACAAATGAAATTTATTTCCTGACTACATGAGTCAAATAATCTGTGCGTGGCCTAACTGTTTAAATGCTACATTTTTCTTTCACATAGAATTGTGAAAATTGAAATTTCTCATCAGTTCTACATTCCATGGCCATGTATCTAAGATGAACTAATATCATCAATTTGTTTGGCAAACAAACAAATAACACCTTGAACCTCCAGATTAATATACAAGAACATTCACTGAGCTATTTTTTGTCTTTAGAATTTGTTTTGCCACAAGATGACAATAAGCAGTGTGCTAAAAATGAGGTTGGTGCTTGTGATGGAATAAGGAAATGTATTTTTCTGAAAATTTGGGCTGTAAAAGCTTAAACTGCTTTTGGGATATTACATCATTTTCTCTGTTAATCAGTTTGTGGGTTTTTCTGGTGGGTTTTCTTTTTGTTGTTTTTATGTTTTAATTTTGGGTTTTTTGGTTTTGTTTGTTTTGTTGTTGGTTTTGGTTTGGTTTTGTTGCCACCCCTTTTTTGTTTGGTTGGTTTTTTTTGTTTGGGTTTTTCTTGCAGTTTCTTTTTTAATATTTTTTAGCTTTTGCAAAGAGCCATTCAGTTTGATTTCCAACTTTTTTTTTGAAATGTGTGACCAAAAAACCACCAATAATATCACAGAATTGTTCAGGTTGGAACCTGTGTGGGGTTATCTAGTGCCACCTCCCTGCTCCAGCAGGGCCATCCCAGAGCACAGGCACAGGGTTGTGTCCAGACAGTGCTGGAATATCTCCAGTGAAAGGAGACTCCACACCCACTCTGGACAATTTGGTCACTGCACAGTGAAGAAATTATTCCTTATGTCCAGGTGGAACTTCCTGGGCATCAGTTCCTGCCTGTTCCCCTTGTCCCATTGCTGGGCACAGCAAACAGAGCCTGGTCCCTGCTCTGAGCCCTCCCTGCAGACACTGACAGGGATCAGGTCCCCTCTCACTCTCTTTTTAAGGCTGAACATTCCCAGCTCCCTCAGCCTTTCCCTGCAAGAGAGATGCTCCAGTCCTTTAATCGTATTTTTTTTGTCCTCCACTGGCCCTGCTCCAGCAGCTCCAGGTCTCTCCTGTCCTGGAGAGCCCTGAATGGACCCAGCACCCCAGATTTGCCTCACTGCTTTCCGTGGTTTTATGTTCCAGGGGGAATATTCTGCATCTGAGTACATGGATCTGCTTCAGTAGCATTTACCGTCGATAAAGAACGGAGAATCACCTGTTCTATAGTAATTTTATGGTGTTATTTGAGACATTAAGTTTTCCATGAAGCTCTAAACAGTGAAAATTTGTAATATTCCAGGCACCACTGTGAGTCTGTTGTAAGCAAATTACAGTAAAGTTAGTTTAATGTTACAGTTAATGGCAGCCACTCTGTTTTAAAGCATCTTTTAAATACTGCCTTTTTATTAGTGTTTTCTCTCGCTTATAGTCCTTAGATTAAAGATGTGATAACAGAATTATTTATCTGCTGTTTCTGTGAAGTAAATTCAAATTATTCTCTACCCTCTAGTGTGTTTTATGGAAATTATTGAGTTGTGCTGGTGTTCTGAGTCTTATTTTTTCAGCAGCAGCACTCTTCTGAGGTGATATTCTGCTGCCTTCAGTTTTCCAAATGGATGCTTTTCTTTAATGGTGTTTCCAGCTTTCAGGCTCTTTTGGGTTTGTGAATTCTTTATTTGTGGTCTCTTCGGAGAAAAAAAAAAGTGCTATTTATGACATTTTTCAGGGCATAATGAGAATATTTTAAAAAATAATGGCAAGAATCCTGTACTCAGTATTGATTTTCCTATTCTATCATCTCTGAGCTCTTGAGTCTCAATCACTGTTAGATTTGCTTTTGTTCTGAGCTTTCAAGACTTTTCTTTGAATCTCCTGGAAGATTCCTGCAAGATTATGTCCTGTGGTAGAAATTAGTTATCTGCAGTGCTTGTTAATTTTCTTTATAACTGGCACAGGTGAATATATACTTCAGCAGTAAAATGATGTGTGTCCCTTTCCAGAGTTTACAGAAAAGGGACTGATGACATTTAGGAGCTGTTGATAAAAGCTCAGGTATTATTTTATTTTTTGATATATCTATGAGGGCCAGGGTTCCAGAACTTTTGGAGTAGTTGTATGAAATCATGATGAAGATTTCACTAGGAGCTTATTCCTTAATTATGGTGGGACACATGCCTGGATACAAAATGGTGCTGACAGCTGCATGTGCTTCCAAGCCCTGTGAATTCAGTGCCTTTCTGCTGTCAAGGAATTACAAAAAAGAAATCCAGTGCTCTTCCTGTTACAAATAAATGTCATCTTGATTGACTCTTCACACAAAATTATTATTAATTTGTTTAAATGTATAATACTGTCTTTGCCTGACATTGGATATTGCCTATGCTTTTATTTTAACACTTGTGTAACCTGTTCTGATGCCCTGTTAAAAGAGATTCTTCTGTCCACAGCAGTTTATTTCAGTGCTCTGCTGTCCTTAGTATAAGAACAATTTCCTAATTTTTTTCTCTTTTCAGCCTGGCCCTGTTTCTGAGCTCATGCAGGGTAGAAAGGGAAACTTGGAGGTTCTGTGCCTGTGGTTCTGGTCTGATGTTTGCCCTTGGTAATGACACTGCCACTGTCCAACATCCCTGTACCCCCATGGAAGTGGCACCAAATCAGCAGTCAGGGCTATCCCAGCAGACATTTACTCTGTTTTCTGTTGACCCTGTTAAATTTTGTTCTGTTTTCTATTGCCCTATCAAATTCTTACCTCTTTGTTTTCAGATTGTTCCTAATTTATGATTCTGGATTCTCATCCTGCCCCACATACTTACGGGTTTTGCATTTTTGCGGCTCCCAGACTTCTTTACCCTCATGTTTTATTATGGTTTAAGTATATTTTACCTTTGCTTTAACACTCCTCAGTGGAATGAAATTTTTATTTTCAGAAGATATCAACCGCTGTACTTTTACTGTTGGTCAATTTATGGGTTAATAAACCATGTGTAGCATTAACCTTTAATGAATCTGTAGATTGCAGTTTTGATTTGCAATAGTAAAAGTTGTGCATATCACATGCCCTTTTCCTCTCTGAAAGAAAATTTTCCTTAATTCCAATTTACCCTTCCTTGAAGCGTGAAGGGGAAGCAAGTGTGGAAGGGGTTCTTAATCAGCTGGTCCTGGAGCATCTACAGTTGGCTCCTCTCCAGTGGGGTGAGTGGTGTCAAAATCGATTGATGATCTTTTTAAGAGAATCTACTGGCTCGTGATTTTCAGCAGCATGAGAATAATAATGTTTTCATTTACTGACAATCTGTGGTAGCAGAGAATTTGATAGGAATTTTATTTTCCTTTAGCTGTTTTACTTAGCTGAAGATAAATGTAGAATTGATATCTGTTTTATTTTAAGTACCGCTGTTTGGTGATAGTAAGTATGAAACCTGACTGTGCACTTTCTCCTGTAATTTTCAGTCCTAGTTGTCTTGTATGAGAGTAGGCTGCTACTTAAATTTCCCCCTTGTCTCATAGTGTGTGTTTTTAAAGTAATGTCTCTAAATTTTTTCATAGGAATGGTAATGTCCTTGTGATATATTTCTTACTATGGTCCAGACAATTGCATTACTAACTTCTGAGCTGCAGAAAATGTTTTTACTCTGGGTAGCAGGGAAGAATTACTTGTCTTAATTTTCCATTTTGAATTATGTTCCCACAATGAAAAATTGAATTAATTTAATTTTGAAGAGTCGTAATAATGTGATTTCTGTCTGAGGTTCTCAACAAGGCTTGTTCAGAGGCTTTGGAACAGGGGATGTTTTATCCCCAACACTTCTATGTGAGTTGCAAGTTTCAGATAAAGTCCCCAGGTCATCAGCAAATTGTTACCAAAGCTTTTGCTTTTAAAACAAATTTAACTCTGTACTCCATATTTTAATACTTTGATGATCTAATGAGGAGCAACTTTAAGGAACAGTGATCCATCACTATTGCCTGTGTTAATTATTAAAACTAAAATGACCCCAAACTTTGTGTACTCTTTTTAAGTGCTTGGCATTTTCCAAGCCTGTTGACCACCCTCAACTCAAATGTTAAAACCTGTGAGCACTTTGTTTCTAGATGAGAAGATTAAAAATGGTTTAAAGTAGTTTGTTGTAAGTATGTCCAGCTTTAGCCATGATCAGCTACCTCTGAAATCAAGCTTTCCTGGCCTCAGTTCTTCGAGGGATTCAAAGATTTGGCAGAATTTTTTTGGCATGATTGATGGGATTTGGCAATGATTGCCCTGAGCCTCACCAGTAAAATGAGTGGTTTGTGTCAGGTGTGTGTTGTGAGCTCAGGCTGGTCACTTCTTAGCTCTGCAGAGTGGCTTTGGCCACCAGCAGGTTTGTAACCTGGGCTCTGTGGTGGAAAAATCTTCCTTTGGCACTTCGGCATAGGACATCACCTTAAGGATCAAAAATGTGTTTTTCTTCTTTCCCTGTACCCTTGGTTTGCTGCTTCTAATTCTCTTTGTGCCAAATTCCACTGTTTTCTTAGTAAAAGAGTCTTTTTGAATCACAGGATTGTGCCTGGTGTTCCTGCCTGAATAGTGATCTTTGATGCACTGGTTGAAAAACATGAACATAGCACTGATTTACAATAAAGTCTCCTGTGGAGTTTGTTATTTCTCAGGCTGCTGATTAATTCAGTTAAAGAGTCCCAGTTACTTGAGTTTTCACCCAAAACTCTGTGATATTCTCTGCTTCATAGCTGCAAAATCTTTTGAAGCACAGTCTGTTGACTGATAGTGTTGTACATTTTAGTTTTCTACACTTCCCTGAGCAAAGCAGGGAAAGGGAGATCCTGTGGGATATTGAATGCTTGGTTTGCCACCACTTATATATGGTATGTCCTAGTGGAAAGTTCAGTTTTGCAGAGGTTTACCTAACTTTTTTTTTTTAATTTTTCTCAGTCCTGAATTGCTGATGAATATTATCTATTCTGTATAACACAGTGAGTATGTCCATGTGGAAGCTGTAGCTTACTGCAGAGATTATTGGAAAGGACATTTTGGTTAAATTCCTGATTTTACTTGAATACAAAATTGAAAATTGAAGACAAAGGAAACATTTTAGCTTCTTTTATTTAACCATACTTTTGAATATTCAGTAGTTAAATCTTTGGTAGTGTTGTAGCCAGGTATCCCTACCTGCTACAGTCCCTCCAGACTCTATACCATGGCAATACAGGATGATTTTTTATTTAATAGTATGTGGAATGGAGGAAGAATTAAGAGATTGTTATTATTGTTTGGTAGGTGGGAGTAATAAGGAGCTGTTGAACTGTTTGGACAGCCAGGGATGTTGTACAAGCACTTAGACAGTGTGAAACACTCTCTTTTGGACTTAAATTCTCTTTCATGCCAGAATAGATTTCCTATTCAATTCTTACAGGCATGGAAACACGTTAAGAGTTTAAAATAGTGTAATATTGTAGTGTCAGCTGGATTTTTTTTTTCTTTTAATCATTACACTGTTTGTATTTACAACCTGACTTTGCTGTGAGTTTTGTTTTTCTGTATGTTAGCAATAACTTGTGTTTCAATATGAGCTCTTTACTACTGGCCATCATTGTGACATAGCCTTTGCATAAACTGGCGAAAAATTTGGCTTAGTTTTATGCAATAAAATTGATTCTATGATTATGCAAGAATTTTGCTATATTGATGGTCACATTGAAGGGTTTACTTTATTATAAGTGCTCACACTGAAACATGAATGAATATTTAACATGGTTTTGATTAAAAAAATGACTGGCTCTTATTCAAATTTGTAGAAGCTGTACTCCAACATTCCTTTTAGAATTGGCATATTTAATTCATATAAGAGTTAATATTACATCTCTAGAATTATGAAAGCATATTGAAATAATTTTTCATGTAAATTTGACAATCCTGTCCTTTTTTCATTAAGTACAAGGAAAAGAATACAATCAAAAGTCAGTGACATTGAAATTTTGGTTTGAGGGTAAGAAGTTACCTTTGAAATTTGTCATAGAGAGGGGAAAAAAAGTGATCTGTCATGAATAGGTTTTTTTTATTTCATATTAAATGACTGGGGAAGGGAAATGTCTTTAAGACATGAGAAATCATAAAAAAGAAAATACTTCAAAGGCTGGAGTGAGAGTTCTTAATGCATTGTTAAAATTGATTGTAAGATTTAGGACATCTCTGTAAAATGAAGTTGTCTGTTAGGCAGGTGAGTAAATCACACGTAATTGAAAAGCATCATCTTGCTCAACAACACCAGGTTCAGCCTTCTCTAAAATTTATGACATATTTTCTTTTTTACGGCTGGGCAACAAACCAAATGTAAGTGTGGATGTGGTTTTAAGGTGAATACATTAATATCATCGAGTCAAGGAAACAGAGCTTGCAAAGCTTAATGAGGAGAACCAAACCTCCTCAGGGGAGTCTGCCATGCAAGCTCCATGGCCGGGGTTGGAGATGATCTGATGGAGTCATCTGTGGCTGCCGCCTGTGCAGGATTTTTTCAGCATTTATTTGATTTATGTCATTGACTTTGCAAGCAAGCAAAATCCCAGGACCGAATACTTACCAGTTTTGATGGTGCTTTTCTGCTTTCCATAGCAAAATTATCTTAGGTACAAATGTGTGCACAAGATTTTATTGAGCTTGAAGTAGACTAAGTTTGAAACAGGCTCCTGATTGACCCTGGAACAGGCTGGGCTTGGGATATTCCTGCATTCAGTGAGAAATTCCCCTGAAACAAGAGGCTCCTGAAACTTTGGATGCTGTAAACAATTTTCACAACACAAACTTATTTTGAATTCTCCTACATAAAGCAAAATAAACATAACTTCCTTCACTGCCTGCGAGCGCCAGGTATAAAAATCTTTTCCTGATGACCCTCATGTGTATAAGAGGGAAGATTTATTGGAGAAAATTGGTTTAGGAATTTAGAACCGTAGACACTGGAAAGTGCTAGAGGTTTTAAAATATCAAGCAAATGCTTTTCTTTCTCCATAGCAACTAACTGAATAACTGAAAATCAATGATTATACATGAATTCTAATATTACTAAAAGTAGTGTTCCAAGAAACATGCATTTGTCAAGCTTCACCATGGAAAAACTCCAGAAATAGCTTCTTCTTTTCATTCACTCTTTCATTTCATTCATTCATTTCATTACTTCTTCCCTTCTTCATTAAAAAAAGTGAACTTCAGTACAGTTTATTGTTTAAGTGTACTTGGATGCCTTTTCACAATGCAGTACATTTTATTTCCTAGTATGTGATTACAGGAGAACTAAAATCAGTGCTGCTGGATGCTGCTCAGGTCATAAATAAGAAAAGGAATGGGCAGTAGACAAAGTCTTGATCATTTTCTTATTGGTAGAAAATGCTACACCCCTTGTTGTGGGCCCAGAGTAAATTTGTACATGCTGTAGGTAGGCACACAATAAATTCTGTGCCTACCTGCAGCATGTAGGAATATTGTACTTAGAGAAAGTTAAAAAACTCAAAAGTGAAGGTGGTGTTAAATTGACCCTCAGAGGTAGCTGGAATCAATAGAAGATGTTGATTTTAAAGTCTTTTGAAGTCTTTTATGAACATATGGTTCATGACAGCTTGTTTGGAAGTTCAGTCTGGTTAAGTTACACAAAGCATCTTATGGAATCATTACTTTAAAAATAAATTATCTTACTAATTAACTGTATGTTTTAGAGAGCACCAAATCATAATCAGTTTTCACAGCTTTATGTTTTGTGCATATTAACATTAATTACTGAAGCTACACACTGATTTTATTTTGTAGTTTCCAGCCTGACCTTAGACAATAATTAAATCTTTCTTTGCCTAATTCATGTGATTAACTCTAAGGGATTTCAGCAGTGTGAGATCACCGCATCCCAAATACACAGGAAAATATTTTGTAATGTCTACCAGTGAGTAAATGATGCACTTCTGAGCTGTCCCCTGGACAATCTTGTCCCCATGGGCTTAATTAAAATGAGACAGATCTCTGCACACATGTCGATTATTCAGAGCTTGGTTTTAGCCAGGACAGTCCTACAATGTTGCTGCTCCCCCATATTTGAAATTCCAGGGCTGTCTTGGATGTGTTTCCAAAGACTGAACTTAATGGGGAACTGTAAGGAAATAGTCTTACTTTCTCTTTTCGTAAAAAAAAACCCTCTTAGGCCCTAGACAGGATAATTTATATTATATAGATACAGGCTTACAGATGCAAAGAGTTCAGCGGGGTGTACAAGGGCCTGCCCTTGAGAAAAATGGTGAATGTTACTGTGTTCAGTCACCAAATTAAAATATTCTGCAACTATTTCTGTTTTAGCATTACGGTGGTCTGGCCATTGTCATCATTGGAAAGATGAAACCAAGAGCATTGGCCAGGAAATCTCAAGAGTAAGCTGTCTGTAAGGTAGAAATTCACAATCTGATTCACAGGGCAACCAAAACTGAGAAACAATCTGGTGGTAAATGGATTTTGCAAGGTAACCGACCTTTCTCATCCATTTAGAAAAATCTTCAGGTTTTTCATTTTTATTTTTAAGATCCAGGAGAGGTGGGAACACTTTCATATCTTAGCAGCTTGTGTGCAGGCTGTTTTGGAGGATATTTTGGCAATGTCAAGCAAGCAACATGCTTTAGTTCCTGGGAAGTGTTGAGGGTCTGGGTTAGTACTCAGAAAAAATGGACTAAACTTGATGGAACTGGGGCATCTGGCACAGGAATAATGGTCTCTCATGTCAAAACACACTATTGTGTGATGTGTTTTGAAGCAGCTGTTGTTTCTAATTCCTACCCAAGCCTTGGTTACTCGAAACTGAAAAGAAAAGCTTGTACAGAAAAGGTTTCAGATACAACCAGATCAGGAGTGATTTCAGAGGAAAGATGCTAAGAATAAAGAGAGCACCCTGAAGTGAAAATAAATCAACAAAACCTCTTGTGGAATGGCCTGAGAGAGCTTGTGTGAGTGCCAGTGGTTACTTCAAATCAGATTGCTGAAGGAACTGGCAGCTGGAGCTTCAGGTCCAGCACTTCTAATGAAGCAATGAGAAGACTGGGAGGAAAAATGGGGTAATAAATACTAATGGAGAAGTCTAAGTACTCATCTAGGATCATCCAGATACTCTGGGCAACCTGATCCTCTGTCTCACCACCCTCATTGTAAGGAATTGTTTCCTTAAGTCCAATCTAAACCTGCTGTCTTCAGTTTAAAAGCTTTTCCTCTCATCCTGTCACTGCAGGTCTTGGTCAAAAATCTCTTTCTGTATTTCTACAATATTTCAATGATCTCAAAAACCAAGTGCCATAAATGAAATGGATGAAATGTAGTCCAAAAAAGGTGTTTATCTGTTCTGAGACAAGTAACACAGAAATCTGCTACAAGTTCAGCTGTCTGAAGTGGTTGGAAATTATTTAATTAGGTGTTACTCTGAGCTACCAGGGTAATTCAGCTGTGAGGAAAGGTTTACGTGACATTTGTTCAAACTTTTAATGGCACTTCTTACCATAGGAGCTCAAATCAAACCAGAAAAGAAAAATATAAAGTTTTGGAGGTGATCTAGGAATGAGGACTATTAGCAGGTTTATACTGTAAAGAATTACTGAATAAAATTTGATTAATTTTCCAAAGCTGAGAAAATCTGGCAAGTGACTTCTGTGTTCACTACTTAGAACATCACCAGTCTGTTTGCTTTGGGTTGCAGTATCTCTGAGATGCATTTTTGTTTTTAATTAGAAAAATCAAAAGTTGACTGTTCTCCAGGAATCCGTCAGAGGACCAGGAGAGCAGAAAAATTGCTGAAGAAGGGCAACTTTTGGCATAGGAGCATAGATGGTTTTCAGCACAATGTTAAGGGTTTTGGGATAACCTTACAGTGGAAATACTGGTGGAGAGGAAAGTACCAAATAATGGTGTTTAATCAGATCCAAAAAAGAGAAAAAGAAGCAGGGCATTGTGGAAGAAGGAAAATTAACTCATTCAAGCTTGATCAGGCACATGTGCCTAATACCTTTTTTTCTGTTGAGTAAGTGGCTATGTTCAATATTTAATTTACAAAACCATTATATTTTAAAGGAAAAAGAAAAAAGAGAGCAGCCATGCCTTATTTACTTCTTTATAGGAGTATTCCTTACGACATTTCAGTTAAGCCATAACAAGTGATTGAGAAACACCATAATGATGATAAATTGTCATGCAGTTATGCAAGGTACTTAATTTTCTAGGTATTGTTAGAAGTAAATTGAATAATAGATTAAATGAACATCCAAATTAAAAAAAATGAAAAGCTACTGTAATAATTATGACAATGGGTTACATGTTCAAAAATAACTGTGTAAAGATAATTGTAGGGAAGACGATTGAAAAGACAAAAAAGCTGTCTTGTAAGGTAGTTGATGAAAAACTATCAGTGAATCTGCAGGGAAATAGATTTCTATTACTTTGATGAACACAGAAAATACCATTTGAATAAAAATGTAGACAAAAAAATGTGGACAACTTTAAAAAAATGGAAATTAGATCAGAAAATGTGTGTATTAATAAGAGAAGCGAGAAAAATGCTTTGATCAGGCAAGATTTTAATTGCCCAACAATTAAACGAATTGTACAGTTAAGTGTGTAGAGAATGAGAAATGGAAAATATGCTAATTGTAGAGGAGGGCTACTCTGAATGGTAGGACAGGTAGGAAAGTAGAATGTGAGATTGATTTGGGGCAGTAAACAGGAGGTGAGGCCTCAGTCCAGAGGCTGACACTGAGCTTTCCTTCTCTGGCTGCTGACACTTCCCAGCTTTTGTTTTATTTCACTTGAAAGAACAATGCAGGTGCTGGGAACTGAAAGCCAGGAATGCTGTAAATGAAAGCAGTTGCCTCACTGGCCGTGTTGTGCTTGGGATCAGGCCCTTTTCACCAAGAAAATTTGTCATTTGACTGGACCATGATGTCTTTTCGGTAGAAGTGCTCATGTACTCTGCTGTAGTTTGAAATTTGTACCTAATCAAGATAAACTGAACATTTCCCTTTTCTTTTCTTGTACTAAAAGCAAATTTTTCCAAGTATTTCCATGAGTTCTTCCCCCACTTCATGTATTTTGACTCATTGATTAAGGCCAGAGTGATCTTCCATCAACAGTTCTCCAAATGTTTTGAGGGAAGTCGGCTTCATTTTCATTGTTCATTCTGAAGTAGTCCTTTACTTCATCAAGGAAGCAGAAGTGAATTAACAACTGCAAAGACCATAAATCCAACTCAATAAGCCTTGTAATTCTGAAATTAATGGCTTCCAACTGTCAAAACCTCAGCAGTACAGAGACCAGAGCAGACAGATTTGTATGAAGAAACATATGCTTTGACTGAAGTGCTCTCTTTCATGTCCTCTCATTTTCTGCTTTTCAGTCTCTCTTAAATTGGACATCTAGCTGTCTGTTTTTTAGCAAATGAGCTTTTTTTCCCCCTCCATTTGGTGAATTTTCTTAGCCTATTGCATCTCCCCATTGTCCCTTCAGTGAAACAGTATGAGAACTAGGTATTACTTTTTTAAAATTTATTTTCTATGGTTTACATGTTCAGCCCAGACATGGATTGAACATTGGACCTTTGGATTAAGAATCTTATTAAATTTAATTAAAATAATAAAACTTAATTTCATTTGGTTGATTTAAATCATTAATCGATTTGATTTTACAAAAGAAGTCAGGGAGACAGAAAATCTTTTCTGAGCTGTAATTCTCTGTATTTATTCATAATGTATACTCAATGGCTAACTTGGAGTTTTTATTTAATGTCTGTTTCCTTACTAAGCACAAATTCAAGGTCACTTTAGTAACATTTCTCCTTACCTGTGGATACATTAGAAAAAGTTATAGAAGGGGAAGAGACATTTTTTCCATCTCAGAATATAGAAGGGAAGCTGAGCAAATGCATTCTGTAGGATGGCTTTGTACTAAAGGGCTTTTGTCAAATGATACTCAAGTTGGTTTTTATTACTCATTACATTTTGCATAGTATCATATGAAGTTGTGGCTCAATAATACTAAACACGTAGAGAGCTGTTACAGAACATCTATATCAAGGCCAGACACATGAGATGAAGTAAGAAAGAGTCAATTAAAAATGTTAGTAGGATATGGAAAGGGGAAAATGTCTCGGCAGTATTTGGAATTACACAGAGAAGTAATTGGTTGCCTCATGTGAAAACTTCAGGAAAGAAAAAAAGGCAGCAGGAGCAATCCTCAATAATTAAAAGAAGTGTCAAAGGATAATTATATTTCTGTGCTTTGATAAAGAGTCAACTGTCAGTTTTCTGAGTGAACGATGGGGTTGAGTTGTTCAAGTCAAAGGAAAAACCCAGGTATTAAAAGTGTTGGAGATTATAAATCAGAAACTTCAGAGCAGAAGCAGTTGCCACCAGCCTCGGATGGCTCTGGTGGGAAGCCTTCCATCAGTGCTCCCAGCTGTGGGAGCATTTAGTAAATTTGTTTTAGCCGGACATGAAGCCTCAGAGCAGCTTTGATGCTGCTCACAGGCTGCAGAGTTCAGCTGGAGACCTGCTGGGGTGAAATCAGCAGCCCAGACCTGGCAGGGCTGCTTGGCTGGGGCTTGGCCTTACTCAGAACTCAGGCTGAGTAAAACACAATTTTGCACCTCTGCATTAGGCCACTTGGAACCTTTCTCTGAAATGAGACATATTTATAGCTCCTTCACTGTGCCCAGTAATTGAGGCCTAGGCATAAATCCCCCAAAACAGGAGCTGACCCCACAGGGATGGGTGTCCACACTGTCCTGCCCACTGAGCTCCTTCATGGTGCTTAACTCCCACCAACTGCATCACCTCTCTTTTTCCATACATGCTTCACTTCCAGGAAGAAAACATCCAGGTTTCTCTCACTAACAAATAGCCAAAAAGCAGTTGTGAAGCACAGAAAACAAAAATTAGTGAGAAATGCAGTCTCAGGTCTGAGACTGGGATGGAAATAAGGTCAGTCAGTTGGAGTGAAAAACCTGAACTTTTGTCTGTTAGAAGCAAAATGACCTCTTCTGTTTTCCTAGCAACTATAATTTTGTATGTATTTTTGCTGGATCAACGAGTGAGTTTCTGAACATCTGTTCCTAATGAAGGTATTAATCAGTAATGCACTCACCATTCGCTAATTATGAACTGTTTTTGTTAAACATTTCAGCTGTGTTTGAAGGAGATGATTTCTGCTCATGGGTACTTAGTAGATTGTGCTTTGTCTGCATATTACTTTAAATTAATCTCATAACATGAAATATACATCTTCATGATATTTAATTCAGTAGACTGCAGAAGGTGTCTCAATATAATTTTGTTTGGAGAGCCTTTTGTAAACTTATTGAGCTCTGAGATCCTTGCTGCAAATAGGAATTTCAAGATTAAATTTATTTGTGACTCATTTCCAGCTCTTTTGTTCTCATGTCAATATTGTTCTTTAGTTTAAATAGCTTTTCTCAGTCTCTGATGTTTGCCTTTTATCACTCTTGCTCTTTCTTTTGTGCATCTTGAGACAGCAGTCGGGACTAACTCTCCCAGTGCCTTTGATAGCAGAGAGGTGTTTTTTTTATTATTATTTCTCACCCCACAATTGTCTCAGTAGCCTTTGTCTGTGTCTGGTATAAAGTGTTTTTTGTTTTCTTAGATCTGCTTGACAAGCTTAGATCTTCAGTAGCATCATTCCTGACATGGATCCTTAATGATCCACCTTAAAGTGAATCTGTGCTATCATTTCGAAGGCTCTCTGTTGTCCTTCATTAATCACCAAGTTATAGTGAATATTTAGTATTTCACAAAACATGATGTAAGCTGTTGAAACCAGCACTGCCTGTCTCACAAGCAGGAGTTTGAAACAGGCAATGATGGAGTAAATCCAGCTTGTTAAACCTTCTGGCTCATACCAAAGTTTATGAATTAAGACCAATGTGAGAGTTGTTGGTGCCTGGCTACAACACAGTGTTTGACAAGTTGTTGCTGTGTCTCTCTAGTGTATCTCTAGTGGGATCTTGAATGTTTAAGATGGATAATAATGTAGTCACTTTGATTAAAATACAGAATAATTAAAACACCAAAATCATTAGAAGTGAATTTTGATTAAATTTCCAGTTTCAGGTACTCAGCACCATGACCAATAGTGTAATAAAGCAGAATATTTAACAGTGGTTAGCAACCCTAGATATGCAAGTGAATTTCAAGTTTATGTTAGTTTTCATTACACAATAACTGCATTTTGGGAAGGTTGTAGTGCAGTTGTTTGGAGTCATTAATACTCAGAAATCCCTGCAGAACAAATAGATGCTACACAAAGGTAGAAAACATTCTGGAATGGCACAAGACAAGGAATGAGAAAGAGGCAATACAAGATTGTTTGTTTGTGAGGAATTGTTTTGGCTTCGTGGCTGTCACAGGGCTTGGTTTTGTACCTCTGAGGATGCTGTGCTTGAATCAGACAAGTAAAAATGGGCAGAAGGGAGCAGGACTGTGACATGAAGTGATACACATCTGATAGGGGAGGCAGCTCATAATAGAGGTTGGCGATGATAATCTGGAAGCTGTTCTTCAAAAGGCACGGTGGCAGACAATGAAACTCTTCTGTTATTTAGAGAGAGTGAAAAAAAAAATCCAGCTACTTGTTCATCATGCAGAATTAACCTTCTCAAACTCTTCTGTTAGTGTAATAAATCATGTCTTAGGCTATGTATTGAGTGAAATTATCAACAACTCTGACATACGCTATGGCATCATTCTTAATCCTTCTTTTTCTCCTTTTAAAGTGTCTTTTGTATTCCTCTTGTGCTGGCAACTTGGTAATAATGCAGTCATTTTACCTAGTTTATGTAAAATACCACAGATGGCATTTACCTCTGTCATTCAACTGGAGTTTCAGGCTGTGGAGCTGTTTGCCAAAGTGCCATAATAATCAGCAAACCTTGAGTTAAGCTGGATATTTTGATGGTATGAACTCAGCAGAAAATTGTTACGTCTAAATTTAGAGGTGAAGGGACCAAAAAATTGCTGAGAACCAAAGATAAGATGTCATTTAGCCCAGGAGCTACATTTTATTCAGATTTAGTGGGCTGTAGAATCTAAAACATTGCTCCTTTGTACTTTTGAAGCAGGTTGGCTGTGTCATCAGTTATCTCACATTATAGTTTACTCCTCTAATTAGAACCTCACTGTATTCTGTATGGATTGTGGACGTTTCTCAGTGGCACAGATCCCAAATGTGACCCTTACCTGTTCAGTTATTGTCTTTATTCCCAGAAGTTCATTCTAAGAGCATTCATATTTAATCCCAGTACAACATTAGGTAATACTGTTGGATAGTACTGTTTATACATAAACTTGCAATAATTAAGTTTTTGAACCACCTTTGAAAAGAAGCTTTAAATGGAAATAATATAATGATGACTCCTGTGCCTTTGCAGACATGCAGAAATCTAGAGAGGAGGCTGTATGAAAGAGTTTTCTGAGATAACACTGATGAAACAGAAGATACATGACCAGCTTCAAATATTTCTAGTGCTAAAGTTTCCATTGACCCTGAGCATTTCACTAGAAATTAAATTTTTACTGCATGGTATGTAGCAATTAATAGCGCATTCCAACTACCTTTATAAGCAGTGATTATCCAGTCTTTAATTTCATTATTTCATATTCTGATAGCAAACTGAATTTATTAAAGTTTACAAACACTGGAATAAACACAAGTAAATATTTTACTCTGTAAAATTTTGCTTGTATGTGGTAATGTCTAGGAGAAAAGTCATTGAGGATTCTTTCTGTTTTGAAACAGGAGTTAAAATGCATCCAAGTCATCTTGCTATTCATTAGGTAGCTCACTTGTGCTCTGTTACAAATAACAAGTGATACGATGGGAAGACTCATCATTGTTAGTGAAATTTGAATATCAGCAAGTGAGTTAGATACAAATAAAAAATGAGCTATAATCAGCATAAAATGTCTTGAAACTTTTGAAAACTATGGTGAAACTCAGGTTTGTGTACATTCTGATAAAGGTTTTTTATCCTAAAAATGAAAGTTACCAAGATCTACCTGGAGAGCTGTTTCCTGATTTTTCCATTCCCATACTCCATTCAAACTAGGTGTGATTGCCATGACCAGAGAACATCTATTTTCTTCACCCCTGAAAATGGGTGATTTTTGAATGTGCAGATAAATTCATTCTGTAAGATCCTTAAGATGTCAGAAATAGCTGCAGGCTTCTTTCTTTCAACTCTTGTTAACAGAGAAGCCTTATTATGGTGTTTTCTATACATATATAATTACATTTTAATATATATATATATAAAACATCATCCAGTCAAGACATTATAAACAGATTCACATAATGCCCCAGCTGAGATCCCCTCCCCATTTTGGGGGTTGAACATCTTCTGTGGGAAATCCTGGGGAGTCAGAAGGATGGTGCTGTCAGTAGAAATGCACTGTTCTTTCTCCTCTGCCCCCACCCTCTCCTTTTCAGTCTCCTGGATCTGGAGGTCTCTTGCTGAAGAAAAATCACGTTTGTGGTTTGGAAGAAGTGTGGATTGAAATATTGTAGGCGCTGTTGGATGCCTGAAAGCACCAGCGACACGAGGAAATTTATACTTTACTCTGCTAATTGTTGAAAAATATGAGGCCTTGATTGGTATGCAATTAGAAGTGTAACATTCTGTTAAACATATCACACAGCATATGGCATGTTAGTAGCAAATCCTCTAATTTAAAATGAAAAAAAGTATGCAATTCTGCATATTAGCAGTTTTTGCAGGCAATCAAAATTTGCCATTTGTCTAAATGTCAGAGGGGGAAAAGCCATCCTTAGTTATTTTGGTAATCTAAATTTGGTTTATGTTTGATAAAAATTTCTGTTCTCTAACAGTAAACAAATATAAAAGAGGAAAACCCAGAATATAGTTAAATGTGCCATTGCTTTCAACTACTCAGATCTGTGGCTTTTATTAAAAAAAAAAAAAAAGGAATAACATTACCACATCTGCTTTAATTCAAACAAATTAAAAGTACTGAGGCCAGACCATATTTGCAGAACCTCAGGAAAAAAAAAATCAAAGACCAGTGAATGGAATTCATTGATGGGGAGTCAGATGGTGCACTGATTTGTCAATTAAAAATATAGAATGGCTCTATAGACAGATGTTCTTGTCCTTAAGAACCTCAGAAGGCTTGATACTCAGTATATATCTTCCAATCACCTTCTATCTGGTGGATGTTTTGGGATAAGATGTTCACTTACATATGGAGGTGCTCCAAGAAATAGCCTTTTATTTGAGGCTGAAGCCTTGTTTGTATGGGCCCAGGACTGACCAGTGCTTAGAGCCTGCAGCAGCCCATTTGTGAAGTTAATTTCAGCACTGCTGGTTGTTGGCTGCCGTGGCTCATGGAGAGGTGGCTCTGTAAGCCAGGCTAAGATGGGAGCAAGGAAACTGCACCTGGGAATGGAATAGTTTGCTTTTTTTTCAGTGGATGTGCTAAGTTACTGCATATCTTCAGATACAATCAGTCTCAGAGAGGTTGAATTTCCTCAATTGATTGCATGTTCACCAAAATTTGTACTAGTGAAGTTTAAAAATCTGTGAATACTTCAGACTTGTTTTTCTTAATAGAATATTTGACAAGCTTGTCTTCTTCTAATATATGTAGATGGTCAATTTAGCTCACATTTGGCAAGTAGTATTTATCTTTTTCCTTGAAGTTTCAGACTTCCTGGTCAGTCTTTCACTGCTGCCATGTTGGGATAACTCGTCACTTAAAAAATGTGCCTTATTTCTGCTTTAATTACATTTTGTCTCTGATCTTCTTCCCATGGCTGGATATTTATGAGACATCATTAATGGTGTATTTGCCAGTGTAACTCAAAGTTAACCCCCAAATGCTGGCTTTTTTAAGTATTTACCCTGACATGGGAAGTGGGATTCCCATTCTGCTGCTCACCTTGTTGTCCCTGGCTTTGTCACCCTCCCACTTCAGTCCCCAAATGTGACTCTGGCTGTAGCACAGATGAGCCACAGCCCGGCCCTGGGAGGATTTGTGTCCCTGTCTGAAGCCAGGCAGGAATGGGAATTTTTCTGCTCTAGCAGAGAAGTGATCATTTGTTATGCTCAAGCACTGACATCAGTTTTGTTGTGGCTTTGTGCTCCATTTTGACATTGCATTATACAGTCAATTTGGCATTGAACTGGAGAAAATGAGAATAGTAGGAAGCTGATTCCTCAAACTATTAATTTTATATCTGAAACAGCCCTCCCAAACGTTGTGTGGAAGGGGGGAGGGGGTTCTTTTTCATTCTGTTTTACTCACTGAATTATGTAGTTACTTCATAAACCTTAAAATCAAGTAAATTTAAGATCAGCTTGTGCTACAAAGCCTGAGGTTTGGTATCGGCTGTTCCTGTTGTGTGTTGTAGTCACTAATCCTTTTAATGAAGAGCTTTTAGCAATGAAGAGATTCTATTTATAGTAAAGCCATTAGAGCATAAAGCTCCTCATTGCTATTCTGCAGCATGGAGCTGTAATGTTTGTCAGTGGAGAAAAGCTATTTTTAGGTGCAGCATTGAAAACCAAGGCTGAAAGGTCAAGAATCCTCGGGGGGATATGTTCTGCTACATCAGTGCTATCACACAGCTGCTGTTTACTCTCTTATCGTGCCTCAGTAATAAGAAGATATTTTTATTGTGACACTGAAGGTATAAAGCATCAAAAGGATTTTGTGCATGAAATGAATGCTTGGGGAGTGATGTATCCAATCACATTAAATGTTCTGCTTCTTAGAGAATGGTTTTATTTTCCCAAAGACTGTCTCAATACCCATTCTTCAAAAGATTCATTCTAGGAAAGTTGGGGGGGTTTAAATTGTTGTTGGTTTTGGTGGGGTTTTTTTGTTTGTTTGTTTGTTTTCTTTTTTTGATTAAAGCAGATAAACCCTAATGTGAGCAAAAGACAATCTGCTGAAATAGTGGAGGATTTCAGGCACACACTTTTCTGCCTGACATCCACACCACTCATTTTCTTAGCAGTGCAGTGCATGAACGGGAGACTTAAAATCAACGTGGAGTTTGCCAAAGGAAAAAGAGCCTGGACACTGGTAATTTGAGGGGCAGAATTGTGGGTGGTGGGTGATTATACCTGGCACAGGACAGCTTGTAGCACACTGGGTAGGTACTAAGTGAGCACAAAAAGATCATGTGGTCCTATTGAAACAAGATATGATAGATGATATGTGAAAGGGAGAAGGGAGAAAGGAGAGGGGAAAAAAAAGGATAATTATAGGAATACAAGTCTGCATATATTAGCTGAGTCTACAGCATGGAGGCTTCAGAGGGTTTTCTAATATCTTTATATAAAAATCAAGGAGAAAAGAGATTAATTGCCACATTGAGAAAATTAGGGTTGTATGATCAAAGGGAAGGCAGAGAAGAAATGGCCTGTTGACAGATGGCTTATAAAAATGAAAAGATTTTTCTGAGGATATGAGTTTGGAGTTTTGTGCTGCTTGGGGAGACACGGGCACTGTCATCATATTTTAATAATAATAAGCCTCTATGTAACTCTTCTTATTCACCAAACATGTAGCATAGGAAAAGTATGAGTACAATAATACACTGATAGGTACACTTTCTTCTCAGGGTATAATGAAATTAATTGCACTTCTCTGAGAATTTATTCAAGATCTTGCTGCTGCTGAAGGTTCCTATCTTCTGACACATGGAGTCCATTATCCCATACCTTTTAAAACAGTTTCTTTCATATCAGGAAATTATTTTAATTCTGCTCTTTCTGCATACCCAAACCAATTTTTAACACCATCTTTCCCAAGCTTTCTGTATATGCAGTATTTGGCTAAATCCGTGTGGTTATAACTGATAAATTGCTCCTTCTGCCAGGCAGCAGCACAGAGTGAGCACACATTAACAGGCAGCTCCTGTCCTCAGTGCATAAATAAACCAAAAAATTGAAGGATTGTCAAAAAAGAATTGGGGAAACTGAAGGGATCTCAATTTCTCAATTCTACAATTATTTTCTTTCATAACTGAATGAGATTTAGGTACATGGGCACTGGCTGAAGGGAAAGACAGAGGAAGGAGGGTATGGCTTTGTGAAAAGACAAGGCAGTAATGGGTTGTTCCTATCAAAATTGCCAGATGTTGCTTAGTCACATTATCTCCATCTCTCACTCTTATGTGAAAGAAACTCAGGTGTTTCTGGCTGTGTCACTTCATGGCACAGTGACTCAATTCAACTCACTAAAACAGCAGGAGAAAACAAACCAAAACCAAACCAGAAAAAAATAGTATTTCCTGGTTTCGGGTGGGATCAGGCTGGGAAGTTGAGTCAGTGTGTCCTGCACCCCCCAGGATGGGCACAGAAGAGGACAGGAGGCAGCTCTTAATTCTGCTTTACCATCATGTGAAACAGGAGCCACAGGAACAGGGACAATGGGTGGAGAGAGGCTCATTTAGCCTACAAAGGAATCAGCAGAGAATGTGATAAAAAATGACAGAAAGTCATAATCCATGATCTTAACTGCAGATTAATAGGTTATTTGTTTGTGGCTTCCACATCTATTAAAGCTTCATATGTTTGTAGCTTTCACAGTCCAGGTGTTTGTGGGGAAAGAAAGTAAGTTCTAGGTCACAGACTAGTGACCTAGAATAAAATAAAATAGTGTTTATTTTCTGTGAAAATGTATATGATTTTGCTGCTCTAATCTTGATGCTTTTCATAATCATTAGTCCTGAGCAATCCCATGTTTGCATTTTCTCTTGCTTTCTTAGACTATTTCACTCCTGTTAAGGCTTAGACTGGCTGTAATTACTTTAGTGCTTGTGTCTTTGTTGAAATTTTACAATTACTGTGACATCCTTTTCTTTTTCCCCTGCAGTTGCTGTTCTCACAGTTATCTGTTCACATACCACCCAGTTTGCATTATTAGACAAACAGTTCTGAGACAAAGGCATTTTCTAAATTGTTTTGTTTTTTGTTTTTTTTTTTTTTACAATTGGTGGTTTTGGTTGGTAAAAACAAGGAAAGGTCTTCTGTAGTCCAGTGGGTGAATGCTCCTGCTTGGTTGTGCCTTGGCCTGAAGCTGAAGACTGGTAAATTTGGCATCTATTGACAATTCAAATTTGCTGTAAATTTGTAAAATTCAATGCAAATTAGTTGCTAATACACTTTGTAATCATTAAATTCTCCCCTGAATTTCTTCCGTGTGCAGAGTAAAGACAATCCACCCTGTATTGACGTAGAGTCAATGGACATGCAGCAGTTGACAGTTGTATTTTACTGGTTTTACACTTTAAATACATAGTTTTTGTGAGAGAGTGGAAATGTCAAAGCTGTGTCTGTAGTGAAGACAAGAATACTTGCCTATAATTACCGTTCTCTGAATGATTTTCCTTTTCTGAGGGAGGTTTTATCTGTTCTCCTTCTGCTTTATCTAAGACTTGTATACTCTTGTCTTCATTTGTTTGTTAACCAAGGGGAATTTTTATCTTCCTGCTGTCATGTTTTGAAATTTATGTGATTGCCTCTAATTTGGAACTTGGCAAATCTTATGAAATATGGAAATGATATAGTTCTGACCAAGTTCTGACCTCATATACCTACGTTGCTCTTGCAGCTCTGCTCTTGGCATGTTTGATGGCCCTGCAAGTCCCTTTATTTGCAGTCTGTCATTACAAAATGGATTTGGCTCCTGGTTATTTTGTAGAAGGATTAATGATTCCTGACAGCTGAAGTTCCAGTTTAGGCTTCTCAGTTTTAATCTCATTGCAACATCTGAAATATCAGGGATTGTTATTAGAGACAGATTGAGTTGTTTCAGGAGGTGTGGGGAGACCAGGGCAAAGCTGTGTATGTACATCCAAGGGTGTCATCTTTTCAGCTGCACTTTTTTGGCTTGTTACAGAGCAGTGTCTGGAGAGTTCACTTTATCTACTTGAGTTAATCTGTGACTTCAGTGTATTGTATACACCCACCCTATGCTGTAGATCCAGTTCCAATTAAAACAAAGTGCAAGGTCTTGGCACTTCACTCCTATCTGAAGCAGCAGTTGTTTGATGGTAGCAATGTTGGGAGCACTTTTGCAAATAAGGCTGCAGGCAGTGGTTAACATTTTAATTGTCCTGTCCTTTAAATTTGCTCATTTTGGGAGTCTTGTCAATCCTAATGTTGTCTCCCTCATGGAAAGTCAGGATGACTTGTGATTCCAGTCCTATTTGTTAAGTGAATGTATTTCATTTGCAGCTAATGACTTGCTGCTGGTGGATGGTGAGTGTTAGTGCTGATGTGTTTTATTGCCTGTTAAAGCCCTCATGAATCTTGGGAAGAGTCTTAAGATGCATTTTTGCTGTGGTTTCTTGCTTGTGGTTGAGTGTCATTCAAGATTTGTAAAGAATTAAGAACTGTAAGGTTGCCTTGTCTGACTGCATGTCTCACAACGTGGCATTTCAGCATTTGGGGTCCAATGCAATTCATGTTGACAGAAATCTAAACTGGGATACTTAAAGGATAAAACATTCTGGAAATGAACTTTGTTGTTCCTGTTGTCAATTAAATGAGGCTGTCTCAGTGTAAAATCTTCCTCTGTTCAAGATTCTTGCCTGTGTGCTGTTGACATGCTGGAAATGCAGATGAGATGTGAGAAAAGGTACTGTTACTATTGCCTGCCCACATATGTAATTTGTTTGCTACATAAATACACCTACAGGCTTGTTCCATACAGAGGCCTGAGTAGCTACATAGAAACATGTACTGGTTTTGTTAATTCACAGAATTCTTCTGTGTTATGTTCAAGACAAATATAGATAAATAAGCCAAGACTTCATTAGGGAAAACTATGTTTCTGCCAAGCTGTATTTCAGTAGGCCAAAAAAATTCCTTCCAAAACATTCCTCGATGCTTCTGAAGGGAATACCTGTGACTTCTAACATAATCAATCTGTTCCTAGGTAGTAAAAGTTGAAGATTAAAGGATAATTTTGCCTTTTCACCCAATTTCAGGTTTTTAAAAGCATGGAGAATGTTGGTATGGTGCGGGAGAGCAAAGCCAGTGTTGATGTCTAATTTGGACGTCATGCTTTGCTTCTAAGAACAAAGTGAAATATGAGCTAGAAGCATGAAACATGACTCTGAACAAATAACATTTTTGATAGGTCAAGTGTCTGACTAGTTCCCCCCAAAAAAAGTTATAAAATTCTCCTGTGAAACTGCTGGAACTCCTCTTTCATACTGTGTCTATCTGTCATTATCAGTCTCTGCAGCTGCATTGCTGACCAAGGCTCCACTGGAATTTTGATAAAATAAATGAGCAAGTCTGTTGAAGTGCAGAAGCAAATTCTATCTTCTCCATTTTATCTGGTTGCTTTCCTGAAGTTTTTCTCCCACACCAGCTTTCCAACTCAGTTTGTTGGAGATGCTCTGCAGCATCTCCATCATTTTTTTGAGCTTGTGTGATTCTCCCGAGCTGACAGAGCTCAAGTCTTGCTGTTCCCATTCTCTCAGGATTCGTGGGATGATGTGGAAGATCTCATCCCTTCTGGCTCCAGATTAGAAGTCCTGGAACAGTCAGATGGGTATTTTTCTCTGAGGGCAGGATAAACTTCTGACTTTCTTCTTCTGGCCAACATTATGTTTATAAGACTGGAAACTCTCTTGGGAAGATTTAAAAAAATATTTTTTTAAATAAAAATATTAAAGAACTTGATATTGGAGAATGGTGTAATTCTAAGTCAAAAGTTAGTTGCAACTTCCAAATCGTCCAGCTGCACTGCATGGGAAGACAGTTGCTTTCTCCCTGTTGCTTACCTCTTGTGGATTTATGATGCTGTTTTTCTGAGAACACCGAGAGGGTTTTTTACCATCAGTGAACGAATCATATCCCTGTGAGAAGCATAATGTGCATATTACATATAGACAGGCTGAGAAAAGATCATTACTTTGCCTCAGGCTACAAAATAAGACAGTAATATAGTGGGAAGCTCAGTCTTGCAGCCTCCTGGTTTAACCAGTGAATGACTCATTATACTGGCTGAAAAAGCACTAGGAGTGAATGGTGGTGAATAAAGCTTAGGAAATGATTGGTCAGAACAGAGTGTCCTGTTCAGGGTTTTTAATAACCCAGGACTTTCACACCCATTTTGAGATTAAACTAAAACTATGTGGCTGTATTTTGCTTCTGGCAACATCCCTGATTAATAAGCAAAGCAAATGTTTTTTGCACTGACTGGCTGTCAGTATCTATAGTTCAGTGCATAAGACCAGTCCTTTCAGTTGTGGTTTGGCTTTTTGGCAGATCTTATTTTGTTGTTTCATTTGCCTGTGACTGGCTTGGCAATGAGGTGGCATTAGGCTTCTGTCTTTCTGACTGAGAGGATTTCTAAATATCCCCCTCAGCATCACAGCAATATTTATTTCCAGAGACCTTCCTTATCTTGGAATTGCAAGAAGCCACCTCTAGGAAGAAGTTTTATTTTTAATTGCAGATAGAGGATCCACAAATCTGTACTCAGTTAATTCCAAGCCCATTATCAAGGTTCAGAGGAACTTCAGATGAGATTCCAAATTCCCTGTGTCTTCCTGACCTTGCAACTTGCTGCTTTCCATCTCCTTCCTCAAGTGTAGTTTGAGAAGGATTTTTTTATTGACCTAAGATGAGGGTTGCTACAGTCTTTGTGCATCCCCCAGTTCCCAGTTGTGTACTGGGTTTTGGCTCTGGTGTTTGTAGCGCTGCAGGGTAAGTCAAATTAAAGAGTTGATCTCTTTGGAAACAGTTTTCACTCATCATTGCCAAGTTTTCCTCCAGATTGTTTCCTCAATTACTTTGTGTATTTTTACTACCTGATTTGTGGCAGATTCTCTGTACTGATTTACCAGACCAGTCCGACAGAAGACAAACCCAGTGAGAAATGCCAATAGTTTTCTATGGCATCAGTGATTCAAGAGGCTGGTGGGATGATTGCCTTGATTGCTTTGAGAATTGCAGACTCAGATCCTCTGTTCCCAAAAAGAGACAGGAAATAGATTGCTAAGAACATGGAATTTCCTTCATTCCTATCCCAACCCTTCTTTATGTGATCCTCATTAAAACTGTGTTTTATGACTGGTGCCTGTGTCCCTGGGCTTCAGTGTGCCAACCTCAACACCTTCAAGTGCTGGAGTAATTTATAACCCAGGGTTCTTTTTGTGCACAGGAAACCCCACTGCAGAATATCCTTTGGTCTGTGTACTTCTTCAGCTGGATATTTTGAAA
Source organism: Trochalopteron elliotii (assembly GCA_024734555.1). Taxonomy (NCBI): domain Eukaryota; kingdom Metazoa; phylum Chordata; class Aves; order Passeriformes; family Leiothrichidae; genus Trochalopteron; species Trochalopteron elliotii. Next base: position 724,352 of record JANPWX010000063.1, on the reverse strand, counting down.
TACAAAGCTCTTAAAAGCTGACTGTTCAGTTCTAACCAGAATTTGCAAGTTATTCTGAGGGTTTCGTTTTCCTCCAGAGTAGTATGACTAAGCACGAGAAGGGAAAACAGATGAATCATCACTGAAAACAAACAAATAATGACTTAATAATCACAAATCTGAGAAAGCAGTATTAATTATTCATAGAGGGTGATTTATCTTAAAACATACTGTTAGACTGGCAGCTGAAATAAAGACAGATGTTTCTGCTTTGTCCCAGAGGATTGGAAATACAGAATTGGAGTTGAATTTGATACCCACATAATGATGTGGGAGGTTATGGAGGTTTGTATAGTTTTTATTTGTGTATAAAGTTTGCTTTGAATCACAGATGGAAACACTTTATTTAGTATCTATACTGTCTCTAGTTTCCTGGAGTTGTGGAATCATAGAATCATATGTTTTGGGTTGGATGGGACTTCAAAACTCATCTCATTCCACCCCCCTGCCATGGGACCTTTTCCACTGGACCAGGTTGCTCCTGTTTGGCCTTGAACGCTTCCAGGGATGGGGCAGCCACTCTGGGCAACCTGTGCCAGGGCCTCACCACCCTCACAGTGAAGAATTTCTTCCTAAAATCCAAACTAAACTTTCTTCTCTATGTCTTTCATTTAACACTCTCACTGTGTATTTTGGAACAGGAATAAAGACAAATTAAAAATGCCATGTATTACATTGATAGTTTATAAAATCATTTCTAGTAGTTACATTCCACTTTTGAAGTGCTTTGAAAACACACCTAAATACCATAAACCCAGAGTTTCAGAATACAGCATTTAGATGAAAGGTGGAGGCCCTCAAGTGAAAAGGAGTGAAAAGGAAGAAATAAATTTTTGACAAATCTTGAAGTTTCAACTCTCAGAATATCTGGTTTTGTCTTCCACCTTTATTGTAAATCTATTGTGATTCTTTGGAGAAGTTGGTTTTGTTTACATTTGTTGAAGGGATATTGTGAGAGAGCTATTTAAGTTTTAAAGAAGTTGAAAAGCAGTAACACCACCTAGGTGGACTGGAGCTCTGCCATCATCCATTCCACACCCCACTCAAGAGCAAGGCCAGTCCTATTATTAAAAAGAAACGCCAAGTCAGGCTTTGTTTTGTAATTTCCCAACTCCAACACGTGCACTAGAGCCAGGTTTGATTCCTTGTTTCCACCCCAACACTCCCAGTTAATTCCCTCACAGATCTCTGCAGAGGCATTTTAGATGCACTGAAGCTTTTCTTTGGTAGTTACATTATTTATATTTAGACTTTAAGGTGAGAGGAAGGACTTAGAGTTACGGTGAGGAAAGGGAAAACAAGTTGTGAGAGTTGAAAAACTTTTCTAGAATGGGAGCTCAGAATCTGTTGCCTTAGTTTAAGGTGTTAAAAAGGTGCAAGGTTAACACAGGAAGCCTTGTTGGTAGATAACTGTTTTCTCCTCGTGTAATTTCATCTGCTAAAGTATATGGCATCATCTTGGAGGTGTGACAACATGATCTTTATTTAAAAGAAACCCACAAAATAAGCCTTAATCCAAACCAACATGTATTTGCATTCAGTGCTTATCCTACTGATTAGGAAAATCAAGAAAATCCAGATTTTCTTGAACCCCTTGGGCAAATTTGTGGTATTTACAGTTGCATGCTTGTATTTTTCTCTGTCCCTGAAATTTGGGGTGTGTACTACTACAGAGTGTATTAATGCATGTAAATAAGTCGTGCAGTACATGTAATAGCTTTTTATGTATTTTAGCTCCCATTTTTCCTGGGCACCTTGAGGATGCTTCCCATCAAAATCTCCATCTCAGAGATTTTAGTAATTTTTCTCTAATATTTTCTTTAGAGAGTTGGTTCTTTCCTGGCAGCTTGTTGCCAAGCTAACTTCATTATGTTATTATTATTGAGGTTTTCCTTCCACGAAATAACACCAGAACTTCTAAGAACTTAATTTTTTAGAATAGTTGACCTTTCAAGATACTGAAAACCCACACATTTTCTTTGGGAAAATGACTGCATTTTATTCTGTCTGGACAGACTGAGATAACTGCTTGGAAGGAACTTCTCCAGCTACTTTTCTGTGCTGATGCCTAAAATAAAATAAGTAATAATTGCCAATGCCTCTTCACACAGCTTAATAATAGAACCTATGGTAGAGCATCCTATTAGCTGATGGTTGCATTTCTCATTCCAAGAGAGAAAAGGCACATGGAATTTTAACAGACTCAGGCCTTTTCAAAACGGGTGATTTCTAAATTCTTGTTGTCTGTTGGCGACAGTCATTCACTTGTTTCAACATTAGCAATATTTGGATTCCTCACTTAAGTGCACTGCTGACTATTATTCTCAGCTTTTAGCTAGACTCAAGTGCCTGATGCTAGAGGAATTGGATTTTGACTCCTAATTACGAAGATTCTTTTGTATATTTTGTGAAGAAAAAAAAAATTTGGAATTATGCACTCCTTGTCCAGGAACATACAACTTTTGTGTATATCAAGTTAAAGCAAAACATGAAGCTAATGAATATTTGATTTCCTTGGAAATAGCAGTTTACCACATAATGAATTTTGGGTGAACGGTTATTACCTGTGGTTGTCACACTGTGGCAGATATTCCTGCCACCTAAATCAAATTGGCCAAGGTAAATTGGGAATTTCCAAGATTCAGTGGCCCTTTTTCCTTTACACTGATCATCCTGGTATTCATTCAAGGATGTCCATATTTTTTGTCTCTGCTTTCACATTTTCCTATAAATCATCTTTGCTGCTGTTTCTATTTCTAGACACAGTTTTATGTGTTTGTATTTATAGTGTTCCTATTGCATGTTTACGTGTACAAAAAATGCACTGAGGCTCTATGTGGGTCAGTTTAGTTTACCTGCTTAGTGTGTATTTGTGCAAAAGAAGTTCAGATTGGGAGGAGAAGAAAAGATTGTGAAATCCAGGATACAGAAACATGGTAATTCAGTTTTTTGAAGAAACTAGTGATATTTTCACCCTGTAACCACTTGCTGAATATTCTATAAATAGACTTTATTCATATCCCTCTAGGAGAAACGTGGCTGCAATTTATGGAAAGCTCATCATGCTTCATGGAAAAGCTGAACGCTTCAGCTTTCACTAAAGCTCACTGGTTCATAAATGTTGCAGTGCTATGAGCAGTAGAGAAGTGCTGGGGGGGGTTCTTTGTTGTTTTTTGTTTGATTGGTTGTTTTGTTTTGAGATTGTTTTGGTTTTTTGAGGGTTTTTTGTTGGATTGGTTTGGTTTGGTTTGGTTTGGTTTGGTTTTGGTTTTGTTTTTTGCTTTTCTGGCAGGCAATATGATTTTATTGCTTGAAGATAATTCCTGCAGAGTTCAAAGAGGAAAAATGTGAATTCTCCATGAATTTTTGAAAGAATTTGGTGCTGGCTAATCAAAAGATTTTCAGAACAATCTGAGAAACTGATTGACAAGGTGTGGTTTCAGTGGACTGTGCACTTCTTTGGCTTCCACTCAGACCTGTGTGCAGTGTCACATTCCAGTCAAATCATCCATTCTTGATTTGCCTGTCAAGAACTGAAGTTCAGGGATAAACTTATGCTGGGGCCCAACTCTGGGTAGCTGCAAACCTCACGGCTTTCTTATGTGAACAGTGGTAAAAAATTGGATCAACAGGAAAGAGCTTTGTTGTGGAGTGACTATTGTTTTCAAAAGATAAAATCTGTTAGTCACAACAAATTCTGTTCTCCCCTTACCCCAGCAAGTGCAGAAATCCTGTGACAGTGGGACTGGTGCTTGTAGTGTCTCTGCAGTGTCCTTGGCAAAGTGCTTGATGGATTAGCAAGAGAGTGGTTCTATTACACACATTATGGGCAACTCATTCTTCATAATAACAGTTGAGTCTGGTGCATTGTTATTTACCATCCCAGGCATACCAAATTAAAGTTTGAATGTGGTTATATTAAAGCCATACATTAAAAAAAAAAAAAAAAAAAAGGAAGGAAAAGGAAAATATAAGAAAGAAAATAAAGGAGGATTCACTGTAGTTTAACTTGCTGGTTTTGTGAACCATCTCCAGCCTCAGGACCTTGTGTGGACACCAAGAATTCTGAGTCATGTTTGAGGAGTGAGCACCTCTTTCAGTTCATACCTTGTGTGTTTAAGTGTAAATGACCCAATATAAAGTAGATGTGAGAGTACAGATGGAATACAAAATTATATCCTGATATTGCTTTAGGTGGTTATAGCCTACAACTGTTTCCCTCATTCCCATGACCCAACTCCCACCTTTATTCCTTCCCAAGGTGAAATTAGGATATATACTTACTTGTTGCTGTTGCATTTTGGCTTTTCACTAAATGGAACGATCTAGAGTATCAGAAAAAGGTAAAAAAGCCCATAAGAAATATTGAAACTAATTAATATTTCAAAAAGGAATGACTCCTTTTTTTTTGTCCTTTTTTTTTTGTTTTAAGAAAGTAATTAGGTATCATGAATATTTTGGTTACTCTGCAATAAGCAAATCCTTAAGGGATGAAAATATGCTCTAACTGCTTTGCAAATGTATAAAATTCAGTGTGTTTGATTAAAACTTCTGTATTGCTTAATTAAACTTTGCACTGAATTCTACAATCATTTCATAGAGAGTCATTCATAAATCCTGTAAGGCACACACACCATCTTTGTCAAAGTCTGCTGTATGGCTGTTGAGAATTAATAAAAATATTTGAAACTAAATAGAAAGTTAGGAACACTGTAAAGAAACAGCTCTTTGTATACTGGAACGTTGGGCAGTGTTGGCACTTCATGTTTTTGATTAGAATTGTCTTGTATTTGTGATATTCCCATATTCTTAAGCATGCCAGAAATGTGTGACAAAGGATAAATGGGAAGGCAATGCTGAAGATGGCAGACAGGTGGACCTTGTGTTCTAAACTGGCAACAGGCTGCTGAAGGGATTTCTACTTGATTTTAGTATTTTAAAAATAGAATAATTAGAATAATTTACTGTCTTTTCCTGAAACCATTTTCTTCCCAAACTCTGAATCTGTGGGTGAACAAACTGATATGGTCCTTTCAGTGCAAACAGTGACAAATAAAGTCAGCAAATTAGCTTGTAAATTAGCTTGTAAATGCTGGTGTGTGCACAGGAATTACATAACATTTAGAGGTAAATAAAGTGAGTTTATCTAAATAATGCATGCACTGCAAAGGCTGGTAGTACAATGCTTTTCAATAACCTTTCTTGAATGATCATCCCCAGATCACCTGAAGTACCCTTCTTCCCTCTGTACTGAATTTTATTATACACTCTTGTGATTTTCCAACTCAGAAAGAGAAAAGAGCCATAATGACATTATTGCTCTGGTTTTTGTAGTTGAAATTTTCTGAGAGCAAATTTTTTTACTTTAGCAAAGTGAAGCTGAGCCAAAATTGGTGGCGTTTATCAGCCCCCGTGAACAAGCAGGGATCACTCTTCACCACAGAAGGAATTTTAATGTTTCATAGCAATCCAGAATTAAGGGCCTGTTCTCTCCTCATCTCCCTCTCCCCAGTCTGTTTTCTTGGCCATTTGTAATACTGGCATTTGTGCTGACCTGTGTTCCTTGAAATTGTTTGGTAGCCCTTTAATTCCATTATTTCAAATTACTCTGAGGTGAAAATTTTTGCTGTTCTCTTCAGTGACAAAGGCTGTTAGAAAACTCAAGTCATCTCAGGAAGGGCTTAATCTCAAAAATCAGCTCCACAAAGTTTACAAGAAAAAATACTGAGTAGGAAAATAGGAAAGTTGCACCGATAACAATGTATGATGTTACAATTGGAGGGAAAGAAAAATGTGTTGAACGTTTCCAGTTGTTATGAAATCTGAAATCATATGTAACTCAGAAAAAGATCAAATGTGTTAATTTTATTTTAAGGAGAGGGTAAGTAATTAGAACAGGTTGATTTGTACAGGTTTAAAATCCCTGAGAAAGTGGTAAATAAACTAAAGAAAAATCTGCTTTCATTTCAGATTAAATTTTAAAAGTTAAGAGTGAAAGATATGAACTTGACACAAATAAAAATTCTATTCTAGATGTTTCTGAAAATCTTTGAAATTAAGTCAGGTCATTCAGTAACTTCATTCAATATTTTTACTATAATAAAAATTTGTTAAAATCAGGTGTGATAGAAATGCCTCAATGAGCTTTGGTTTCCCACATGCTGTAATGCTTGTGGCCTGAAAGCTACTCCAAAGGAGCAAGAAAAAAAAAGAAAGACATTTTTAAAATTCATTTATTTTCTCTGGTCAAAGCCAATCACAGCTCTTCTCATGCACTGCCCAGTGCAGCACCCGGAGCAGCTGCTTCTGGACTTTGTTTTGGTGACACCCTGGAAGTGTCCAAGGCCAGGCTGGATAGGGACAGTGGGTGTCCCTCCCATGGCAGAGGGTTGGAATGAGATGGTCTTTAACATCCCTTCCAAATTAAGCTTGGAAGCCCCAGATTTTACCTTCTTAATATAATTTAATGCACAGTACTCCTTTTGAGCCAAAGTGGGACAAGCAGCAGATCCAGGAGAACTTGAGTTATGATGCAGATTTTTAAGAGATTTCTTTTTCCTCTGGAGGAGCACAACAGTTGCTTTTTTCAACAGAAATGTAAAATTCTGCAGCAGCTGATAATGTTGGCCCAGTCCTTTGGACTCTAGGCAGGGGAACATCCAAGACCTTTCAGGATTGCAAGGATTTTTAACTATACTCACCAGCGTTAACAAAGTCTTGCCATAAGAACAATTACCAGTGGCAAATTATAAATTTTATTTTAAGATTTTCAGAGTGAGACTTTAGCTGCAAACTTTGCTTTCAGTTTTCCTGTGATGCAGAGAAGCCTGAAAAGAAGTTTGTGCTTAGGAAGAGGGATGCTTTCTTGACTGTAACCTTTCAAGTTGATTTTACCTTGGTGTGAAGCCTGAAGAATACCCTGTACAGCTCATCTCATGTGCTCAGGAACTTAGTGGGGATGATGATGGTGGAACACAAGCAGTGATCTGATTTGAGTTCAGAAATGTCAGGTTATTCTTGGTGTTAGATGCTGTGGCATTATGGAATATCAGTTTTCACGTATTGACACAGTTTCCCTTATGGGCCACTTTCAGTTGTGGATTGCAGTTGCATGAGCTAAAAACTGTTTGGAAGAGAAGAATGTGGAAATTTATTAGCTGTATCTCAGTATTTTGGAACAATATTGAGGACTGTATCTTTTGGACTGATTAATTTTCTTTGCTCTTAATTGCAAAAATCCATTTGAATTTAACCAGCTTCTTATTCCAATTTGGCAAAGCATCTGTACATGATGGCTAACACAAGTGCTTTTGAAAATACAAATCAAATTGATTAACAAGCATTTAGTCCCAGGGAGACTTTTTTTTTTTCTGAAGACATTTTTTCCCTCCAGTAATTGCTATAAATATTTTAAAAACTGCTGTCTTTAAATGAAATTTTATATGTTTATAGAACTAAAAAAAAATTTTGCAATTACTTAAAAAAAACCCCACAAATATGATGTGTTTATAGTTATGACTTATTTTGATTATTTTCCTAATAATTTTATTTTTCACTACTTTTGCTTATACATTCCAATTTAGAGTCATTGAGCCTTGTTTCAGAAGAGGAGATTTGCTGCATTTTCCCTTGTTCACTATATACTTCATATTTTACTTTCCACTAATTCTGGCTGAGTGAGTGGGCACCAGTATTTGTTGAAGTTCCTTTTGTGGTTACAGGAAAGTAAGAAATGTAAAACTGTATTCAGAAAAGTAATTTTCAGTGAGAACATTTTTTACAAAACAATCATTAAAAACAAAGTGTAAAGTGTTACACGCACTGAGCCAAGTTTCCTTGTGTTTTTTTTATAGATACATCCCTCTAATTTTACGTAGTTCCTGTTCTGCCTTAGAAAGCAAGCAAAATAAAGCCATTTTCTCTATGAAAAACATCATGGAATAGACTAAATTTAGGTTTATCTTCCTGGATTTCAGTTGTTTACCCACTCTGGTTGGCAAGCACACCTGGCAAATACTAATGCAAGCCATACCATGGAAAGTGCATTGAAATCATATGTGTTCAATTAAAAAATGCTTCATATTGAGAGAGGCCTTAATGATGCAGCATTTTTCATTTAATAATTGTACCGTATCAATCCAGTATTATCAGAGAGCCTTTAGGTCACACAGTGTCTCCATCAACCTCCTTGATAAACTAAAAATCCAGACCTTGAGTCCTTCTGGGGTTCTGCTGATATTTCTAAGGGAAAATTCTGACACTGTGACAAAAATTTCCCAAATTCTGCTCTCAGAAATCAGGAGCAGAGCAATAGAGCCCTTATCTGCCAGCTCCTCATTCTACCCCTTATCCTGCAAGACCAGCCCTTCTCTCATTTCAATGGAAAAATTGCTTTTGCCTTTCTATTTCTTGCAGGAAAATCAACCTTTAAGAAATCTCCCACTACTTCCCTAATTTATAAATTCCTGTTTAACAGTGTAGTTCCTTTTACCCTGTGCATAAATGGGACACAGATCTGTAGAGACAGGTCCTAAAGGGGACCTATAAAAAAAATCAAAATTAAACCCAGGAGCAGTCTCACACTTGAGTGAACTCTTCTTTCTTAGGGATGCTCATTCAGGCATCTTCTCCTGGTGCACACTGAGCTGCTCTGACTTGTGCTGTCTTGGGCTTTTTTGTGGGCTCTGGGCAGGCTGTAACTGCAGCAAAGCTATCACAAAAGGTATTTCTTCAGGCTGTGGATTTCACGTTTTCTGTCTGCACCAAATTCTTTCATGACATACCAGGAGAGATTGTGTTGTCTGCACTACTGCTTTCTGTGGCCAGACTAAAAATAATTTCCATGCCTACTTTTTTTTTTTTTTTTTTTTTTTTCCCCCACCATTCTTCCTCTTTTAGGAACTGAATTGACAGAATAGAAGTTGGAAGGGGAAATATGCATAGTATCAAGAATCAGTTCTTACTGAAATATTTTACAAACCACACGTGAGTGACTGTGTAGGGGGTATAAGGGTGAAAAGGTCACAAAGAGGTCCTGCTTGTACCATGCTTTGCGTTGCCTGTGGAGTCAAGCAGCAATTGATTATATCCAAACTTCAACTTTTAGCTTATCCTTACCTCATTTGGCATTTTTTTCTATCTTTTTCCATCAAACTTACGAAGTTTGATACATTTATAAAATGAAGTTCAATGTAGTGGTCTTTTCCAGGGCATAAATCTAGGCACCTGCCTAACTTTATGAAGCTGGGGTCAGTAAAATCATATTTATTATATAAAATGCTCAATTTAACATTCCATTTCTCCCACATTTTTAAAGGTATGCAAAGGGCAGCTGTTTCACAGTCAGAACATGCTGGTGTTAGACCAACAGGCTTCCTGCCCTCATTTAAAATTGTTTGGAAATGTCTTAATTTCATTCAGAATCTTAATGAGTGATAATCTCCTTTGGTCACCTGCATCTACAACCAAGTCCAATATACAGACCCTGGTGTGAGAGTGACCCTGCAATACCATGGAATCATGGAATGGTTTGGTCTGGAAAGGACCTTAAATTAAATCTAAATTCTGTTTAAAGAAAATTTCTAGTTCATATTGTAGGAAAATTGGTGGTTATTCCACCAGAAATTCTGAGGGTTATGTCCTGTCTCACTTTTAGCCTTTGCAATTGTATTTGTCTTTGCTTTCCCTGCTGACTCCCACAGCAAACTGGGATTTTATTGCTGCAGCATGTTCTTGCAATTTCACAATTTGCTACAGTAATATTTCATCTAAGACAAGGAGTTTAAGAGGAGGCTTTCAGGAAAAGAAAAGAAAAAAAATAAAAACAAAGGATTCTCCTCTCTATTATGGTCAGTGATCAGTCCATTGCCTTGTACAAAGCAACCCTCACTTTAGAGAAGAATTCCAGCAAGATCTATCCTTATTTAAGTACCATGGAAGTTCACAAAGCCATCCATCAATTGTTTATGAGGTGCTTTTTAACTTCTTTCCACAATATCTCGGGTAGTGGCTGAAGTTACTGTGTTTTGGTCAGAATGTTACGTGTGCAATACTGAATTTTTGAGGTCGTTGATTTTTGCTGATGGGCAGTGCACCATGGGAAATAAATCAGAGATCATTTTGTTTTGATGTCAAGTAACCATCCTAGCCTGTACTCAGGAAATTTTTTTTTAAACACTGGAAGCCTTTATAAAACTGTCAATATTTTAAACCTTGTGTCTGTAGTCTGTGTCTTCTTGACAGTGTAGAAAAATGGAATGGTTCTCATGGCAGAGTTTCCCCTCAGAACTGAGGGTTAACAGCCTCCAGGTACAGTTGAAGCTGTGAAATTTGGTCTTGCCAGGGGTGTCTTTGATGGGTTCACCTTCAACCAGTTGTTTCCCATGAGAATATTCTGAGGTTGGTCTCCTGAGTGGGATTGTCCCTGTACATCTGTGTTTTATGGGTGTGCCTTGCTCAGAAGGCTTGGCACCAAGTCTGGCCTTTCTTTAACAGGCAGTGTAGAAAATAGGGTGTTCTTAAAACATTAAAAAAGTGTTTTTCTTGTTTTCAGGTTTAAAGTTTCAGCACTGTCGGAAGGCACAGTGTCACTCCCAGATTCATTCCAGTGTTAGGGACACGATAATACAACACGTGTACAAAGTTCTCTGTCAATGTCTGCAAAGTAGTTGAAAGCTTTTTAAAAAATCTGAAATTACACAAATATCAACAAAATCAGCTTTAGATTACTTTACTGCACTGGTTGGCTTCCGTATTACTGAATTTATGTACCAGAGCTTTGCCCTCAGTGACAGGTCCTCTGATTTCTTTCACTTCTTTCAGTGCTGCAGGATGGATTTACCCACACTGCTGCATGATCTCAGGCCTGCAAGTGGCAGCTGCAGAGAGTTGGAATGGTTCTTCCTGAACACACCAAACTGTGTGGCTGCAGAACCAACAATCAAGAGGGAAATAAAAAAAAGTATATTAAAAACTTTAATGATAGGTTTTATAATGTTAATTTTTTTCTTCTTTTTTTTTTAAACATTCATTTTTATGAAGCCACTGTAATGTGGCTTTTCACTTTGGAATGAGAGTGTGAGAAATCCTTCATAATCACACTGGAAGAGGCACAGTTTGTTAATATGTGTGTGATATCTTGTTTTAGGTGCTTAAAGTGATGTTACCTGCAGTAAACATAAGAAGAGATAAAAACAAAGTACTGTAAAATCAGGGGATGGAGAAGGAATTTCGGAATTTCAGGCTCTTGCTGTTTCATTTGTGCTCGTTTTAGGAGGCATTGTAAGTGCTTCTGATTCCCAAAGCAAATAGCAAAAATCTTCTTGCTCATAAAATATAAATAAATTATAAATCTTTTTGTACTCATCCCAATGGATGTTCCATTATATTACATGTTCATCTATTTTTCATTATTTTTACCTTAAATTTGTCAGTGTTTGTGCTCCTAGGAAATGTGTGCTCCTGCAAGGAGAAAAAAAGTAAAAAAACTAAAAAGTTTTCAAATGTTGATGGCAACAGAAATGGATGAGATATACATTAATAATAGAAATGGGTTTTATTCATTGGTTTCAGACCACTGATGTATTTAACTGAGGATTCTGGTAGCAAAGGGAGTGGATAATTTTGACATTAAGCAGTGTTGCCCTGGGCTCTGATTAAGCTGAGAGAGTTGGAGACACAAAGCAGGTGGTTCTTGCATGCATTAATTCAATCCTCCCTCAGCTCCACTGTCAGCTCCTTCTCTTTGGGGCTCTCTCGTGAGCTGAGGGGGAACAGGGTGGCTGTGAGTGTCCCTGGATTTGAAGTAAATTTCAGATGTAACCACAGTTTTTAAAAAGTGCAGAAAAAAATCCTGTGCATTTATCAGTTTGGGGTGTCAGGGGAAAATGCAGTGAGACTGCATTTGCCTTGGCAGGTTTGCATAGCACAGAAAAAGGGATTATTGCAGAGGCCACTCTGTTCTTTGCATCCTGAATTGTCAGAAAGGGACAAGATAAAGAAATCCTGTTTTCTTGAGGAAGCAGTCCAGTTCTTAACACTTCTAATAAACCCCAGATATTTAGGGAAGGCTGAGGGCAGTTTGATTGCACTGCTCCAGCCTTGCAGACCTGTTGCAAATTGTGTCATTTGTATGAAGGGTGAAATGGGCTTAGAGAAAACAGTATTTACTTCCTTATTTGAAAATCAGCTTTCCTAAGAACTAGAAGGAGAAAGTATAATTTTAGCTTGTTTTCTGAAGTATGAATTTTGAACATTATTTTTAGTTATGACAAATTTCAAGAGGTGGTGAAAAAATGCTGGTGGATGCTTTTGCTGGCCATACAGGGGTTTTTTTCTGGGGAAACACATTGTTCTGCAAAATTTTCAGTTCATTTGGTAATCTCAGCTCCTGAAATAAGAGTGCCCTTGCACTCTGCTCTGCAGGTTTGGAAGTCATCAGTTGTCCTGGATCAACTGGCTTGTGTAGATGCAACAAAGATAAAAACTACGTTCCCGTTATGGTTAAATCTATTGTGTGTATTGCTTGAAGTCTAATGTGTAACACACCCACACAGTGCCAAGTGGAATAATCCCTCAGTGATTTCCAGGATGCTGAACCAGTGACACTGAGCTGTCATTTTATTGGTGGGATGAGAGAACACTTAATATGTGGGTTTTATTTTCCAAGTGTTCATTAGCATCATGAATTCCTCTTGGGGAAAAAAGAAAAGGGAAAACATAAAGTGTCATAAGGTGGAAAAGGAGTTGGAGCTGGAAATGTGAAATATTACAGGATGCTGTGGATGCTGTGTTTAGTTCTCAGGAAAATATTATTAATAACTTACTGCTGGGTGTTGAGGGAAGGAATCTCTGGTCTGAAAATGGCACCTCATATCTTGGCAGAAAGGTCAGCATCAATCACCCTGGAAGGGAAATTATCAATAGAAAGTTCTGCAAGGTTTCACCCCCAGATTCAGACAGAATATTGGCAAATATGACCTCACTCTGGAGCTCTGCTTTTAGGAAAACATGCCTGCTTATTGTAGGCTGCTGCTATAATGAACAGTTGAAGTATTTTCCTTGGGATTGCTCAGAAAACTGTCCAAATTGTGTTCATTAATTAAAATAACTTAGCTGAGTAAATTTATTTTGAAGTATTTACCATGTTTCATGGCAATAGGGGTCTAAATAAATGGGATTTTGTCATGATGAAAAGACAAAGGAAATGAAAATTAGATCTTTAAAAGCATGAAAGAGAGAGTTGCAGTAAAATGCATTGATAATAAATACTTTAAAAATGACTCCCCAGATGACTGGACAAGATATAAAATTGATAACTAATAGAAGTATTAGTTACTTTAAATTTCAGCACAGGAGGTGACAGCTGGCTGAAAATCAGCAGAGGAAAAGTTTCAGCCACTCTAGAAAAGAAAACAAAAAGCAAGTAACAGCTTTTATTTGCATTAATGTTATCTTTGCTTTACCTTGCCAAAATGCACAAATGATGCTGAGGTGTATCCCCAGTCCCATATTGTAACATCCTGTGAGAGAAAAACTGTGGTGTGCCTAATTTGGGAAGAAATGCAGATGTGGAGTGGGGTAAAGCTGTAGATCTGATACAGCTGCTGGTCTGGGCAGTCAGAGGTCCAGGACTCCTGGGTACTGTGAAGGACAAACCTCTGATTAGACACAGCTCTTGGGAGCCAATTTCAAAGTTATATTCAAAGTATGGAATTGAAAGTATTTTTAAAATTCAAATAAAGTATGGAAATGAAAGGGTTTGGTTTTTTTTTGTTTGTTTTTTGTTTTTTGTTTTTTTTTTTATTAAGATGCACTTAACATGCCAAAAGTACAGTATTTATTTTATTGAAATTCTGTGGACACAAACATAAGCAACTTTCTTGGGCCAGCTTTTCCCTCCCAAGTTCATCCAGGCTCAGTGTTCTGGTAGGGATCTGGGAGATACTTTGTACTTTCTCCCTAATCAGTCATAAAGGAAAGACAGAAAAGACTTGGGTATGTTTTTTCCCTGCCTGTGGCCTCCTGCAGCCCTGCCAGATCTCTGAATGTTTTCATTGTCCTGTCTACTGTAAACTCTAACCCACATTTTACATTTTTGTCATTCATTCACAATCGCCACAGCTGAGATAAGAAAGTCAGCATGGTTCTGCTGTGGAGTTTGATGAGCTGAAACTAAAAAAAAGGGAAAAAAGAAAAAAAAAAAGGGAAAAGAAAGAGGGAAAAAAAGGGGAAGGTGGAGTTATTTTTAAGGTTTTATATGAACAAGATGCCAAGCAGACATATATACTTTGAGAGGGTTTGACCAGATTTGACCAAGGATGGAAGGTGACATTTTGGAGATGCAAGGAGGTTGAAATCTTTTTTCCTTTGTATGTAGGGATGAAGGAGGATAGTTGAAAATGAAAGTGTTGGATGTAATAGCTAAAAGGTATTTGCTTTCTTCTTTCATTTAGCTTAATTTGAGAACTGGTGAAATTCCTCACCTCTGTAACATCAATTTTTTGAGAAGCCCTTCAGAATATTGTGCTTTAAGAACTCTTCCCATTTTGTCAAATTTGGTTGAAGTAACAAAACATATTTTAAAAGAAGTTACTGGAAAAGGGACAACTTAATTTCAAGATGGTGTGATTGACTAAACCTTGTTTTATTATGAAACATGATACACTTGAGCAAATCTGAGTGATACACAAAGAGTTTTGCCTTTTCCACTCTGCAAGCATTGTCATCAAACTCAACTGAGTTGCTCCGTGTTTTGCCCCACCCCAACCAATTAGCAGAACATTAATCTTTTATAAATGTCATGCTGCTATAAAATAATTTTGTGTCAGTTGATTTTCCTCTGGAATTAATTTCTGTGGCACAGGGAGAAGTACCAAAGTGTGCAATATTTTGGATCTGAGCAAGATTTGTTACAGTAGCATTATAACCATATGCTTTAAACCAGATGGGATGTAAGTTATCTTCTTTGGGCCTGCAGAAGGATTGGTGTCTTGCAGTGTTACACTTTGCTACTTCTTTTTTGCTGCAATTTTTGCTTAGGCTTTGGAAAGAACTGGGAGCAGAAAGATGTGTAAAGATGGGTCACTATGGTTGTCTCTGTATTTTTTATCATGTCACGTTTACCTGATAAAATTTTAACCTCTGAAATTCTGGCTAATGCATTTGGAATTTTGTTGTGTTTACAGGAAAATATATTGATCTTGACATAGTACTTGAATATTTGTAACTTCTTACTATTGTAAGGTGAAGTCTTTAAGAGCTACCACTGGGCTCTTCAGCACTCTGGAAAAACCAGAACTGGGGACCAATATTCACTGCTTTTCCCAGACTTCCTCTGTCCTTCCCATGCAGTGGGAAGAGTGTTCTGAACAGCTTTCTGTCAAAAACTCTTGACTTGAAGATACACTTTCTTAGCACCTCACTCAGCATTCACAAACAAAACCCCAAAGTTTCCTTTCCTTTTTGGTGTGAGAACTCCACTGAGTGAGCTGTGTTAAAGGAGACCTGTGCTTGTGATGTGACAGTATAAAAATTCCTGTTTGCTCAGTTCTTAAAAGTGTGAATTCTAATTTACAAATGCAGGACAAAAATGCTTTTCTTCTCACTTTCATCTGAATTTCTGCAGAAAGGGATTCTTCTTCCATCAGAAAGGAGTCTGCATTTTCTAAAATCTCTCAGCTTTCTAAAATCCCTGCACTTCTACAAAGCTCTGCTCACAGAGATGATGGGTGTACAACCAAGTTTTTAAATAGTTCTGCAATAACATTCCCCATTTCTCCTTAATATTCTCAGGCTAATTTTTCTCTGCGGTGAATGTAGAGCTGCACTCACCTGGGAAATCCCAGTTTTTGAACTAGAATGTATCTACCTGTTTGTGCTATTCCTGCTTCTCATTCCCTTTGATTTTGTTTCAAAACAACCAGCTAAAAGACACTTGGTACTTTTTACTAAAAATCTGATTGAAATATGGCATTAAAAAGAAATAATATTTCAGGAAAACTTTGCAGCTGTCCTGGTGCACATTTGCTTTCAGATAAGGCAGCTGATTTTTGCTAGTGTTCATTCAAGGAACATAAATCTGTATCTTTTAAATCATGCTTTGTTTAGGTCTGGTGTATTGTGTTCATTCTTTATGACACCTATATCAACCTGAGGGTTTGTGAAGGTACATAATTGAAAAAGTGGCCTGCTAAGTGCACACTCAGCCAGTTTATTCTGCAGCCATTGGCAGACAAGAAACCTTGAGTCACAAAAATATCAATGTTCCTGCAGAGCCATTTATTAATGTCTTTCTGAAATAGTCTCATATGGCAGAGCCACAGTGCACTGTGCAAAAGGAGATATAACCAAGAATGAGCATTGCACTCACACTTTAAAGTAGTCAACAACCTATTTGCAATGTCTGGGATGTAAAGAATATGAGATGTTTCATGTTTCTGTTTTTTCAAACAGCTGAAATTTCTCCTTGGAGTTGGTTTTTGGTGCTTCTGGTGAATTTTGTATGTGTGCTGCTCATCAAATTGACAGTAACGCAGGTTCTGATATATTAGAATGTCCACCTCATCATTTGGAACTCTTATACAGATTAAAATTGTTGTTACCCTTTTGAGTTGAAAAAGACCAATCAAAGGCATTAATACCCTCAAACAAGAGAATGAAGTTAATGAGCAGAAAGTGATTTAAAAAAAAGGTTTTGCAGGTGGAAGTGACAATCTCTAAGGAGGGAGAAAAATCGGGTTATGTATTTTGGGGAGCTTGGTTAGGATTTTGACATTTCCTTCTCAACACTTGAAGCTGAAGACACATGGTTTAGATTACTCTTCTGTACAAGAATGCAGAATTCCTTGGAAAACCACCTGTAGAAGAATTATGAGTGGTTCATTGAGACTGGCAGGATGTGTGGAATGTTGCTCAGCAGAGATTTCCTGATGAGTATTTTCATTACCAATCCTGTTGTTGGACTAGAGGACATTAAATTTGCAGAAAAGCTGGGAGAGAAAGTACTTGAATAACTGGACTGAAAAATGTAAGGATTTTTATAGGAACAAAGACAAGCTCCTGAGTTTAGGAGAGAACCCTTTGTTGATTCTCTGGTGTGCCTTTCCAGCAGGGAACACTGAGAATTCAGAGTTCAGACATGGTTTTGATTAGACATCTGCACAGTGGGATCTGAGAGAAGAACAAGACAATCTTTTTTTGACTTGACAGAAGACCAGGAGGTACATGGCAGCCCTCTATGTTACTTCTTGTACTGATTTTGGCTGGGATAGTTAATTTTCTTCACAGTGGCTTGTAAGGTGGTTTGTATTTGTGATGAAAGCAGTGTGGGTAACATGGGCCTGTACAGAGTGTCATGGCCTTTTCTTCTCCTCCCTCTGCCCTGCCAGTGGGGGCTGGGGGTGCACCAGGAGATGGGAGGGGACACAGCCAGGACAGCTGACCCTGACTGACCCAAGGGATATTCCATAAAGAGTGTCAGGTTGTGCACAGCAGTAAAATCTGAGGGAAGAAGGAGGAGGAAGGGGTGATGTTTGTCTGCCCAAGTCTCCGTTCCATGGGATGGAGCCTGTCTTTCCTGAACACCTGCCTGCCCATGGGGAGGGGTGAATGAATCTCTTGGTTTGCTTTGCTTGCATTTGCAGCTTTTTCTTTCCCTATTCAACTGTCTTTGTCTCAGCCCATGAGTTTTCTCTGTTCTACCCTTCCAGTTGTCCCCACATCCCAGTGAGGGGTGTGAGTGAGCAGCTGTGAGGGGCTGAGTTGCTGGCTGGGGTTAACCACAACACCTCTGTTGTGAGCGAGGACAAAGCTAAAAGATTTCTTGTTTTTCTGGTTAAAAAAAAAATTTGGAATGAAGTTCTGTGAAAAGCGTTTTTTCATGCAGTATATTTGGAAAAAAACCCAAACCAAACAACCACAAAATTGTGGGAAGAGGTTGTCTTCAGAGGCAGTGGTGGCTTCACTGTGGAAGCCTCTGAGGTCCTACAAATGTCTCAGAAATGATGAGGTGTAGCAAGACACTCATGTGGGAAAAGGAGATGGAGCAGATGTCTTCTCCAGGAGCAAGATCATCTGATTTTCATGACAGCCTCGTGAGGTTGCCCTTTGTGGTACAGCAGAAATCTATGTGATCACCCATCCTCACCATTTTAATTGGTGGGTGTGTGTTCAGGCATATAAACTTGTCAAGCTACATCCTCCATTGTTGATGAGTGCATAAATTAGCTCTTTTATTTTTACATTTATGAGACTATAAAGGCTTCTATCGCATATCAAAACAGAAACTTACACATTTCCTAATGGCTTGTGGGAAGCAAATGGAGCTTGAATTTGGTTCTTTTCATTTTGACAACTGTTATTGATATAAAGTGTATTGAAAGCAGCCTGTTGTTAGGCTTTTAGTTGTTTGGTATGCTGTTTCCAGCCTTTAATTTACAAGGATGAAATAATTGACCCTGTGTCCTTACAAGGCTGACTGGGAATTAGTGGCTGCAGTTATGTTTTATTTAACCAGTAGTGCTGTGCCTGTGAGAATAAACACACCTGTCTTTAATAAACACAGAGGATGGGGTTGGTTAGATGGTTAAAGATTTTTGGTGCTTGATAACCTTCTGATTGCACAAGTATGGACTGAAAAAACCTTGTGAATGATGAGCAGCAATAAAGTCAAAGGAAGTGAAGCAGAAAATATACATTAATATAACTGCTGCTGAGTTTAGGTTCTCATGGCAAATACAGAATATTTTGCTTTACAGTCCCACAGCCAAGTCCCAAGATACTTGTGGAACAGCATGATTTTGGGTGTCATAATTGGAATTATTTTCGTGATATTATTGTTTCCTTTAGTTGGATCTGATGAATACACAGGTCAAAATATCTTGATAGTTGTTATCATCACAGATGTGAATATCCTTTGAAGAGAGTTTGAGGATTACTACTAAATATAAGTAAACCTTGCAGAGCTCCCAGGGCATAGCCGCAGCATCATAATAAGTTACTGGCTTATTTTTTGCTGTTTTTGCAATTAATCTGATTTCTGATCTTGTTTGGGTATGTCTAATCAGAATTTCTACATAATCATTGTTAATAATTAATTTGGAGAGTTATGTAAAGAGTGGATTTTCTTCTGTAAGAAAGTTGGTGGGCAGCTGCCCACAGTGTTTTGCTAAATTCAATATGAAGAAAGCCTAGCATAGTCGCCGGGCAAGGAATAATCTAAAATTAAAAGCCTAAAGATTAGCACTTGAAGCATCAAATTGCCTTTTGCCATTCCATTACACCAACATTATCATGCATCTTTCTTTTGTTTTGTTGTAAATTATCCACATCGTTGACCAGCAGTTTAATACCAACATTTCACATTTGCTCCACAGGAACCTCCCTTGCTCCTAGTGCCTTTCATGATGCCAGCTCTGCTTTTATTCCCTCTTGGCCCTAACTGCTCATCCTTGTCCTTCCACCTCCCCTCAGCTTGCCAGTGAACACTGCATTTCCTTCTTCCTGTGCTCTTCCTGCCATACCTATTGAAATGTTAAGGCTCACAACAGAGAAGGAGATGGGTGAATCCCATTCCATTATGGGTGTCTTGCTGGAATGTTTGTCACTCTTGGTGTCCCCTTTCCCTTGGCTCAGGGGCTGTGACCAGTGCCAGGTTATCTTTCCTAAAGGAGTTTGCTTTCCTGTTAACAAGCTGCCCTGGGGTGACTTTATGATGCAGGTATCCCCAGGCAAACCCAACCTGGACAAAGTGTTGGTTGCTGTCTGCTGGAGCTTCATTTCCCACCTCTTGCCAGGCCTCTGCTCTTCCTCTTGCCTAAAGTCTGCCTGGTCTCTTCAAACCCTGCCCAGTTCTGCAAACAGATTTATTGTTGAAATTGTATTGTTGGTATGGTACCTAACACAAAGCCTCTGGGTGGCACCACAACATGAATAATGGTAATTATAATGAGTAGAGTCAGCCATTAAATCACTTCACCTTCAGATCTTGGCTATAGGTGGAGGCCTTTTTTTATTTCTAGAGCTGACTTCTTCCAAATCTAAAATTCATTACTCAGTGCATTTTTCATCTCCTCAGACGTGCTGGCGCTCAGAGAAAATTGGGCTGCAAAAGGAGACTGAAGAGGCTTTAATTAAAAAACAAATAGCATTTTTCAGCAGAGAGAAGAGGTGGTGAGATCTCCCCCAGGCTTTTCTTACTATAAAAAGATCCTTCTATTTTTGTTTCACTTGCCTTTTAAAAATCCACCACCTACCTTGTTTATTTATCCCCATTTGGATTTTACTGATCCAGATGTAAGAGAAATATTCCAAATTAGCAGCTGTGCTGTGGCAGCCTTAAGGGGTATATGACTTCCTTCTGTAAAAATAAAATTGCAGGCTCTGCACATTACTACCCAGCCGGGGGGAGCTCTAATAGTGTCTGTACCTTTTATATTCAATATTTAATTGCCCAGTGTGTAAAGATGGATTACTTTTGGCAATAAGTAGAGCAGGTAAAATGTGGGGGTAGTTAGTTTTTTTGTTTTTTGTTTTTTTTTTTTTCAGAACAGATCATGATGATTGAAGGAGAATAAGCAAAATGCTGTGGTTACCATTTTACTTCAATTTTCACAGTCTCATTTAGGATGGTGTGGGTTATCAACCCTACTATTGCTATTTTGGGTGCGTTAGGAAATTCAACATATGTATCTTTCAAAATGTAAATCACATTAGTGTGTTTAGGACATGTTTTAGTGGTGAACCTGGCTGTATTGTGTTAATAGTTGATCTTAGGGCCTTTTCCAACCTTCATGATTCTCTGATTCTATGAAAAAATAATGGATTTATCATTTTCCCAGACCTGACAGAGTTGGCTGAGTTGTGGTACAACTGCTCTGAAAGCTTTTTTCTGTCAGTTTACTCTCTTGTACTCAAAATCAAAGCAATGAAAGCCCATTAGAATTTTATTAGCTATTTGATGGCCAGTTTGAAATGAGATGTGATCTTTCTTTGTACTTCACAAGACCATATCTTGTTCTGTCATATTTAGCTGTAATTGGCATCTTTATTGGCAATCTCAAGAAAATGAAATGGTGAGGTGGGTCCTGGGAGCTGATTAGACCCTCTTTAATTACTGAATATTTGTACTCCTGGGAGACACTCAACTGTAGCTGTGGTGAAGGGGAACTTTACTCTGCTGCTTCTTTTTATCTTTGCAAAATGAAGCAACTGATGCTGCTTCAACAAAAAACCCAAGAATTACTTTCCTGAAACAATTTTAATTTCCATTTGAATGTTGGACAATGTGTTTCTAGGTGGTTCCTCAGGTGCTGAATGTTTCTGTGTACTGGAACATGTCATCCATTCCATGGGAGTGGTTTTAAGTTCTCAGAGATAAATCCTGGTTTTACTTCAGTTCTTAAGAATTTGATTTTTGAGTGACAACAAGGATTTCACCTTTAATGTCATATATTAAGATGGCCTCGCCATCAGGTCATCTAATGAAAGTTTCCTGGATTTAGAGAAAAAGGTATTTTTAGTATTTTTTTCTTAATTAAAATTTAAAATTATTACAGTCTTACACTGTTTTCTCTGAAACTATGGTTTGTGAAATTCCAGAATGACATCTAAACATTGTCTCCAAAGCAACTGCAAGATATAGCTTGATTATTGTGAAAACTACACTCCTTTTCAAATAATGTTGGGGATTTTGAGGATTTCTTCATTAACAGGCACAGTTTGGTTGCTGCAGAAAGCTTTGCTCTTCTTGTAAATGTTTAAAATGTTTCTGTGCACACTCTCTCTTGAGAGAAGATTTGACTTTTTAAATGTGTCTCTTTACAGCTGTTTTGAGATGGAGAATTTGCACTTTCCCACATTTTCCAAGCAGCAGGGACATTACTTACAAATGTCCCTTTTTGAATAACATGAACTCCAATCAATCAATCAATGAATCAGTCATTCAATCAATCTTTTCTTCTACATCGGGGCTTTTCTTCACCCTTGTAACTGAGAAATGTCTTGGTCCTTATGATCAGAGTATGCAGTTAGAGAAAACTGCACCTGGAGGTAATTTGACAGCCCATTTTCTTTTTTTAATTTTATTTTTGTTTTAGCCCATTACTTTTAATAATCAGGTATAAGAAACTTTCCCCTTTTTATTAGGACATGGATATTTGGTATCAATCCTTCCAGGCAGTCTCTTCTTAGCTGGTTGTTTTGCATTTGTGAGACTATAAACCCATGAGAGTTGTCAATGGCACTTAACCTCCTGCCACCCAATGTATGCATAAAACTTTAGGACTTGTGGTTTAAAATCTTTTAGCAGTATAAAAACTCTTGAAGTCATCAATTTTATGATAGACTTTGCTTTTTAAGTCTTCTGAGGGGCATTACCTTTTTTTGTCTTGTGCACTGGAGTGCCTCTTCCTCAAGTCCTTTAGTACATAATTCTTAGGAGTTCCAATGAAAATTGCATCTTGATTGATGTTCTCATATTGAAGACTGCTGATAAAATGAATTCTGAAATTGGATGATAAAGAGTGTTGAAACAAGTAACTGTTCAGTTTGGAAGCTGTACTCAGAATTGTTGTAGTAATGGATAATATATGCTTTAAAAATGTCCTTTTTTCTTACTCGTGTTATAAGATAGTCCACCTTATTATAAAAATAAACTGGTACTGGATGTGTTGAACAATAGAGTGATTTATGTGATTAGAAATAAGTCTTTTGTGTTAGTAGATGGAGATGTTTCTAATTCATCTCTTAAACACTTATTAGAATTCTTTTATAGTGGTCTTGGACACACAAACACGATGTCAGCTTGAATCATCAGATGGAGGCTTTAGGTCTGCCTCTGATGTTCCTCATTTTCATTTTACTGCCATATAAATTATATTCTCTTGGCTTTCAAAATTTTTTCTCATCTTGTTTAGAACAGACAATTCTACATATACTTTGATTTTTTCATAGTCCCTTTGTTTCTAAATTTTTAGGCAGTGTCCATCACTTTAGTTACATCAAGCTTCTTGCCTTTTTTCCTTGCCTAACCATCTGCCCTTGTCTTTATTTTCATCTCTAACCAGGCCCATGCCTACTCTCCTTGTAAAATTCAGATTCCCTCAGAAGATTTATTTCCATTATGATGCTGACAAAACTGTACACAAACTATAACCATGCATTTTATAGGCATTTCATTATTTTAAAGGTATTTACTAAAAGGGGAGTGTAATCACAGTGCCTCTTTTATTTATACATGTACCATTTTCCTCTAATTCTTATCTGGTTTTAAATGCCTAAATTTGCATATTGATTACAAAGAGAAAAAAAAAAAAGAAGAAAATAATGGGAATTTGAGCATTCTCCAAGTAACTGTCTTTTAATTGTCATTTTTCTGAAGTAGTTGCCCACAAATTACCTACAGATTGTCTAAATGTCTAACTCAACTGCAGCAGTAGGAATCATCCCCAGAATCTCCTTAAAATAGTGCTGGCAAGCCTATTAGACATTAGCAGTAGTACTCTAAGATCTGGGAAATGATGCTTTAAAATCAACCTCTTCAATTTAAATATTATTAAAGGAAAAGAGGGGAAAAGATAAAGTGTCAGCAGAAGTTAATGATGTGTAAGGTATCCATGCTATTAAATATGTATCACAGGTTTAAAATTTTCTTGGAAGTCTTCATAATGGAAGTACCAAGCTGCAGAATTTTACATTGGTACTTAAAAAAAGCATTTTTTACTTGTTGGGAACAGTGATCTCAGCCTCTCACAACTTCAGCTCTTAGACTTGGAGACTCATAACAGCATTTTTTCCCAGTGATGAATGGCCACTTAGATTTTCCTTTCAGTTAAAATTGCTTTTGTGTAAAATACTGTAGATTTTAAACTGGGGGAGGAGACTATTTATCCAGCCCTTGCTAACTGTGGTATTTCTCCTTTAATACTGCTTGGAAAAATGATCACCTTAACACAGAAACAGATTGTAAACATTAGACAATTTGGTATTGTAAATCACATTTCTACCCTTAAGTATTCTCTTGGGAAAGAAGTGACCACCTGAAGTTCCCCAGGAGCAGGAAGATATATCTGTGATATGAGAGGCTCAGTAAATTGAATAGAAAAGTGAAAGGATCACACAGCACTGGAGTACTTAAACAGGGAGGAGCAGTGAGGTAACTACTCAGTACATCAAAATCAGACTCTCCTTTGCAGATGGGAGTAGGGAGGAGAAGGATGGGGTTGTGTAATGTGTCCTTTCAGCTTCCCAGTTAAATTGTGTTCCCCTTGGGACACTCCAGTTCACCTTCTGGGAGGATGGGCCTTTCAGCAGGTGTTTGTTCACCTGCCCACAGGAGCAGCCCTACAGGAGGAGGACACAGATTTATTTCTTCTGATGGCACAAGTTGTCTTCTAATCCCAGCTGGTGTCTCAGAAGGGAATGTAAGGAGCAGGGACAACGTCACATGATCCTTTCCCATAAATACATGGCCAGGATTTACATTCCCAGCTTCTGGGAACAACATGTTCAGGAATTTCTCATCTGCAGCTGCAGTGAATTAATAGCTGCTAATGGTGTGATGCTACAGAAGTGAGATTGATATCTCTGTGGGCTTCTGGACTCATGGCCCCTGTAGCATTTGGTGGTGGTAAAGTCCCACAGCTCATCTTTGCTGTCTGAAATGTATTTTCGAGGGTTTGCTTTAGAGTTGTCACTTGATAACTTTATTCATGTCCCAGTTGTGTCATGTGGAACTGTGGAAGAATTAGTCCCTTGTCATCTTTATTTTATAATTCCTGATTTTATACATCTGTATGAGATCCTGTTTTACCATCTATAGAATCAAAATGCTTGTTTTTGTTTCATGTTGAAAGTGCTGTGGGTTTTGGGGGAGGTTTATTTGGTGGGGTTTTTTGGTTTTTTGGTTTTTTTTTGGTCATACCTTTTGGAGGGTTGATTTTTTTTTTTTTTTTGTATCAGAGTAGGATAATGAGAAATAAAAACTAAATCTTAGAACACTTTCCCCCACTCCTCCCTTCTTCTTGGGCTTAAGTTCACTCTCATATCCTTTATCTCCTCCCACCAGCAGTGCACTTGGGGCTCCCATTTTATCTTCCCACCACTTGGGTGCCTTGTGCAAGGCTGCAGTAAACTTTTGGTTTTGATTATTCCAAATGATTTTTTGTTGCCAGCAAACTTCATCCCTGTGCTAGTCAAGCACTTTCCAGATCATGTATTAATCTTTTCAAATCCACAGGTCCCCTGTGTGTTTCCCTGCTGTGGAGAATGGATAAATGAGCTATAATTTTAGAAAACTATAGATTTTTTTACTGGAATATCTAAACATGTTTCTTTTTGAAGCTTTCCAGTGAACTCCATGTAAGGAATTTGGTGGCCTTTGGTCTTGGGCACATGGATCTCAGCACCATCAAGTTACAGCTGAGCAGGGGCTTGAGCAGTTGTTGAAGGGACCTCCCTTCACCTGCTCTGTGCCTTGTTTGGCGTGGAGGGAGGCTCATGGCTGGGACAGATTCAGCCCCTCTTTTGGGATTAGATGGACATTTAAGGATGAATCAGCCATCAGCCTCGAGGCATTGCTCATAAATGGAAAGTGCCTTTTTTTTTTTTTTTATTTAGGAAAATTCATGAAGCTGTGCAATAATTCTTTGCTGCAGCCATTACTGTGTTATGATTCTTTAGACAGAAAAATAGCAAGCAAATAACTATTGATCATCTGATAGTCCCAATATTTAGATGCACATAAGTACAATTTCCCTTTGTTGGTTTGCTCTACGTCTCTAGTCTGGCCATCACAATGAAGTAATGTTTACATATTTCAGTTTTATGGTCCTTTTTTTGAAAGGCAGAACTGTTTGATCAATGCTGCTGTATTTAATATCCTTTGCTGTATTTTCTTAAATTGTATGATAGTGTATGCTGCCATGGTGGAATAAAACTCTAGACAGCATAATGCATCAGAAGTTTATATTGAAATAGTTTTCAGTAGTATTCCAGTGATAGATTTTAATGGCCATCATGTGAGCTGTTTACCAGATGCATCGACATATTTAGATTGCAGGGGTTTTGTTGTTTTTGTTGTTCTGCCCTTTTTTTTGGTTTTTTTTGGGAAAGCCAAATTTTGTCAGTCTGAGGAAAGTCCCTACAGAAATGATGGCAGGTGTTGGAATGAGATGATCTTGAAGGTCCCTTCCAACCCAAACCATTCTGTGATTCTGTAATAAATTAAGGTATTCCTGCAGCTAGATTATGGGGAAGGCTAGCAGTAAATCAGCAAATTATTTGTAAACTAAAATATTTTATTATATGGCAGATACTTAACCATGTGTAGGTAAATTCAAGGAGTCTTACACAAGATGTGAAGTTTAGCTGGGTGCAGTGACTTTTCTTTAATTTGGTACTTTTTGTGCAGGTATAAGTGGAACCCTCGGAGACTCTGCTTATTAGTGTTAGGGATTGAATTTATGTCTTCTTGGAAGTAGCTAAAAGGAAAAATAATAAAAATGACTGCATGAAATATTTTATGCAAAAAAAGAAAAAGTTGAGTAGAAATGGTAATTAGATCAAAATCCACCTGGGTTTTGAAGACTGGTACATTTATTAGAGTTTTGGTACAGAAGAAACTCCGCTGTGGAAATACGTATATTGAAGTTTATTAAGTTAATATAACATTGTACCTAAAGCTTGAGAGCTCTCCTATAGTGTGAAATGGCATGGAATTTCCTATGGCTGTACATTAAAATTGTTCAGGGAATCTGGCAGGAGTCACTTGCTGTGGCACTTCTGGCAAATCCCAACTGCTGCTGTTCAGGTTTGTGTTGAGGATGCATTCTGGGAGCTGCTTCTGTGTGCTTGCTACTTCAACTCACACTTAATTTTGGTTTGCTGATGTATTTGGCTACTCTTCCCAATGCTGGAGATTAGGATCTAAGAGAATGAAGAAGCTTGGCAGGGTTCTGGACTGATGAGCTGTGAAGAAGATTCTTCAGAAGACAGTTTTGAATTAGGGTGGGTTTAATTCCTCAATTGCTTCTTCCCCTTGTATTAATGCTAGTTCAGTCCTTTCTCTTCTGGAAGCTGTGGTCTCTTGGCTCTGAAGGGCTTTGGAAAGAAGGGTTTATGCTGGATTTGAAGGGG
This sequence comes from Trochalopteron elliotii, assembly GCA_024734555.1. Lineage (NCBI taxonomy): Eukaryota > Metazoa > Chordata > Aves > Passeriformes > Leiothrichidae > Trochalopteron > Trochalopteron elliotii. Next base: position 697,181 of record JANPWX010000063.1, on the reverse strand, counting down.
AGAAGCTTCAGTAGCATTTCTGAACTCCACTAGGAAAAACTTACACAGTACACAAAATCATGAAAACTGGTTTTAAAGGTTGACCAGAGAGTGCAAACAAGGTGTATTTTTTAGACATACATTAAAATCACAACATGCCTTATCAAAGAAGTGCAGAGACAAATTAGTGTTGACACCTTTCTGACACTGTAACGTTTGTCACTTTGTAATGAGTGATTGAAAATTTTACAGCTTTTAGAGCTTTTCATTACCCTGTGGACTAAGACTTGTGAACTGCTTGTTCTGATGCAGGTCAGGCAGACGTGTTGCTGTGGATGTGAATCCTGGTACTGATGAAGTTGGCACTTTTCTTCCCAGTCCTATTAGCAGTTGTTTTCCAGCAGTTTCGCTCTCCTGTTTACTCTGTTACCTGTTAGTTGAGTTGGCAGCTCCTGTTTCCCAGGGCCCAGTCAGTTATGTGGCTGCAGAGTTCATTCTGAAATAGCTTTCAAATACTTTCAAGTCTTCTTTTTAATTTTTTTTCTCTTCTCACCAGTCCTGTTGCAGAGCTGTGGTTAAGAAACCTCATTGCAGAACACGCTGGAAGTGATCCTGTACTGAGAACACTGAGAACAGCAGCAAGGAGGCAAGGGAGAATGGCTTCCCCTGGATATACCTATTAGCACAAATTGGAATCACAGCTTGGAGTGATTTCCACACTTCTGGGGGAGGTCACTTGTTTCTAGGTACTGCAGGATCATCCCTGCAGTGAACAGTATGGCAGGAAAGCATGTGCTTCTCTAGAAAGTAATATCCTAAAAGCTCTTTGTCCTGCTCCAGATTGTGTGCAGAGTGAACGAGAAAGGAGGGCAAGACAAGAGTGGGGGGCATGATACTGTCTATTAATTTTATTTTCTTTACCTTCCTTCAGAGCAGAAAACCTGAATATTGAGTTGTGCAGTAGCATTCTGCCACTGTTTTCAATAAGCATTTGTTTATAAAAGGTATCTACAGCACTTTCTCAGTGCAAGATGTTGGGTCCTTGGGGTGGGAGATCCTGGCTAATCAGAGGGGAGACGCTGCAAGATTCCCTTCTCTAAAATCCTGCTAAAACATCACTGCAATGACATCCTTCGGTTGCATTGCTGTAATGCACAGATAAGTGTTTAAAAACTAATTGAAAATCATAAAAGCCAGCATTTTGAAATCTATAGTTAGCTCAGTGCCTGGGTAAATAAGTAATGGAAAGCCTAAATAAATAAACAAACAGCTTTCAATGAAGCTAAATCCCAGTGGCTTCCATTGACTCAATAATGGTTGTGGCTAAATTCAGCTCCATGCCATTACAGGTGACTTGGACTCCTTAATTTATTAAATTCCAAATCTCAGAGAAGATTCGGCACTTAATAATGTATTTGCAGAGCTGGATGAAATTAGTTTGCACATGAATGTTATTTTTCTTCCCCTAATAAATTCAGAAATTAGTAACTACGGTGTATCCAGAGAGCCTCAGGAGAAAATATCCTGAGGAACAGGGGTTTACTGCATGGGGTGTGCTCATTTAATTTCTGGCTTACAGTGTATTCAGCAGTGATTTTCTCAGAATTTTCTGGGACTTCACAGCCAGACTTCAGGTAAAGAGAAGATAGATTTTTGAATTAGAAGTATATAAAGACTGGAGGGAGGGATTTTTATGAATTTTATCGGGATGACTGTGCATTTAGACATAGATATTAGAGCCAGTGCTTGCAGAAACCTGCTAAATTTGCCAAGAAGCATTAGCAATTAACGTAGTTAATTAACAAGAAGCTATGTTAAAATTAGTTTGGGCTGGGGGGGGGAGATGGGAGTGAATTGTAATTAGAAAAAGAAATCACAGCTGCTGTTTGGAGGATTGGTGGGGAAGTTCTCCTCCCGGGCTGTTGGGAGAGGCTCTGCATTGCGGCTGTGCCTGGTTCATTCATTACATCCTCAGTTTTCTAGGAAAGAGCTCTTTGGGCTCGTGTATCACCATTTCCAAGCATTATTGACTACCCTAATCAAATTTAACTTCTGCAGGCTAACACACTAATAAAAAATAAAGTACAGTTTTGTTTTTTTTTTTTTTCAGAACTTCTCAGAAAGGTGAGGCTTCTGAGTGTTTCTTCAGCGTTTATTGTTCACAGAATATGGTGATTTTCTCCTGTTAAGGTTTTGGATCCTGCTGAGTAGAATTTGCTGAAAGAAAAATGCCGCCTTTCCCAGCTTCTATTACCCTGCGTGCTGTTACTAAGCAGAGAGGAAAAACCAAGGCATTTATCTTGGCAAATTGAAACGACTTTCAGACTAGAAATATGTGAAAGTTGCTAATGAAGTAGTGAATGTCTTACACATACCATTTTATTTTCCCAGTGAAAAATGAGCTACAATTAATTCAATAGATTCTTGAATAGGCCTGATGTGAGCTCAGGGAATTTTCAGGTCCTTCTCATATATATTTATTTCAAAAATAAAATTGGGCATATGGATTAGGATGTGTGAAGCAGGCTTGAATCTCAGATTCACTGTGGCACAACGAGGCACATGATCAATAGTTTACATTACAAATGTTTTAGTGGGCTGCTCCCATGGTGGTATAGAGGAGATATAATTTATCCTGTCAAAAATTATACTTTCTTGGCTAGTGTAATTAAATATTTCATAGGTAGTGAAACCAGCTTGGTGTCTTCTAAACACCATAGATCTTATTGCTTACTGCTCTGGTTGCATTCAAGAAGGTTTAAAAGAGATAATATTTTACTATTTTTTAAAAAAGATTGCCTTTTTAGTTTAACATAACATTTATTTGACTTTTTAATACAGTCGATACATCCTGAAAAGGTCTGTATGTACAAGCAGTTCTATTTAAGGATTATTAGGAATGCCATTAATAGCAAGCCTAGTAGCTTCTGCTTCCCATTCTCCTCTAGAAATCACGATCCTTTGTTTTTGCTGACATAATTACCTCCATATGAGCCAGTTCTAACAAGGCAGAATTAAGAGTTCACATTATAAATGAGTAGCAGGAACAGATGGACTGAGAAAATAGTCAGGTTCCATGCAAATATCAATAAAGGTGATTAGGAAAGCAATAAAGGCATTTGGCTCATATGTTTCTTTGTATTAATAATATTAATAAAGACTGCCTAACTTGAAAAGGCATGAGGCCAGTTGGAGGTCTGGAATGTGAGATGTTCTGCTTCTGCATATTGTGAAGCCAAATTTTGGGTTGTGAGAAGATGTCGCTGCCCTGAGTAGTGTCACACTGCCAGGCCTAATACTAAAAATTCATCATTTTTGTTTAACTTGAGGGCTGAAAGCACCTCATTCCATCCAGTGAATCAGATACTGAGCTGAGGAGCTTAACTTTGATTAAAGCACTGCTGTGACCAGGTAAAATGGGATCGGGGCTGGTTTTGTGTGGGTTTCAGTTTTCTGGTTTGTGAACCTCCACCTGCAGATTCCCCAGGCTGGAAGCCTTCCTCCCCTGCCTCTCTCCTTGCTCCTGCTGCTGGTACCAGTCTTGGGGAGTGCTTTGCTTTGGCTGTTCCGTGGTGATGCTGGGGCCCTCCTGCATTTCTCTGCACCATGAAGCTCGTTAGGAGATGTGTTTGTCCTGCAGCCATCAAGAGCTAGAGAGGAGAGCAGCAGAGCCTCTGGCAGCACAGGAGATGGGGAACAGCTGCAGTGTAGGTATCAGATGCATAGCACATGTTTGCATGTTCCTCTAGAGGATTTTTTTTGGAGAGAAATGTCATTGTGCATTATGTAGCATTTGCACGTTTCCTCACAGGTCTCTGGGCTCGTGGCAGTCTCAGCACACCCTTTTGGATGTTGTGTGCTGGGTTATGTGGAATTGCTCCCCGTGGAGTTGATGTGCATGTGCACTGGGGGTTGAGTTTCTGGACACCCAAACTGACTCAGTAGCTCAGACTTGCCTCTCAGCTATCTGGAAAAATACCTCAGAATTTGTCTGAACATCATTTCCTAGCAGAGATATCTGGGAAAACCTCATCAGCCCTTATCTAAGTCAGAAGGTTGAGGCTGCCTCCCCCTCTTCCTCGTATGCTCTGAGCTGCTAAGAGTCACAGCAATGTGGACATGTCTTTTTTGTGGGGGATACTAACTGTATGTGTAAAATGCTATATTTGCTCTGAAAACAAAAGTAATTTCCCAGTCAGATAAAGCACTGTATGACAAGGCATTCAATGACTTTTTTTCTTGTTTCTCATTTACTAATGAATGAAAACTTGGAAGAAAGTAATTTTTCACTTAAAATTCAGTTGTAAATCTAGGAAATGCTCATTGCTCTGAGTGCAGTATGCACTCTTATGCAGAGTAAAGTGGTACACTAAGATCTTTGATGTCAATAGGCTTTTTCATTGAGTGCTTTAGGTTTGTCTTCCTGGAAGAAAATCTCTTGTGACTGTCCCTGACTTGTTTATGTATTTCTAGCTCTAAATGTGGAGTCTTGTGATGAATTCAGAATTATTTTTGGAATAATCATGCTGGGGTGCATTTCCATCTCTTGTTACCTTTGAGTCACTTTGAAATACTGTGCATTTAGTTATTCTACCTTCCACTTGATAACATTTTTTCTCGATACTAAACCTTGGTTGTAGCCTTGCTTTCCTTAGTTTTGCTGTAAGCATAAGAATTCCTAGCCAGAGCCCTCTCTCCTTTATGCAGGCTGCTCTGGGAGGACAGGAGAGCTTTCTCAGCTGGAACCAAAGCCTCATGCATTTCACTTAGCTTTTGATCGATTCTGTTGCTGCTCACTGTTGGTACTGTATTGAAATGGTATTTTTATTGTTGTAAGCTCCTATGTGCTGTGGTGGTTGGCAATCTAGAAATGTGTTAAATAATATTGATTTTTTTCCCCCCACTTGGCAAGCATCTCATTGCACTCTGTCTCTAATACTATTTTAAGTATCATTTACTGGTTTTATTTTCTTTCTTATTTATGACTGAGCGTCTTGCAGAGCAAGGGGCTACCACAGGGCCTTGGGAGAAGTCTGAGAGAGAGGGCACTTACAAGAATATACCTTCCAATTCTGCTAACTGCCTTTATATATCAAGATGAGTTTACATATTATATTCCTATGACATCATTCAGTAGTTGGTGTGTGTCAGAAAAACAAAAAATTATTTTGCTTTTCACTGCAGTGCGTATAACCTGTCAGGTAGTCACCGTAAATGACAACTTACACTTCCAGAAAATATCCAGATGATAAAACTGTGGTTCCTAAAAGTGATTTTCATTGCAGCTATTAAGGGAGCACAATGGCCTTTTCAGCTGTGGTAATGATCTCTTTCTGTTGAGACTTGTCTTGAAGTGATTGTTGGGGGTCAGTTTTAAATCAAAAAGAGGTTAATATGGTGGGTTATTGTCACTATTTATTCATTCCACTTTTGCTCTGTACAGATTTGCAAAACTCTGCATTGTTTCTGACCATGTTCCTGAACATCTGAGATGTTTCTATAATAATAAATAGTGCTACTGCCCCAAATTTCAAACAACTGTTGAAACATTCCATGTTGGAGCTTCAGACCTCAGGTCAGGCTTTTACAGTGTCTTCTCTAAATCTCTGTGGGTGTGATGGGGATGGGGTGGCTGTTTTTCATGAAAAGACTTCTTTAATTTAAAATTCTAAACAAAATTTTTCAGGCTGGATTTCCTAAGTATGGAAAAATGCTAGCAGTTCTTTTTCCATTTGAAAAGTTTGTATCTTGCTGTCTGGGGAAGATGGGACAGTCACAGCTCCTCTTGGGCCAACAGTGCCAAGGCCTCACCATCCTCACAGTAAAGGATTTCTTCTTAACACCTAATCTAACTCTGCCCTCTTTCAGTTTGAGGCCATTTCCCCTTGTCCTTTCACTCCAGGCCCTTGTTCCAAGTCCCTCTCCAGCTCTCTTGGAGCCCCTTTAGGCACTGGAAGGGCTTTCAGGTCTCCCTGGAGCCTTTTCTTCTCCAGGTGAGCACCCCCAGCTCTCCCAGTCTGGCTCCATAAGGAAGGTGCTCCAGCCCTGTGATCATTTTCATGTGAGTGGGTTTTTTTTTCCCTTTAAGTCAGCATTAAAAATTTATCTCAGTCTTCTGAGTAATAGATCAGGCATTTGAAATGAACTATCTCTTCTCAGTAGACCCCACATTTCATCTTACTGAGGCCTGATATTATCTGTGGTTGAAGGTGAAGGAACTGCCCAGAGAAGTTTGTAGCATCACATCTGTGTAAGCTCCATTCCAGCTACTCTGACTCCACAATGTGAATCTCACTCCCTTTCACTGATGTAAACAGAGCCTTTTTCACAGCTCCCTTATGCAGCTCATTTACAATTTTAACCAAGGCATGTTGGGGGAGTTAAATTTTGGAGATAATGTTCCTGCAGAGTGTTATTTTTGTCTGAAACTACAGTTGTATGCACGACAATTTACACATGAATGTAAGACATGAATCCTAATTAACTTCCAGTCCAAACTGAACACAGTGCAGGGTACAGCACTGGGGCAGTGAGCAAAGGGGAGAGGCAAAGCATATGGTGACATTATGATAATAAAATACTGTGACGAAGGTCTACTTCCAGTATCCATTTGAGTTTCACTGTCCTGTGTTTCTAAACCAGACCTGGCCCTTGGAGATGTCAATAACAACCAGTGTCTCCATGAGTCTTTGCCACAGAATCTGTTTGATAACCTAATTCTCCTCAGTCAATTGATTCCTGACCTGACTTCCATTCTTGTTTCAGATGGTTTTCTTAATAGCTCAGCTAACTACAATTGCCAGCAATTGATACTTATTAAACATTTTTTTTAAACATACCCCACCATTTTCCCACCATCTGCTTTTAAACTGCCCATTTGTGGGGATTCTTTGCATAAATATTTTGTGGTTCATTTGATTCTCTGCATAATTAATTAATTGCTTCTCACTTAGTTTTCTGCATAACTAATCTACTGCCACATAATTAACAAACTCTTTAATTCCTTATTAATTATTTGCTGTTCTTTTGAATATATGAATTAATTGACTTTAAATTTGCCGCCGTGGTGATTTGACATCTAGCTAATTGTTTTGATTAATCAATTAATTAGCTGCTTAATCTCTGCTTAAAAGTATAACCCCATGACTGCTTTGCAAATGTTCTAGCACCCTTCCCTGCTCTCTTCTCATTCAGTGCTATCATCTCATCCACATCTGGATGCTCCAGTTATTGTCCAGACACATGGACCTTTTGAGTTTATGTGTATCCCTCTGATAAAGCCATCTCTGTAGCTCCAGTGATGCTCCTTATGTTTGCTCTCCCTCCAAATACAATTTTTTTTCATGTTGGACACTGCTCATACACTGGAGTCTCTGGGGAGATTTGACTCTGCTTGGTTATGCCAAAAAGGGGAGAAAAAATACATTAAGATATTGGGTTATGAATATTCATGAAATAAATATGATACAAGAGCAGACTTTGAGAATTTTTGTTGCACACAGGATGAGGATGTTTACGATTCAATATAACTGCTGAAGAATTTTTTTGGTAAATTGATGTGGCTGATAAAGTTCCTGAAACTTTATATTTATGTATAGCTCTTTCACTAGACCTCATTGAGGCTGTTTTTCTCCGGTTCTTTATAGTAGAAAGGAGCCTTTTCTTTCACACTTTGCTTTATTTATGTACTAATCTTGGACTTAAGATTTCACATCTGGTTGCTGTAGAAACCACTGTTCTCTTTGAGAACAGGACCTTTAAAAGAGATGCTGCCTGAACAAGTAATTAGATCTTATACATCATGAACAAGCCAACAAAAAACGGTACCTGACATAATGAAAACTCCTTCAAAATGGAATGTTTTATTTAAGTTTTCCACAAGGTGTCAGCTGTTCTTTGAAGGTATTAAATTGTGGTTTCTTACGCAAGTCGAAGAGTGGGAAGGGAAATGGTTTTATCAAACATGGAATGTGAGGTGTAGGGGGTATGTTCATGAGCATTACATTTAACAGCAAGAGAATCCAAATTTGGTGAGAGTCCAAACAGATTGGACTTTTTCATATGTTTGATGGGCACTGTCCAAACTTATTACCTGATGATGATCAATCTACAGATTTAAAGTGAGAGAAGTTGCCAGAAATAAAATACTTCTGAAACACAGGAAAGTGTCTTAAAACTTACTAAAGAAATATCAAATGCATGTGATAGGTTATGCTGTGTGTTTGATATATATGATACATTTTAAAGAGATTTTTCAGCATGATTGGGTGCCTGCTGAATATTAGACAGTGAAAGGTTGGAGGTGGTAGAGCAGTTCCCAGGAGTTTTTGTCCTGGTGCTCCTCCTCCTCCTGCACATCATCAGCTTTGGTAGCTGCATTTCCATTCCATGGGGCTGGAAACACCAACTGCACGTGGACAAACCTACCTGCAGCTGACTAAATTTAGATATCTTGCTCTTGAGCTGGATCCTACCCCCAGGCAGGATTTTGATTAGCACTTTGGTAGGAGGGCACCAGCTGGTCCATGAAAAGTCACCTTTAGCAGTGGTTTCCATGCACAAACGTGTGGGACTCTCTGCTCTGCTTGAAAACACTGGAGAAAAAGTAGAAATTGTTAATATTTCAGGGGAGTGGATGCAAGAGTCTGCTAATCTTTTTTTAGCTCCAATTTCTCTGAAACTGATTATGGTGAAAAGATGTTTGGCAATATGCACAACCTTGTGTTTTTGCTGGAAGTGTAGAGGTGAAGAATTTAAAGTAATTTGCTTTTCTTTATTTACTTTAGGCAATTTGACTTGAGGCTTTTTCAGGATTGTTTTGCAACATATTGAGTTGAATCCATAAAGAATCTGAAACAAATGGATTCCCTGCACATGTAGTGAATAACAACGAAAAACTGTTGGTTGAGGTTGTTGTTACTCCATATTCTGATGCTATGTTAGTGTGTGATACAGAGAGTGTGCTGCCAAGAATGGATCATCTCTTAGTCCTGTGTGTGTCCTATGAATATAAAAAGTTAGATAACTCAATGCCGTAACAATATTCATGCTGCAAATTTCTCTTTGCAAAAAAAAAACCCAAACAAACACCTTTGAGAGGAGGTGCAGTCTGAATCAAAAATGAGTTAAAAAAAAATTAAATTGCAGGCGAGATGTCATAATGTAAGAGAAGAACGTAAGGAAGTGACATAGGTGGAAGTAATTAAAATTTTTATCATCTCTATGTATATACACACATTTGCATTTACCGTCAGCATTTCTTACTAGTGAGAAAAAATATGTCAACAGCTCAGTGGTCTACAGGTATTATTAGAGAAGGTGAAATAGCTGAGCCTGCAGGAATGTAGTTCCCATTCAGCTCTGTCTCATTGCAGTTTTATGTCAGTATAAATTCACCAATTCAGTGAAACTCAGCCCACACCTTGATTTCTGTGTCTAACTAAAGCTGTGCAAGCAGAAGGCTGAAAATTTCTCAGTTTCTTGTTATTTCCTGCTGATAGAGTATTATTCTAGGGTGGTACAGAAGATAATATGTTTATTCCTTTTAATATTCTATTTTTTTTTAATAACCAGAATTTTTCCCTTGACTTCTATATGTTTAGTAGGTCACTTTCAAATTGAAGGTTACTTGCATAATAGTGTATTTGTTTTGAATTTTAGTATTTCTTAGTCTTAGCTTCTAAATGTAGAAGAAAAATCATAAAAACCTTGTAATTACTCACTTGTTCAAAAGCCTGTCACAGTTTTGAGATGTTGCTATTAATTCCATCAGTAGAGTTGAGAAACACCACTTCAAAAAAACCATGTAGAACAATGGCTTCTCGTGTACACTAACATGCTGAATACTGACTAATTTCTTCCCCCCCCCCCCCATTTTTACCTTTCTATCTTCTTACTAGAAGCAAAGGTTTGTGAAAATAGGTAAAATGGAAAACATGCATTTCTCTTTTGGAAGGGTTTGGTTTTTATGTGTGATTGAGTGGTTGCAATTGACAAATAGTGTGGAGGCAGAATACCAGAAATCACTGATCTGTCAAGGGCTTGTGTTTGCACTCACCTTCAGTGCTCTGCTTTTTAATCATTATATGTAATTTTTAACATCTAAACTGTAAGAGAGGATGCATTGTTTGTACTGGAATTATATCAGCCTCAGAATTAGATTGGCATTGTTTTAGGAAAACTTTGGAAAAGTAAGTGCTGAGTGAAAATTGGCTTTCTTCGCTGCTTGTTCTGCAATTAAGAATTTATTTAGAATTTCAATTTATTTGAAAATAAGATATTGGAGGAGCTCAATGCTTAGCAACCTAATACTTTAATTACCCAATATTAAATTCTGCTTAATTACAGAACAACACATAGAACTGTTTGACATGTGAATAAAACATTACCAGAAGCTTGCTTTTAAATCTTAAAATCCAAAGAAAAGAGCAGGTGCTGAAACATTTAATAATGCTCAGACATTTAAAAACACTGTCTTGAAAGACAATGGAAAGTTTTTATGGAATATTTAGAAATAATTTAGCTGTTATTATTCAATTTATGTAAGAAGGCAAATAGCAGATATTTTTTTGTCTGGGTACAGGCTGCAACAGTTTCAGAGAAAATAACAAAAGTCTGTGTTTGAGTTTATATTAAAGTAGCCCAGTGTTGTCTTACAGCTTTCCAGAAATGAGGGAGTTGCCTGTAGAGGCAATCCAACAGCATCACCTTTGCCTGCTGCACTTAAGCATTCAAATCAGGTAAAAACTAAAACAAACAACAACAACAAAAAGTCTATATTGAAAGACTGAGTTAGATCTTAGAGGGTTTCTTTTGCCCATCTCTTGTGTGGAGCATCAATTACCAAAACAAACACTTGCCTTCTCACTGTGCTTAGGGATTACCTATTCCTCATGATTCAGTTGTATGGCAGAGGAGGTGATTGACTTTCAAACCTGCGGAGTAAACCAAAAAGTGCCCAGAGCAGCCGTGGGTGCCCCATCCCTGGAAGGCCAAGGCCAAGCTGAGCAGGGCTTGGAGCAACCTGGGATAGTGGAAGAGGTCCCATGGGAGGTCCCTTCCAACCCAAACCATTTTATCATTCTATGAAAAATACTGGAGGTCTCTCTTAATGGTAATGTTTTGGCAGGCTTGTGGTTCAAACATTCCAGAGTACAGCAATTCTTCTGTGTAAATGGGAAGCTGAGTAGGCTTCTCCCAGGTCACTTCTGTAGGAGATGTGATATTGTGTCAGATTAAAAAGATTCCTGAGTTACACTTGGTTCTGACTTGAGCTTTGAGAAATGGAGAAATCTGTTTCTGTTTAATTCTCCTTTCCCACTGTCAGGTGGGAGCTGCAGAGACCAGAATGAAATTGGTCCTTTAAGGTCCTGTCAACCTTAACTCTGAGTTCCCTCATTTCCATCAGCTTCTTTATAACCAAGAGGCTCCAGAAGGAACACACAGCAGTGGTGGATAAATGAAGCCCCACATCAGTGTTGTTGTGAGAACTTGGCTTGCATTGCTTGAGAGGAGGAAATAAAACACAAAGCAAAACCTTCCACCACAGTGAGCAACACTCAAGTTCTGCTCCTTCACTCCCCTCAGCCACAGAGTGGGGGCTGTGCTTCCCTGTCCTAGACCTCATCACTGTATCCCTCTCTTCTGTCCTCATTCTTTCCTAGAAATAACAGATTTCACCAGGAAAAGTGTCTGTCAAGTAATTAGGGAAAAAGTGAGGGAAATGACATAGGACACAGGGCCTCAGGGAGGATTTTTTTAACAGGGGAGGGAAAAAAAAGGTCACTTAGGAAAGAGGAAAAAAATGGGGATTTAAGAGTTGTTTTCATAACTTGACTATGTGTTGCATATTACCATTCAGAAATGGATTTGCTTCTTAAATAGTCATAGTAAATCATGCTGCTAAATTTTAAATTCCCCTTGATAGTAACATCCGTCCCTCTGATTATTGTCCTGTTAGCTGAAAAATTGGAATTTGAGCCCTCACTGATGGATGCAGTTAAGTATCAGTAGCTTTTCCCCCTGTCTGAGGCACCTTCTCACTTCTGGTGCATCCAGATGCTGCCTTTGATCTGAACTGCTTTGTCCTTAAATCCTTGAGTGTAACACCCTGGGCCAAAGTCAGTGAGTGCTAACTTGTTTCTGAGATTGCTGCATACAGAAAAGGACACGGGTTTTACTTTTATGCACATGAATAATATTTGACAGAACTATCAGCCTGAAAGTTGTTGGGTTTGACATTGTCCATTAGGATGACTGGATTGGTTGCTCTTTTTCAAGATTTTAGGTCTTTTCATGAGACTTCTTCCATCCTTGAGCCACTTCTTGAACTGTGATGATTTTAAATGAAAAAGACACAGCAAAACTGCTACTTTGCCAGTTCACTTATAAATACTCAGTCTGCCTTTCACAGCTGTTATGTACAGTAGAACTAAACTAAATTACAAGATTTTTATGCTGTTAAGAGCTGTTCCTTTGCTTTGACTCATATTGCTACCAATTTCCAATTATTTTTTACTCTCCTTCCAATAGATATCCTGGTTTTGATCCCCAAAATATATTCTAAGCTTCAGTTGCCCAGTATTTTCTTCATAGACAAGCTGACATTGCTGGTTGCTCTCCTGCTTGATTTTGCACTTTAGTAGCAGCCTGTCTCAGTAACTTCAACTTTTCTACGGCGTTTTGTTCTATAATTGTGTTCCAGCAGAGTTGCAGAACATGAATGTCTTTTATTTTAAGCAGTTAATTAGCAGTGGAAGCAGGAATGTGTAGTAAGCTTTACAAATTTAACATCTAATTTTAAAACGGTGAAGTTATGTTTAAGGTTCTGCAGAATTTAGAAAAAGGAGCAACAGAAGGTTTTCATTTTGTACCCTTTCTTCAGAAACTACATGCTGAGGTACAGGGAAGTATCTAAGGATAAATGGGAGAATGGGAAAAAAAGAACTCCTAAGCCTCATCAGGTTGGAATTTAATAAAACCTGAGAGATGTTCCAAAGACTGTTTTAAAAGTTCCATCAAACAATGACTTAAGATTTGCAGAGAGCAAGCACAGCCACATCTCCAGCAGCTTGCATTTGAGTGACAAATGACAATACAGAAGATCTTTAAGTGTTTAGTAGTCTTAGTTGTGTTTACATGTTAACACTTACTAATTTTTTTTTATTTCCTACAAGTCAGTGAGTTGTTTTTTGCTTCCAGCTCTGATGCTGACCCCCCTGATTGTCCTGTAGTTGGCTTTGTCAAGCTGTGTAAAATTTGAAGATGACTGTTGGAATTAAGGGTGTTGTTGTTATTATATTTAGCTGATACTTTGCCTTGATAGGAAGGACCTGAGCTCTGAACCATCACTTTCTTATTTTCCTCATTTTTTATGTCTCCTTTTGCACCTCATATACCAGACTTAATGGCTTTCATGCAGCCATTTAACATCACTAGGTTTGATAACACACAACAAACCAGAAGGAAAAGGCTGGTGATAAAAATCCCTCCAGCACTCTGAGCCAGGGGACATTCACAAAACCCTATTGCTCTTGGCAAGCAAATAATGAAAAGATTCTATATACCAGCCTTTTCTAAAATAGCTTCTACTTTTGATTTCAAATTTCATCAAATACTAACTTTTATTTTTGATCAGTTTCAATCCTGATGGCTTTAAAAAAAGTTGAGCTTGTTCGTGTTTCAGCATGTTCATGTTTTTGCTTCTGTGCTTCCCCTGCTTGCAGTGTAGTACCTTGGAGCTGTGTTTGTATTCAAGACCTCTTGATTCTCCAGCAATTTCATAAAGCTAAATAAAAGGACAGTTTTAATAAGCTGGGTACATTGTCATTATGAGTAGTGCTTTATGCAGGTTTTTTCCATATCAGTATGAAAACAATGTTCTGGGCTTAGTGTGCTCATGGCAACAAGTTCTAGTGAAAGCACCCAAAAAAGGAGAGACTTAGGAGCTGCTCTTTCATTTGGTGATGCAGTTTTATTTATCTCTCTCTGCTTTCTTTTTGCTGGTGGCCATTTTCTGCTCTGAACAGTTTTGAGAGCTGCCTCTTGTAACATTAGAAAAAGAAATTAAAAAAGTCTTAGTCCTATATTTTATGTCTCATGTCCTTTGCAATGGTCTTGTTTGCACCAGGACATAAAGATTTTGCACAGCATGGGGCTGTCAGGTACCTGTTGGGTGAGGAACCAAAAAGCCCTTCCTTTACAATGGGAGGTGTTACCAGGCTGTGTCTTCTCACTGCTGGAGAAAAAACAGTTCTGGTGGATCACTCAGAGCTCTTTCAGTGGTACAAGAGGCCTCACTCAGACAGCACTTGTGGTTTGGAGATGGAAAAGGAGTTCTTGTTTGTGTGCTCTTGCTGATGCTGTGACCGAATCATTCTAGGAGAGCGAGGTGAATCAGCACATGGTACCACACCACTGTGGCCAGCCTGCCTTTGGGGCTCAGACAGGCTGAGAGAGTTGGGAATGTCCAGTCTGGAGATGAGAAGGCTCTAGGGAGACCTTAGAGCCCCTTCCAGTACATAAAGGGGCTCCAAGAGAGCTGGAGAGGGCCTTGAACAAGTGTGTGAAGTGATAGGGCAGGGGGAAATGGCTTCAAATGAAAGAGGGAAGGTTTAGATTGGATGTTGGGAAGAAATTCTTCCCTGTGAGGGTGGTGAAGGCCCTGACACAGGCTGCCCAGAGAAGCTGTGGATGCCTCATCCCTGAAAGTGTTCAAGGCCAGGTTGGATGAGGCTTGGAGCAACCAGGGATAGTGGAAGGTGTCCCTGCCCATAGCAGGGGGGTGGAATGAGATGAGCTTTAAGGTCACTTTCAATGCAAACCACTCTATTATTTTTGTCCATATATTGGATTCCTGTCACTTTTTGGATGGTACCATTGATCTAAAGTATGAAATGAGTCAGTGGCAGCCCAGTGTTGACCAGGAGGTTTTGTAAGAGCCCAAGTGAGTGCCTTGCTCTGTTGGCTGGAGTAGCAGGTGTTTTTCCATGGGAATCAAGCTCCCTGCCTCTGTGGAGCTCTTTGCTCATACAAATCCTATAAATATATCCTGAAGAGGCAGTTTAACAACCTGAATGTGCATCTTGTATACCATCTAGCAAAAATCACATCTAAAGATTTAAATTTCGGTATTTTTGATACTTTGCTACTAAATAGGATTTTTGTCTTCAAAAATATTTTTGAGACTCTATGTAGCTCATGCGCACAATTTTTGGGATGCAGCTGCTGGGAAAATATTAAGCCAAAGCTGAAAAAGTACATAGAGTTTGCCCCAGCATTAGGACTCAAAAACTGTCCCTTTATTACTCTGTTTGCCATAAGAAAGAGAGGGAACAAGATTTACTTTCAAGTGATTGGATGGATATTTTTGGTACATATAAACCATAGTTCCTTTGAGAGCTATGTGATTACCCAAATGGTAAAGAAAGATGGAAATTTTGTTTAGCTCTCAGCAGGTGGGTGTGCAGTGCCCAGAAAAAGTAAATCACCTTGAAATCACAGAGTTAAGCAAGAACAGTCAGCGCACTGCTGTCACGGGCTGTACTCTCAGAAATGGGGAACAAGATGATAGCTCTCCTTGGTTCAAAGCTGAGCCTCAAACTCCAAATGTCTCAAGGACTTTGTATGAGTTTGTGTATTTTTTATGTGCAAGGTAGTTAAGGATGCTTGATGTTCCTAACAGCCTTCAGTATTCAGCTCCTAAACTAGAAAGAGGTTATAGCCTCATGAAATGCCACAAAACTCAAGTTCCTGTCCCAAAAATTGAAGTGGACAACATGAGGAAGGAGAGTGAAACAGGTTGAATTTATAATGTGGATTACAAATGTTTGCTTGGTGCTAGTCTGGAAAGACAGGAACACTTGATTCTGTTGTTGAGGCTGGTCTGGGCACTTTAGGATGAAGAGGATTCTCCTCTAAATTTTGGAATCACACAGGAATTCCCCAGAGGTCACTGTCTAAATTTGCAGAGCAATGAAAGACTAATTAATACTACTGAAAACCCCACCACTTTTTTTCTACTTCTTCTTTTAAAATATGGAACTGTTTTCCTATTAATATATTTCAGAACCTGAAGATATTTTTTCCTTTTGTGTGTGTAGAGTGTGACTCAAAGGTTCTTCTTGTAGCTCTTGTGGGGTGCACCTTCCCCAACCAACAGCTGCTATTAGTGAAGAAAAAGTGGTGTTTGTACATGCTCACTGTTAATGGTGAAAAATAATCAAAGAAAGATCAGATAATCCAAAAATAAAAAAAAATATTATGAAGTTCTATGTCCATTCCTTAAGGATGGTTCTATATGGAACGTCTGGCAAGATGAGCTTTGATATGTCTGCTGGTTCCTCAGGGCTCCATCCTTTGCTCAGTATATATAGGAGATATATATAGTAGATAGAAGGAAAAGGCTGATTTTAGTTCTTGCAATAGCAGGGAAATAATTCTGTGTCTCACCTAAACCTAGAAATTGAAATTGCTTTTTCTTTTTTTCTGGATTTAACTCTCTAAACAATGTCTTTTTGCTGTTCAAAACTTCATCCTTTTCAGGAAAATATGTGGGTTCTCTCAGGAGTGGCAATGCAGGAAAAACTCCTTCCACTGCTGGTGCAGGGTGTCTTTGGAAATTGGGCTCTGGAGAGCCTGTTCCTCTTCCTTGATATACAGGGAGGCTCAGCTCCTGGCACAGATCCTCCAGTGCATAATCATTCACATGTAATGGTTTCACTTGAGGATGTATTTTATCTAGAAAACTCAAACTGAAATGCGTTTTATCCCATCATTAAAACTTAAAGGAGCAGAAAGTCTCAAAGCCAGCAAACCAGCCTTCTGAGAAAAGTTAACTCTGTTCATTTTACAGCAAGTAGCAAGTTCCCCAGTGATGCAATTTGCTTGCCTAAGGTCAAAGTGAATTGACAACAGATCTCAGACCAAGACCTAGAAACAGGGTTTCAAGGCTCTAATTACAAGCTGGAAAGGGAATAGTTGTCTTAAGCTGGTTTATTGCATTGCATCGTTGACCTGAACATAGTCAAGAAAAATCAATATTTTCCATAGACTTCTGGAGTTGGCCTTGTGGGTGGATGGGGACAGGCTGCTTTATTTAATGAAGCTGATAGCATGAAGTAAATGCTGTCACAGAGTTTGTCACCACATATTGGAGGGAAAGCAATGATTTCTAACGAGGCTGCTATTTGCACATTTATTGATCTCTTGGTGGAGCCATAGCTACCAGTCCTTTTGTATTGCCAGATTATTTTATCAGTGACACATCATGTGTTTCCTCCTCAGTCCATTTATATTCCCCTTAGGCACTGGCAGAGCATGGCAAAGCAGCCTCAGTTTTCTGGCAGAAGGTGGCATTTTCTTTCAGGGTTGGAGCATTCACCCTCTATTTCTGCCATGCTAAAAATTTCTAATAATTAGAATTTCTATAAAAATAATTAAGAGCTGATGTAAGTCTGCTTGTAAAGAGCCAGTGGGTTCTGACTGCAGACTTTAAGGTTGTTACTTGATGTGCTGTGTCTTTCCAACATAAAAATAGGAGAGTCTCAATCTACTGTTCAGTGAAGCAAACACTTCTCAGGCACTCAGAGGCTCCCAATAAGTCACAAAAGGCTAAATAAGAGAATATATATCATTGTTCTTGACAGCCATAAAAGACAATTTATGATGAGTTTTGGCTCATGAATTTAAACACCAGTGGAATTAAGAAAGCCTCTTACAGTGCAACCAGAATGATGATTGCCAGTTGCAAATGACAGGGCTTTTTAGATCTGCTTGCTGTGTGATGCGAAGTCACTTAGAGAAAGATTGACTTGATGGTGTATTTTAATATTGTTAAACAGCTGCATGTACAGTATAATGAGTCCCTAACCTTGTTTGATCAAAGTGAATCAGGCAAACTTGTTAAAGTCCTTAAAGTCTCATAATTTATGAAGTTTAAAAATTATTTTAAAAATAGAGTCTAATTGAGGTACATATTGCCATTTCTGTTTCTTCATGCTCCACAAAGCCAATTAATTCTCTGAGCAAACCAAATGTGTGACAAGGAGGAATTGAGCACATCTCAAGGGTACTCATATCTTTGAAGGTTTATTTTTGGATGGGATGCAGGCAAGAAACTTTTGAGCCTGTGAAATTCCAGAAGTGTCTAGGTGGCACCAAGTGCCATCGATGTCTGAGCTCGGGGAGATGGATGGGATGGGGACACTGTCTCAAGTGGGTGCTCAAGAGGTTGGGTGAGCTGGTGGAGGTCATTTGGTGGTGTGAGTTGACCCTGCAGATGTTGGTGTTTGTAAGATCATCTATTGCAGCAAAATCAGTTTTTTATCTGGAGTGGGCAAGCACAGAGTTTTTCATGTGTGACATCTCTTTTAAGGGGGCTTGGAAGGATGCAAATCTTTTCCTAGAGTGCTTCCAGCTGCCACTGCACCACTAGAGGGAAAAGGAGGCTGGTCTAGGGAGATCCTGATCCAGATGGCTGGTGCAATTTTATGGCCCAGATTAGAGTGATGCAAAAGGTTACATTATCAGCAAGAACTTGCTGCCTTAGAGACAAATTTTTTAGCTTATCTTCAATATTCATATTTCTGGATACTTAGATCAGTCGTTCTAACTCAGAGAAGATAAATAAAACATTTCAGCAGCGGCTTATTAGTGGCATGTGGCATCATCTTAATCCTTTATCTCCTTGGAGAATTAACGTTTAAAAAACAAAAGTCCCATAAAACATTAGGCGTGCACTCTGGTAATTATCTAATAAATATTTGTTTTCAGCTCCTCAGTGTCTGTTACTTGCAGATGTTTGCATCTAATCCAGGAAAGTTGCATATTTAGAGCTCACAGGATAATTTCTTTCCTACCTGGCACAAAGATACTGGTCCTTGTGAGCAGAATAAAACAACCAGTTGCCTCTCTACCCTCTGGTGCTCTTTTATCAGTTTACCAACCTGTTTTCCAGCCAGGGTTTTCTTAGTACTACCAATGTGATATTCTGAAGGTAGATATCTTGTTTTGCTGGTGTCTCTGTAAAATGCCTTGAGCACAAAGTCGTTATCTGAGAGCTACAAACTAAAATTGATCTACTTTAGGCTTAGCATAATTTCTATGTCTGGGCTGACCCAAATGGTATGGTCCAACAGGTTTCTGAAAATGTCAAGAGCCAGAGGGGAGCTCCCAGTGAAATTGAAGTTCTTCCTTCCCTCAAAATAACTGAATTTTCAAGTCCCCAAGACCCGTAAATAAAAGAGAAAAACTGGTAATAAGAAAGGGAATTAATAGGGTAGTCTTTCACATGATTTATATAGCTTTCAAAAACTGTTGCATTGTTGTGTTTAGAAGTGCTGGTCTGCAGCACTTTCACACTAGGAAGATAAGATTAAAAACTTGATGGAGCAGCTCTGGGAATTAGCAGCCAGAAGAGCTGATGGATTTGAAATGAAATAAAAGCTGCTATTGGGGAAAATTTATTTTGAAGGTAAAATAGTGTAGCTGCCAATAAAGTATCCAACAGACTCGAATGTTTACCTTAATACTGATGTCACATTTCGTTTTAGTAGGCAAGTACTTCATTTCAGCTACTGTTTTCAGTATGGAAATCAGCTGAATGAATCTCTGCCATGTAATCCATTATGGAGTAAATTGGAATCTGAGGCAAAGTTACTGTTGGGCAGATGTGAAATCCTGTTTGGACGTGTGTGTGAAGTTGTGTTATTGCAGCCCTCTGGAATACACTGCACTGGGATGGGAAAAAAATTCAACCAGGAGTTAGAATGGTCTTTTAATTAGAAGGAAGAAAAATGAACGGGCACTGATGCATCTGCAGAGCATCTGTCTTTATTAAAGATTTCTCTTTCAGGGAAGCTATTTATTTTAAACTTCTAGATTTATAATGAAATACATCTTTGCAGGGGGTTTTATTTAAGGGAAACAGGGCACAGGTTCTAGTATCAAGGATGGTGTTTTCACCTTTCTTGGCTTTTTTTTGTACTTTATTTCTGTATCTCTATGAACTCCTCTCTCTCCTTCTCTCAAATGTGTCCATGTTCTCATTTAGTCTGTGAAAATGGCTGAATTTGCAGGCACATGCAGAGAAGTGTGGCCTTATTCACAGTTTTGCTGTGCAGTTCATGCATTGGGGATGAGATTGGGTAGATTGCTTCTGAAATAAGGTACTATTAGAGCATTCCAGATCCCTATAGCTTTCAAGTTTTTCCCAGAAATCTTCCCTTTTGAGTATTTTTTTCCTTTGCAAGAAAGTCCCAACTTTGGTACTTTATTTTGAGCATTCCTTGCATGAAAACTCATGCAAAAGGGGTAAATGTTACTGGAATAAGGACAGGACTGATAATTGTGATTTTTAAATGACTGTGTCTATTCACTGGGAGCTTTCTTTTTTGCCTGCAGTTTGCTGTAGGGAATTTTTGCTATGGATTTCCATCTCCTGATATTGTTGAGGTGTCTGTCTTATGTTTTTCTTCCCTTATGAGAGCTTTAGAAGTTCTCTGGGCAAACAAATTGATTGTTACATTGCAATGTGGGAGGGTTTTGTGTTGCATTTGTTTGAAAATGTTATTGCTCCTGGAGCTTCATGTTAAACTAGCAAACTTCTGTAGTCTCTGCTCTGTTTTCTGCTCCATTTGCATATTTTTTCCCCGACTCTACAGTAGTGCTAAAAGGAAGTTAATGAACAAAACATGAGAGTGCTGCAGGAATTAACAGTACTGTGAATAGGAAATGCATATTCTTAGAAAAAGTTTGGTGTCAGCAGAATTCAGGATCACAGGATGAATTATTTCTTTTCTTTTTATTTGTTCTCAGGCTATTTATCTACAGTATTTAGTACAAAAGGAAACAGAATAAAGTTTCTACCAGAATTTCCAGGGGAAAAAAAAGAAAAGAAGAGGACAAGTTTTAGTTTTGCCTATTTAGAAACAAAGTGAAGTAAAAGCATGTAAAGCAGATTTGGCCTAATGATTTAAAAAAGTTTACCTGATTTTTTCTAGGACATAGCTGCTATGCTGTTCACTGGTAATTAGCCTAATCAGACCATATAGAATACTTAATATTAGACCAAAATATTTGTAGGTATGTTTTACACCCAACAGTTCCATAAGGTGCAGTGGATGATAAAAAATACATGCTGTGCAAAAATCTGTGTATCTGAGCATGAATTCCACCCATCCAAGGCAGAAATCAGCTGCATTTTGTGGCACAGGCTACAAAGACAATCAGGAGGCCACAGAGAACCTCCACAATGGATTCAGGCTGAGAGAGCTGGGGCTGTTCAGCCTGGAGAAGAAAAGGCTCCAGGGAGACATTAGAGCCCTTTCCAGTGCCTAAAGGGACTCCAGGAGAGCTGAGAGGGACTTTGGATAAGTTCCTGGAGTGACAGGACAAGAGGAATGGCTTTAGATTGAAAGAGGAGAGATTGAGATCAGATATTAAGGAGAAATTTTTTACTGAGAGGGTGGTGAGGCCCTGGCACAGGTAGCCCAGAGAAGTTGTGGCTGCCCCATCCCTGGAAGAGTCCAAGGCCAGGTTGGATGGGTCTTGGAGCAACCTGGGATAGTGGAAGGTGTCCCTGCCCATGGCTGGGGGGTGGAACTCAGTAATCTTTAAGAGTCTTTCCAAACCCAAACCATTCTTTGATTTTTCCTGAGCTGCAGCAATTCACACAGAAACAGAACACACCGCAGAAACAGAAGGTCCCGTTGACCACAGCTGGTGTTTGGAATGTGTATTGAAATCACCAAATAGTCTGAGCATATGCTGGAGGAGGGAAATCACCCTCTCTCCCACCTTTCAAACACCTCCCCGGCACTGCAGATGCATCACCAAATGGAGCCTTCACATCAGTGCCAAAAATTAAGGACTGAGTACAGCTTGTTGTACTTCTCAAAAAACGATCCTCAGGGCTCTCTACAGAATCATGAAATCAGTGTTTTAAATGTGGGACAAGCCTAGAGACCCAAGGGGCCAGGGAAGGAGCCGAAGAGGTCTCATATCCACCTGTATGAAACAGGTTCTTTCTCTGCTCTCTTGGGGTTTAGCACCTTTGTTAACAGGACAGTAAGACACAGCTAATTAAGAGTTGTGTCTCTGTCTTTGCTGTGCTTTGGTGTCATTCCCATGAGTGGTGATGCCAAGGACAGTTTTGGTCCTGTGTCTTTGCCAGCTGAGGAGAAGCACCATAGCTTCACACCACCAATCATTGAATCATGGAATCATTTAGGTTGGAAAAGACCCTTGAGATCATTGAGTCCAACTGTTAAACTGCCACATTGCCCATGTGTACTCCCACACAAGCTGGTGCTTCTCAAAATCCGGTGTTCACATGGATAGTTAAAACCATTTAAAAGATCCTTTCTTCAGGCAAGTTTTCAGTCATTTTTGTCTATCAACTAATCCTAAATAAGGCAGTTTGTAGATGGCAACATCCCCTGGGGCCTCCATTTCTATGGGCTGTTTATTGTGTTTTTGTTGGTAATCATGTACATTTTATTTCTGGTTTGGTGTTTGTTTTGGTTTGGATTGGGTTTTCCTTTAATTGAAATATTGATCTTATTGTGTTATTTGGCTTTGCCTGAATGAATTTCAAGTATGGAAGGCAGCAAATTCCATATGTATGACACTATTGTGTTAATCATAAGGACTTCACTGGTAGGATTGTATTTTTTAGGTTTACAAATAGATTAATGTAAATCAATTTTACCAATATTGTACTGTTGAATTATGAATGGTAAAATCTTTTGTACCATGAAGTTGCCCTGGGATTTGAACAAAACTCACCCGAAACCCAACCCCATACAGTTCTGTTCCTGTATTCATGTAGAAATTATGGTCAGTCCAGTGCCAAACAATATTTTGGGACTTGCTGGATGCTCAGCTCTTCAGACTATCAGGCAATTTATCTAATACTCAAAAAATTAAACCAAAGCCTTTTCATTTTACATGTGAGTTTTATTTTAAATATTGTGATTTTTTTTAACATATTAAAGTCAGGAATCCAAAACAAGACAGTTGAAAGGCCCTTAAATATCCAGAGGAGTGGGACTTTCTCCTCAAAATTTATCCAGGGACCTCTTCATGTGTTCTACAATTCAGCAACAACTGAATGAAGTGAGCAGGCTTTGTTTTAACTCCCCTGGGAACACAGGAGAGCTCCCAAGAGAAAATGAGGGTGTCTTTTCTGCATGGACATCTATCCTCTACATGTTGCATCCAGTCTTTGAAATTCATCAAATCACCATGGTTTATGCTCTGGCTTTTATTATAGAAGCAGAACTTTTTACATATGAAGGGAAGGGCAGAATTTGTTTTATAGTTTATGCAGTTTGAAGTGTTCAAAGTGTTTCAGAATGTCTTTCCAGTAAAAGTTCATATAAAATGTAAGAATTTTGGCATTTATTTCTTTGTCAATGGTCTGAGAAGATGGTAAAGAAGAGTCCTTATCTGATGGCATGTACATCTGCAGGGGCACGAGGGCAAATTGAATGTGTTCTATTGGGAAAAAATAAAAATCAAACCTTCTGAAGGCATGGGACTTCGAAGCCAGCAAAGTTTGACCAGCAGATAAATGTGGAATGAAGCAAGAAGACTTATGTATAGGATCATAGAATATCCTGAGTTGGAAGGGACCCACAAGGACCATTGAGTCCAACTCCTGGCCCTGCACAGGACACCCCAAGTGTCACACCATGTTCCCAAGAGCATTGTCCAAATGCTTCTTGAGCTCTGTGTGTCTTTGTGCTATGACTACTGCCTTGGGAAGCCTGTTCAATGCTCAGACATCCTCTGGGTGAGGAACTTTTGCTAATATCCAGCCTAAACATCCCCTCACACATTTTCTTGCTAAACATACTGGCTCAGTTAAAAATCTGGATCCATGGTATGATATCTCTTACACTGCTGTGGCACAGGCAGCTCTGAATTACTGTGATTAAATAAGAGTATTGTCCAAACACGAGTGAAGTGTTTCATCTCAGCATGTTACTCTCAAAGCAGTGATGTCCCATGTTTGTAAAATGCTATCCTGAATCCTGGAACTTCTCCAAACAGGAGTGGGTGCTTCAGAAAGGATGTTGTCAAGGACTTGGAAGCTTCTTCAGCAAATGTGTAACAAAAGAACTGATAGAAGGAAGACAAAGTCTATTTCATGGGACATCTCACTCTGCTGTAGTTAGAATGGAAGGCTTGACCATGCTTTAAATATTTCATACTTCCCAGACTGCGATGAGGAAGTTGATGTCATCTTGAAACACACAGGCAATGCATATACACAAGGTAAATGGTACATGCAGTACTTGTGCTTTTGTCTTGCAGTGCTGTTGTATTCTTAGTATTCAGTTTTATAGTGTAAGAAGAGAAAATGTATTTGGATTCAGAGTAAATCAAACCACACTTTATAAAGAATGTTTTTCTGGTTCTGGGCATTCTGGGTAGCAGATCTGAATATTTGCACCACAGGAAAAAAATTGAGTGCTGTAGACTGTTAGCTGTGCTCTGCCCTTCCACCCTTCCTGCTGTGAATATTTCTGTATCTGAAACCCCAGATATCAGACTGACTCCCTAGAAATTATTCTCGTGATTGGAAATTTTCAGCCCTTGTTATCTGAAGGAACTGGCAGTCACGACCAGAAGATGATTCCTGTGCTTGGATTCTGTACTTTAATTTTCAGTCATTTGTTATTTGTGCTGTCTGGTGGCAGAAATTATTAGAATATTTGGCAATTGCTGCTATCACTGGTGGTTTTTATGACAATGTACCTGGTACACAGTGTTGCCTATCTCTGAATTGACTAACCTCTCATTCCCACTTGTCTTCTATTAGATATTTTCCTTGTTTTGCCCTGCTTTCGTCCCGTTTGCTCTGTAGATCTTCTTCCAACTGAAATTTGGATGTTTCGCCCCTGAAGCCTTGAAAAGATTGCAAAGAGATTGCCAGGATGATGAGAAATGTGAATTGAGATGGGAAACTTTCATGTGTACTTCAGGTGTGCTGGGACCTGAGCCCTAGTGGCAGTTCTCAGTCGTCTTTCTCTGTGGTTGAGAACTTGGATTAATCTATCTTCACACTGGCTTTTTTTTTTTTTCCTGTATTCATATGAAGTTGTTTTGGTAGCTGGGGTTGTCTCTCACTTACAAGAAGAGCAGAATTCAAAGTCCCCTGAGGTGTGTCAGAGGTGTAGGCAGAGAATGAGCAGGTGTGGGAGCCCAGCAAACTCTGGGCAAGTCCTGCTAAGAAGAAACTGAGGTTTTGTTTAATTACAGCAGCAGGTAGCACAGGGTGTGGTGGGTACCCTGTCCCTCAGGGGTCATCCCCCATGCATGTCAAAAGTTTCAACATTCACGAACTCTGAGCAAACTGTGGGAGTGTTGAGCACTAAATCTTCATAAAAATCAAATGCAGGCCTAGCATTTGTAAAGAGAAACTACCAGGCCAGAAAGCCAGCAGGGAGGATATTTCACTGCAGACACGAGTCCTGTGAAATCATAAAGTTCCCTGAATTATCTGATGTGCTGTGATTAGCAGGTTGCCCAGAGAAGCTGTGGCTTCCCTATCCCTGGAAGTGTCCAAGGCCAGGTTGGACAGGGCTTGGAGCAGCAAGGCTTGGGATAGTGGAAGGTGTCCTTGCCTGTGGCAGGGGGCCGGAATGAGGTGATCTTGAAGGTCCCTTCCAACCCAAACCATTCTCAGGTCTGTGATCCATGATCTCCCAGATTGACACAGCACAATCATCTGTTACAGACAGCAAATTCTTGATGATGAGAACAGATTTGTCCGGAGAAGCAGGTGAGTGGCTTGGCTTGGCTTTATCCTTTGAGTAGAGCTGGGCTCCAAAAATGATCTTGCTATGTTAGACCATTCTATGAAAATAGCTTTTCTTTTTTTTTTTCCTCCTTTTTCTCTTTTTTTAGCTCTTTTATTTTTTTTTTTTGAAAACAAAAGCTTTCATTGGCTTTAGAAGAAAACAAAGTCTACGGCATATGTATTCTGAAAATGCACAAGGGAAATAAAGTGCCTGTCATGGGGAGAAAAGAGAGAAGCATTTTCCTTTCCTCAAAACAGTAAAAATTCAAGGAAGTCTTCCTATGGATTTTGGTTTTAATCTAATCTTGATAATGTTGGATTTGAAGAACTGGATGAACTGTGCATCAAGCTAATGCTGACAATAATCCCTGAAATCAATACTGAAAATGCCTTGCTTATTTAGTAGAAATGTCTTAATTGGGACATTCAAGGAATAAAACAAAATTAACTGCTTCCTCTCCAAATATTTGAAAAGTGCACGTGTTTTCTGACTGGAGTGATTTATGTGAGAAAGAATTTCATTTAATGTCAAGTCTTTAGGCAATCATCTCATCTAAGAGCAGGGTCCCATTCTTGCACATCTGTACTGTGAATTCAGTTGCTATTCCCTGCATTTATTAGTGTGTTTTGACTGATCCCTGTGCAATTAGGTTTTTGCTTATCTCTGTTCACTCTCACTGCGTTTTAACCTATCAGATAACCAACCAACCCCAAATTTAAAAATAGTGGAGGAGGACTCAAATGTCATTTAAAGATCTATCAGCTTTACAAAAAAATGAAGAAAAGGACCCCAAATGCTATTGAACTAGGGGAAAATCTGGAGAATTTGTCCGGTTTGTGTGGATGTGGTGCTTAGGGGCATGGTTTAGTGGTAAACCTGGAATTGCTAGGATGATGTTTGGACTCAATGATCTTAGAGGTCTTTTCAATCTAATGATTTCGTGTTTGGCAGTAACTATTAGTAGGTCCAAATGAACCCCAATGCTTAACTGCTTTTGCTTAGTAAAGGTGACCTTGTGATGGAGAGATTGGAGAGGCAGAGCACACATGTCCTTTGGCATTTCTCCTGTTTGCTCTGGTGGTTTTTAGCAGCTCGGACAAGTTATTTTGTGTCTTGAGGCAAGCTCTGAACAAAAGGCAGAGGAAATAGTAGCTGTCTAGTGTGGACACCTGAAGTGCATCAAGGACTCCTGCACGAGGCCCTGGCTGTGCTTTACTTTCTTCTCAAACTACTGTTTTCAAAAGCAGTTCACTCTGCTGGTTCTTTACTAGATGATATTTTTGTTTATATCCTCAACACAAAGACTGGTTATTGTGGGTAAATGCAGAACAAAATGATTCCCTTAGGATTGATCAGCAATATCTGATGGTGAAGTATCTCTCTGAAGTGTGTCTGAGTACCTTCTATACCTCCCCAAAAACTGAACAAAACTCACATTCTAAAGTCTGCTTTAGAACTCGGGTACACGCCAAGAGCTGTTTTGCTTGTCCTGTCCTTCAGTGCAGGCTGAATTAGTTGGCTTTGCTTTTTGATTCTCCTTTGTGCAGTATAGGATTGTGCACTCAAGTTTGTTGGGGAAAGGGGTCCTCATCCTTTACAAACCAGTACAAAGTGATTGATGAGACTTCAAAGACATCAGAAATATTAACAGGAAGGTGAGATGAACAAATGATTTGTCGTAATGGACATCGAGTACAGAATAACAAAAGATATCTGTGGTTTTTTGCCAGAACAGTCACGTTTTATTAGTTACTAAATGTTGCTCTTACAAATCAAAAAAAACTCATCAGTTCTGAATTTTGGTAAATAATTCAAGCTTCTGCTGAGCTGACAGTAAGCTGTACTGGGCTGGTGATGTACATTAATTTCTTGGCTGGTGTAATGAGGCATAGAGTTGTCATGCAGGGTCACTCTGGGCATAGGAAATGGTGCCAGTCGGAAGTGATAACTTGCATTCTGTCCTGCCCAGGTGGAATTGCAAAGATTTGGCTGTACCAGCCCGGGCTGTAGCCAAGAGCTCATCATGCATGCAGGAACTTGAAAGATCAGATGGTGCCTTATGCGAATGGCAGGGGAGCAGAGATTAGTCAGGAACAGATATAGTTCGTATGTCAGCATGTTTTATGTTTCCATTCTTTATTCTTGACTTCGTAATTCAAATCCATTGATATCCATCACGCCATCTTCTTTCTTCAGCTTGCTTGGCTGCATTTTCCCCATCGTTGGTATTGCAGTCCTTTCTCTGCTGTGCTCTTGACACAAGCTGAGGATGCATCATTTAGCATGATCCTGTCTTTTGCTTTGTTCAGTGAAATGACGACAGTGGGATGATGTATGTCGTGCTAAATATATCCTCAGGGTTTAAAAATGGCATTTGGTTGGACATATGGGCCAGTGCTGTACGGCATCAAAAGTCATGCTTAAAAAGATCACACTTCTTCATAAGAATCATGCATTTCTGGCACTTCTCAAGGTGTGTTACAGACCCAGTTATTTTTGTCACTGATGTGAATTTCACAACCTGCTTCCTTGGGACCTGACCTGAACTGTCATATGTGGTAAAACAATGTTCAAGCCTGTATGACAAATATGCTAATACAATCAACAAGAGGTCTTTTTAGTTTGAAAAGCAAGTCAGAGTATTTACTTGATACCTGTTTAAAAACTTGGTCATCTATTAATTGACAGACCATAAACACAGGCTCTGATTTTTAGAAGTACTTTGTTTTTCTTGCCTGATTGGCCATATGACTTTGAGCTGTCATTGAAAGGCTTCTTTGCTGGAATCAGTGAGTTAGTGAGATTCAGTGCAATATGCTTTGGGTTAGTAGAATTTTTCCATTACTCAGTTATCATAAAAAATGGAAGGAATTATTCTTGGCACTTTTCGTCGTGGAATGGAAAGAGTAACTGTTATTTCAGAGGCATCCTGTATTATTGATGGCTAATCACAAATAGCTATTTTGAATTTAGAAATAAATTCATAAGGCAAAAAAAAAGCCCTGTAAATCCATTTGCCAGTAGGATCCAGACTTAGGCTTTTGAGAAGATGCTTCGTGTTTCTTCTCATGGGCTGCATACAGCTGGCACCTGGCTGTTCACCTTTTCAATTGCTTTTGAATCAAATTTATGTGGCTTTTATCAATGTCATTTTAGTACGTGCTTGTGAGTGAATTGCTTATTGACTGGTTTATAAGAACATTAAGTGCAGTTTAGAGGTGCAGAGTCAATCCTCACATGCTTGCTCAGCCACACCTGGGATTTGACAGATTGGCAGCATGTGCAAAATTATTTGGAAATACTGTTTTGCCTTCTATCTGAGCTACTGGACAATGGTGAAAAGGGATGGGAAAGAAAAGAATTCTGTTGGAGAGGGCAGCCTAGAAACCTTCATCCCATAGGGCTTAGGAGAAAGCATGTTATCCCTGGGGAAATAACATGGCACACAGGAATGGCAGTGTCACTGAGCTGAAGGCCGCCACTCACATGGTCCTAGATGGGGAAGACGAAGACACAATGAAAGTAAGGAAAGGAGGAAAAAAATGGCTTTCATTCTCAAAAAGAGCCTTGCTTTTCAGCCTGGTTTCCTTTTCAATAGCAGGAATCAGTTACTGCAGAGATTTGAGGAAGGTATTCTGGTGAGTTGTTTTAGTGTAACTCGTGTGATGAGTTCACCTCAGGAAGAAACAACTGCAGGAATGAGTGGCAAGTAGAAATAAGTGTTCTGAACCTGGCCAAGCTTCGCTACCCTGCTTGAAGCTACATTTGAGAGCCCCAAAGTTGAGCTGTGAAAAGGCATCTGGTGACTACAAGGTGAGTAGAGATCTAGTGAGCTGCAGTGATTTGTTTTCACTCAAAGACGTTTCCTCGAAAAAGATGCCTGTGCCAAACTGATTGTCCTAAACAGGATGAAGTTTCTCTGTCTTTGCCCTTCTCCTGTGGTGGTACTCACATTCTAAGTACTTGTATAAGGAGCTTATCCATTTTAAATTTCTCCTTCTTGAAGCAAAATAAGAGGTTTTGCTTTCATACATGGGGGATTTTTAATTCCTGTGGAGAAGACAGGTCAAAATTTTATTTTAGTTGCTTTGTACTTTATTCACATAGAAGGGGAAGAGTGCAAACAGTCAGGTTTATTCATATCTAACAGGAGACTGAAACTATAGTCTGGTAATGAATTTAGAAATCATTTAGTCAGACTTTTTCCTGGTAGATTTTCCTGTGATTTGTTATGCCTAAGGGCTGGGGGAAGAGGAAGCAGGAAGGCTTTAGCATCTAGACTAAACTGAATTTGTGAGTACTTAAAAATGGGGGAAAAGTTCTCTGTCAGCCTTTTTGTGGGAAGTTAAAGAAGCCCCAGGCATGTTGAGCAAGCTGTTGAGATTACGTTGTAATGAATAATACATGTGTACCAGTGGAGTGATCTCACTGCTGATTATTTAAGTGAGTATTTTTGTGGCCAAACTACTTGTGAAATATGCAGAGGATTTATTATTAGCAGAAGTGATAAAGAGAAGATTGGACAAAGCTGTTGGATGATGGGAGCAGGAGTGATTTGTTACAGGGGTGGTTAACCACACCAGTTGCATGATTTTTTGGAAGACTGGCCATGTGTGTTTGAAAGCAAAATTGTTATCGTGAGCCATAATGTAGAGAATCTTCAACATATTGACTTGGGGGATCTTACCTGGAAGGTAATGCAGAACATCACAGCCATTTTCATTGTCTTTCCCTTTTTTCTTGAGTAATTGGTACTTTTTTGTCCCAAAGATGCTACAGTGGGAGAAGTGTGGTGTTCCTGATAAAGATTTTTCATGCTGGGGACAGTGGGAGAGGCAGACTCCCACATTTTAAGTCTCCAAGAAAGGCAAAACCAGTTCTTTACCCTGTGACTGTTTCTTCAGGAAGGCTGACACTTGCATTTCACTCAGAGACAAAGCAGGATTGTGGCTTTCAGAGAAACAAAACTGCTTCTCTGCTGTTTGAAAGGATTTTACTCTCAGCCAGGGGTAGGATGTAAATGTGCACCTGTCACCTCCACACGTGCCCCCAGCTGAGCTCAGTGCCCCCTCTGGAGCTTCCCTGGATCTGTGGAGTCCCTGCAGCTCCAGCAGCTCATCAGCCCAGGTGCCCTTCACACTTCCCATGCAGGGGTGTGACTCCAGCCAGTCTGAAATGAAATGATGAGCAGAAAAACTCTAATGTGGATCTGTTTATAGTTGCCTTCAAGTATTACATCAAACAACAACACTGTGCTGAGTCTCCTATTTTTTCACATGTTTGGACTTTTTTTTAAATTAAGTGTGGACAGTGAGATAGTCATTAAAAACAATTCTTTCAATATGCTGGGGGAATGACTTTATTGTAGTTTACTTGCTGTATCTCTATTTGACTCACCTAAGTCTTAGAGAAAAGGCAAAAAAT
This sequence comes from Trochalopteron elliotii, assembly GCA_024734555.1. Taxonomy (NCBI): domain Eukaryota; kingdom Metazoa; phylum Chordata; class Aves; order Passeriformes; family Leiothrichidae; genus Trochalopteron; species Trochalopteron elliotii. The sequence continues at coordinate 665,970 of JANPWX010000063.1, read as the reverse complement.
GCATTTAAGGTTCCTTATGTTATAAATGATCAACTAGCCAATCGGATAGAAAATAATAAGTTTTTTTTTTCCATTTTAAATCTATCTGGGACAGCCACAGGGAACAACATTCGAATGTTGGGTGAAACAGCCGACTGACAGCAGGGTTGCTATCTCGCACTGTTCCACGATTTGCTGGTGGTTGAGTCCGAGTTCTTATACTGTATTTTGTGCCTCCTGGCAGCAGAGGTATTGTGTTTTTTCAAATTCAAGCCCAGTCTTTCACTTGATGATGAATCCTGAACAGATTCCCCGGTGCTGGGCCGAGTCTGAAAGGATTTTCCGGGAATCTTCTTTTGGGATGATGATGTCGTCAAATTCAGGGTCCACCCTCGAAATGGGTGTCGATGTGTTGATGGTGGGTTGATGGTCCGGGTGCCCAAGATCTGATTAGCTCAAGGAGCTACATCCTGGAAAGCCACCCTCCTTTCTGGTGTAAATCGAGATGTTAGATTGTATACAAAGCATGTCCCGGCATTTGGTGAACGCAGGTCCCATTCCAAGAATCAAGGTTACTTTTTATACTTACAAAGTTATAGAAAATATACATTCTATCATCTACTATGTTTTAATTGCACAAATTTATAGTTACATCTATTACACTTATTTAAGAGTTTTACTGTAGTGTATATTAATGACAGAAGCTGTGGGTGCACTAGCTGGGCTGTCTGAATTCCACTTCTTCCACACAGCAGAGCAAGCATCCCCCAAACCCTGCTCAAGGGGAGTAACATCAGCTTTTTTCACACGTGCATTTTGATTTGGGCCTTTGTTTTTATGGTAAGGTGCCTTTGTGTGATTTCACCCAGTGTTATTTCAGCTCCTGTAGTGCCCAGCCATAGGATGCAGGATGCAAAAGACTTTGGGGAATTCAGGTTGTTGGAGAGATTCATGGCAGTGTCCTTCAATTGCTCATAAATGTTCATAATTGACCCTATTGACACTCTTAGTACCCTTCTGATACTGTGTGAACTGAAATCATTGTGGTGAGCATCCTCACTCATGTATTTGAGTGTATCAAATTTCACACATGGGTTCCAGTTCATCATTTGATCAGATAACAAGAGCTTTGGCTTTATTTCCAAAACTGTGTGGCTCTCACCTCTCAAATCAAGTTCTCTGCTTCGCTTTAATTTTTCAGCTTTTCAGCTAATTGCCTTCTTTTTCTTCTTATTCTAATTTCTTCTATTTTTCTTCTTCCAATTTTTCTTCTATTATTCTATTTTCTTATTTTTATTTTCTTCTTTCTCTAACATATTTTGTAGCACTTTTAGCTCACTTTTAAGATCACGTAGATTCCTTATCAGAACTGTTTTGTTTAAATTCATATTAAAAGAGTGATTTTCCTTTCCTGAACCTCTGTTAACCAGACTGTAATTCCATGAAAATCCTCTAACAAACCTTATTTGCTTGCACCTTTAGTTTGTGTGCCTTGGCCCCCAGCTTATGTATTTCAGTTCTGCTTTTGGTTCCAGAGAGCTTCAGGAGTGTTGAAACTCATTTATAAATTTGCTTTGTCCTCAAAGCGTTTGCATCAGACATTGTTACATTCCCATGGCAGAAGACTTAATCTTGTAGATTTTTTTTTTTAGTTAAATGGCAATATTACTGCTGGGAATTCATTCTAAAACACAGTGCATTATGATTTTTCTCAAACTCTCTAGAAGTATAATAAAAAAATTCTTTCTAAAATTGCATCCTGGAAATGTGACAGTGACCAGGAGCTGGAAATTCAGTTCTTGACAGAGATGTGGCACTTTGGCACTCATTGTCTCTGTTCATCACTGCGTGTTATTCATAGCAAGAATAAATGCCACATTGGTTTGCCATGCTTCTGACCATCTCTGGCTTCCTCTGTACATCAAAAGCAATGCACAAATAAGCACAGTTTATAAATAGAATGAAGTGGAGATAATTGGTGGGAGTAGGGGAAGAGTTTTTAGGATCCTCACGGCTTGGTTCATTGGTGACAACTAGATTTAAGTTGAAGAAAAAATAATTTTAACAAGAATCTTTCCAATTTCCTCCCATTGCTGCCTGTCCCAGGAAATGTCTTCATACTTCAGAGCTTTCATGTGCTCATCTGTTGTCTTGCTTTTGGGTGAATTAATGAAATTCATCCTCTAGTTTCATTGAGCAGATATATTGCTTTTCTGTTTTATTTAAGTTATATGAAAGAACTGAGGAAGGAAAAAGCTGTGCAGCCTCTTTGGGAGCAGAGGTTGTTAGAAGCACAAGTATTCCTAGAATTATGTCATAATAATAGTTTGTTTAAAAGAACATGTCAATTGGAATGGAATCAAGACACGACTAGATATTGATTTTTGCTTGGTGTGCTTGCACATTATTTAGAGTAGCAAGTTTGTGGTTTGTTTCTTTGTGGTATTTTTGTTGTTGTTCTTTAGGAGTCTTCTAACTGGATAGTCATAAGCAGAAAATAATTTTCAGAAATATAACATAGAGATATGGAGACACCACAATTAACTCGATGTGTAAAACAGGTTTAAATGTGGCTGACCAAAAAGGATAGGTTTAAATCAGCCTGCTGAGAAGATTTAGGCATCAACATGGGACAGAAGGTATTTTTGGGAACAGCAACAATAGAGCCTGAGGATGTGTTTGGTCAATCCCTTCTGTGGTTATACAGATTGCTTTGTCCTCCTGACCTTCAATATTACGTTGTTCAGAGCAGTCTTTTGTATGGGGCTGGAAGAACTTTTTTCTTTGGGTAGTTATAAAATGTTGGTATGTTCATATAATTTCAGCTTCCACTGAGCTGCAGACCCTTTGGTGGTCCCCGTGGTGGTCGTGAGACCCATCTCCCATTCAGAGGGAGGTGTTGTCAGCAGTGGGTCAGGTCAGATGTCTCTTGTCTGTCAGGGGGCTTAGTCCCCTCAGAAGTTCCTGCGCCTTGATCTCTCCATCCAACTTTCCAGTTCCCCATCCCTGGCCCTCTGGCAGAGCTGTTGGATGATCTTTTCTTCAGCTGCTGACACTGATTGCTGGTTTAACCACTGTGTGAGGCCAGCTGCACCCTCAGAGTGTGAGAGTTTCAGGACACACAGTTTGCACCAGGCACCGACTAATAAACATCAGGTACCTCACTGCCAAGACTGGGGCACTAGAGAGGAGTTGATACAGCTGAGAGAGAACCAGATCATTTGAAGTAACAAGCCATGCCCTATGCTGTAAAAAAACCTGAGAAAATAAATCCAAAGCTCTTCCTTGCAAAAGATTGACTCCCACCTCATTAGAAAGTCTGATTCATTGGGTACTGCCATGCAGCAGCCAATGGCTATTGCAGTAACATGAAGCAAATTCAACTCTTTTTCACCCAAAACTCTGTATTCTTTCATTCTGTTTTTGCTGTCTAGCCCAGATTTTCTCACTCTGTGTAATCATTCACACTAAATCTTCTGAGAAAAATTTCTTTATCCCTAGAATAAGACCTGGATGACAGGAGTCAGTTGACAGTTCTAGAGTTTGCATAACAGAAGAGTTATATAGAATAATAAAATAATAGAAAATTTCAAGTTAGAAGGGATCCAAAGAAGTCATCAAGTCCAAGTCCTGCTCCTGTCAGAGCTACCTAAAACTAAACCATATGAATTGACTTAAAGCCTCATCCAGACACTCCCTGAACTCTGCCAGGCTTGTGGCCACTTCCAGATACAACTCCAGTCACCAGCTGTAACAGTAAAGAGGGGAAGAAAGTGACCTCAGTGCCCTAACAGCAGAGTGTGATGGCTCCAAGAGGAGCTGCAGAAACGTTGTATATGAAATATTGTGACAATGGGTTACAGAGGCAGATATTTTCACAGAGCAGTATTTTCCAAGACAGTGGCCATCTGACAGCTGAGTTACGAGAAAGCAGCTGGGTTTTCTCAAGGTAACATGCTCCAGGTCTACTGGAAGGTGTTCTTTTGTATGAGGTGACCTTTCCTTGGATGTTGGCAGACTGCAATAATTTGCAGTTACCCTGGAAAGGAGGAAAACCTGTCTCTTCTTGCTGTGTAGCAAGTTCTCAGCATCCTGTTGATGTGAAAGAAGTCAGCTTTGGAATCTATTCAGTGTTGCCTGCTCTCCCTCCCTGGTTATCCAGGGGCTGACTGGGATGCTTGTAAGGCCACAGCTGCAGTCTTGTGAAAGCTTGCTACAGGTTGTGGTTAGAGAAATCAATTTTCTCTAGCAATAGGTTACAAAGTGAAATACCTCTTCCAAAAGCCCTCTGTGATCTGTAATCATCCTGCTTGTCTATGTCTGGTTTTTGCTATGCTGGAAGTAGGAGCCAGCACTTGAGGTTTTAATTTTGTGCTATCAGGAGAGTGCAGTCTGAACTGATGTGTCCAAAATAAAAAATTATGATGAACTTGCAGCCACTGGATAGATACTGAGCAGAAGCAATTGTTAGCATTTCCAGATTATTTTATATTTACTATCTGAATAAACTAAATCCAGGATGAAGGATTACAGCAAACCTTTCAGATGGAACACTACAACAGGCCATTTTTAAAGAGATAAAGAAGCTGTATTTCTGATAAGGTTTGCATACAGAATCCTAGAATCTATATGCCATTGCAAATGAAAACTCAGTTTATAAGGAAAAAAGCCAATGTAAAAACACTCCCATATGTCAGAAAACTGAGAGAGCAAAACATTTTCATAGCCTTTCATAGTCATAATGTGTTCAAAGAACTCCATGTACATTTGTAAATTGTCTTGAAGCTGGAGAAAATTAATCTGTGCAGCTCCTGACCGTGCCTGACGCATTGGACAGACGTCAGGGTTTTCCACTGACTTCATTTCTCCCTGTCTGCACTCTTGATGTTTTCATTTGCTTTAAAGTAAACTGTACGTCTGCATTCCTCAACTTTCTAAAACTTGAAGTTTATCTGGTGTATCACTACAGAGTTTAAAATTACAGAAATTTCCAAAATGTGCCTTCAGGCTTTACTTTGTCATAGCTTTTATTTGCAGGCATGTAGCATATTATGGAACATTCTGGTGGTACTATAAAGTTTGACTTTGAGCAAACACTGAGCTTTTATTTGTAAACATCTCATTTAAACAGCAACAGTCGGAGTGAAAAAATTTGAGTACCACTTGAAGTTTTGCTGAAACATTATGAAAAATGGATGAAAAATGACTAGAGAAAATAATGCATATTGACAATTACCTCTTTGTCAGATTTACCCAGAAAATCTCCTTACTTTGCATGCTTTTCAAAGGAAGAATATTTTTCTTCCTTGTCCTTAGTCCGTATCATTTAATCTTGGCTTGTTGTGTACCGGCTCATAGAATTTCAGTTATAGTTCAATAGCTTTTGTCTAGAGCTCGTTATCTGTAATTGAATGTATGCACCAAGCTGAATATGTTTATTTGTAACTTGATAATTAAGCTGCTGCAGATGCTTATTCTGGGAGGAGAGCAGACAGGCAGCCTCTTATCCCACAAATGCTGCTCTGGCTTGGGATGGGAGAGCCAGGATGTGTTTGAAGGTAATCACAGTTCACCTCCCAGCATGTGCAACCACTGTTCATATCTCCCAGGGGGTTACATGTTCTATTAATTTTCTTATCTCCAAAGTAAGTGAACACTGAAGAAAAGGGGCTTCATTGTTCTTTTCGTAGATTATGCTGGCCCAGATGTTGCTGAAGACCAATGTCCTAAGACTGTTTAAGACAGATGCTGCCCAGTTTTTGTCTGCAGCTTCCTCGTGAGGGGAAGAGGAAGGGCAGGCACTGATCCCTTCTCTGTGGTGACAGTGACAGGACCTGAGGGAATGGCTGGAGCTGTGTCAGGGGAGGTTGAGTGTTGGGAAAATGTTCTTCACCCAGAAAGGAGTTGGGCACTGAACAGGCTCCCCAGGGAAGTGGTCATGGCCCCAAGCCTCACAGAGCTCCAGAAGTGTGTGGACAATGCTCTTGGTCACACAATGGGATTGTTGGGATGTCCCATGCAGGACCAGGAGTTGGATTTGTTCATCCTTGTGGATCTCTTCCAACTCAAGATATTCTATGGTTTTATGTTTCTATGAATTTTTACCACTGTAGCTCCTAATTTAAACCTACCCTGCAGGTTAAGGGGTGCTGATTTCACAAGTTCTTTGGCAAAAAGGGCAGGATATATGGGGTCACCTCGCCATTGTGCTGATACTGAACTATGTGAAGCTTTTATTCCAAAACAAAAGAGAGTGAGAGAAAGAGAGAAAGTTTTGTGGGAATGTATTGCATTTTGGTAGTTCATGGTGATGAAAATGAGAGCACACTGACGTCTGGTAGCCATGGTTGCTAACATTTCAGGAAGCACAAAAGCAGAGATGAAAGTAAAAGTCTTTTTTTTTTTCCCCCAGTTCCTCTGAGGTTTTTGAATAAATCAGACATATAGTGCCACCTTAATTTTTACTAAATATATCTTAGTTTGCTAATGCTTTCTGGGAGCAGACCTGAGATGGCATTGTAGAACATAACTGCTTTGTTTTTGCTCTAGTTACCCTTATGCATTTTTTAAAGTTGAGCATGTTGGGTTGCGTTTTTATTTTCTGTCAAGTGTAAGAGCCGCTGCTACATTAAGACCCATTAATCATGTTTTAAAAATAAGTGCAGATTTTGAGAGGAAAATCACTACATTCACTGACTGACTTTCTGGGTAACAAAATAAAGAAAATAAATTGCCCTGGGAAGAGCTAACATGCTGCAAGTTCCTGATCACTGGCTGTGTTCTTGTGAGGTAATAAAGGGCACATTTAATGTCTGTGCCTAAGTTGTCCTTCTGAGGCCAGTAGGACCAGAGCTTCTGTGAACCTGAAGAAAAAGTGCTGTGACTCCTCAGAGCAGTGTGGTGCATGAGAGATGGGCCCTTCTTCTGCTGGGTTTGGAGCCTTCCTTACACAGAGTATGCAGAATAATCTGAACATACACAGAAAAAATCCAAGGAAGAAATTTCTATCACTTGGTTTTCCAAGTATTCAATCTTAGGAGTATCCTTGCAAAACAAGTATAACATAGCAGAAATGAGTATCTTAAGATAGGAACCTGATCCCTGAAATCTGACTGCCAGGTTTGCCAGGCTGTGCTGGAATTGTTGGTTTGGGAGCCTGCAGCTGTTTATTTTAAGCTAAAATGGGCCCTGATACAGTTTGTGACATAGAAGGTGCTGAACACTGCTGAACACTGCACCTGTGTTCTGCACCTGTGAACAGAACATCTCAAAGAAAGTTTTGGGTTCAGACTGAGCTCCTACCAGACTTCTCATTACCCAGGTAAAAACTGGTTTTGTATCTGGACTGCCATTTTCCATGAGTTAATTTCAGAAGAATAAAAAAATGCAACATGTCGGAAAGGAGCAGACGTTTTGACAATGAACAATGGTGGTAGAGGATGTCTCAGAAACTGGAAGGATTTTTTGCCTAGTGGGGTGTGCATGTATAAATATGCCCATGAACAAAGTTGCACTACATTTTGTACCCTAAAGCAGGGTTTATTACCTAGCTTTGGTTTATTTCCTGCTTGGCTCTGGGCAGTTCAAGGTGCTGGGTACATTCAGATCTGTGAGAGGTTTTATGCACACCTTTGTCACCTCCTGGGTGCTGTGGCTGTGATGATGGCCTTGGGGCTCCAGGTTTTGATGACAGGAATGCTTTCTGCCTATTTTCTTTAATAACTGTTGTTTGGGGTTGTTATCTTTGTGTTTTGAGCTCAGGGATGATTGTTTTGAGTGTCACCAGCTTCTCTTGGTATTTACTTTAGTTTTTGAGAAAAAATGTAGCCAAAAGTCATTCTGAGTTAGAGCATCTTCATGGATAAAAAATGCAAAGGACAGTTGTATGAGGCTGCAGATGGATTTGAGACTTAATTTCTTCATTAAAGGCTCAAAAAATAGGCATTAATGTTAGATTGTTGCATTTATAATCCCTTAGGACTAGTGTTATATTTTGAAATAAAATGGAATATAAGGAAGAAATAAATAGCTGCCTCTAAATTCACTTTCTGCACTCAAAGCTATGTAACTTGAGTCTGTGCCTGGCACTGTGTTTGAAAGATCATTAAAACCATCCACTTGATATGCTACTGTGAAAGCCTTTTTAATTCTGAAAGACTGTGTTAATGCAGAGATGTGAGTTTAATGTATAAAATGATTAAAACGTCTGGATTTGTGGAATCTTTGAATGCAGCAGAATTTTACCAGGAGTGACCGTTGCACCATGCTGCTATAAATTATTCAAGTACCTAGGAAGATGTTCTCTCCACAGGGATTTACCACCCTCAGTTCATATTGTAAAGTCATTGCTTCCTTTCCATAGAATAATTTCAGTTCCAAAGATGACAATTTTTGGAGGTCATCTCACCCACCCTCTGCCTTTACAAGTTCATCAGTCTTCATCTATATTTGTATATAACAAAAATACTGTGCCAGTTTAAATAATATAGATAAGAAATCTCTTGTTTTCTCACACTTGCATTTCTTTAATGCTAATCTTTCATAGAACTTCTCAGTGAAATATTTTTCAACAAGTGGCTCTGTATCTTGTGTCTTTCTTCTGTGTTTTTTATGTTGCCCGTGTTTTAAAATAGTTTTGAATGTTATATCTCTGTTCATTTCAGCTTAACCTGAAAGTCTGTGGTGTTGCTGTTTAGTATTCTTTTGTGTTTGGAAGAGGGCAATAGTTGGGATTTATTTGTGGGTGGGAGGGAGTTAGGAGTTTGCCTGTGGTGGATTTATTTTGCCTGTTTGAATGCAGTAAAAATAATTCACTGAGGGATTTCTGAATGCTCAGGAAAAGATTTTAAAAAATAATTAAACCCTTTGAATATTTTCTCTCTTTTCACAAGGAAGCTGTCTTAGAGATAAAATGACACAGTTTTTAAAAGCATCCCACCCAAACACAGCAGCATATAAACTGAGAGTTGAGAGTGGAAATGTGTGTGGAGATCTTTATTGTCTCTCTAAATGCATTTATACATGTGTGTGTGCATTTGAAGTTGTGTAACTCCTATGTCCAGTTCCCAATCAGATTCTTTATGTCACACACCATTAGTTATGTGCCAACAAGCACAGTACATTATATATGGTGAACTCTGATGCTGTGGAAACAAATCAGTGAAGTAATCACGTTTAACATCTTTATTACCTTAGATTTTAAACATCCAAGGCTATTCCTGAGCAGTGTTGTCTGTACACTGTGTTTTCTTTTACTGTTAACTTGGTAATATTGCAGTAAAAGGGTGGTGAAGCTGCTTTTGAGGTGGAATTTAGGGTTAGGAAGACTTGTTCTGTGCTCCATTCCATTTGAGGGGGGAAGAGAATGTGCCAAGGCTGCAGCCTGTCAGCCTGGGACCTCTGACAAATGCCCACAGTACACAGAGAAATCAGGAGGATGCTTTGTGTCCCTGAGGCTGCAGACTCAAATGATCAGACAAAATGCTGGACCAGTTGGCTTCAGAGGCATCTCACAGCCAAATATTTGTGCAAAACCTGGTGGGAGAGTGTTAATTTTATTTTCCTTTCAGCCCAAACAAGTGCTCTAGTTTTGTATTCTTTCTTACTAGCAGGACTAAAATCTGTTGCCCAGAATTGCCCTGCTCTCTGTAGTGGTGTTAGCAACTGAAAAAGGGTTTCTTTCCACAACTCTCTTTTGCTTAGGGTAGACTGCTACAAACAGGAAGTCTGGTAGCAGTGGAGCCCATTTTTTTTTGTTTATTGCTGGATAATAATGAGAGCTGGACCTATTTGATGATTCTTGGATGGGCATTTTTTTTTCGTGGATACTTGACCTGTGATTTCCACAGTGACTGCTGGTGATAAAACAGCACCACCAAAAAAATCCCAATGCAACAACCACAGACTTGACCCTACTTGAGCCATTTTGCTCATAAATTATGCAAAGGACATTTTGTGTCTCTTTGGGTGGATATGGGGAGAGAGCAGAATGAGGTGCCCTTTTTCATCTGAGTGTTTGAATGGATGTTGCAGACTGGGATGAGACTGAAAACCATTTTCAAATGGGAGGGAAGAGCTACTTCCAAATCCTCTAAGCAAAGCTGGGACTCCTTCTGAATTCCTGGCAGACTACAAATGGCTAAGTTTGGATGGCTCTGATAGCTTTGCTCATACCAGAGTTCAGAGTACATTTTCCAGTCCTTTTGGAGCAACTGTCTGGGTTTCTCTTCTTGCTTGAAATGCAAATGTTAAGATGTATTTGTTGCCAACTGACAGAAAGCAAGAAAAATTATTTTAGAAGAAAGAAATCAAGCGAGCAAGCATAGCCATTCATTATTTAAATGACAGTGTTTCATGGCAATTTTGTCTTGAAATAACCTTCTGGGTTTGCAAATTGTGCAGCACTATTTTTCAGTAGCCAAAACTCTTTGTCACACACTCAAAACCCCTTTGTGACACATGCATTGCTATCTCAGTAATGGAAAGGTAGGAGCAGATAATTGACAAATAGTATTAACCATCACTGTGTTCCAGTGAGGGTAGTGAATCAGTATTTTGCTTTGATAAATGCATGTTAGTGTCCGAGCAATTTGGCAAACCTTTAGATTTGACTTGAGAAAATAAGTGGAAGAGGAATTTTTTTTGTGTGCCCCCAAGAGTTGTCTTTCCCATCCTGCCCTTCCACCCAGAAATGTGGAATTGAGAGGTTTTTCCTCACCAGTGCAAAGTTTGCTTCTTGACACTGGCTCCTTCACTAGGATGACTGTATAAGATGGATATTCTCAGTGAGGGTCTGTCCCTGAGCTGAAGTCATGGGATGTGCCAATTTTTGAGGCTGCCAAGGTGTTTCAGGAGATAAGTAAGAAATGGCCATGTTATACATTCAATATATTTTTCTTTGCCATCTGCCTGAGAGAAGTACCTTTGAGGAGACTGAGATGAGGGAAGAAATTGCAGTAATTGTTTCTAGATGCCTTATTCTGTGCAGAATCAATTGCTTTAAAGCCATGGCCTTTTATGGCTACTTTATTAGAGATATTTGGCTTTTTTTCTCCCCTTCTTTCTATTAACCCACCAATAATTCATGGGTATCCTTAACACAAAAAGAGAAGATCCAAGCTAGGTCTAATTTTCCATTAGGAGATGATCAAAGAGGCAGTGATACACATAAAATCTGTTGGCTCTCCCTGAGCTGCTTGTAGTAGAAGAGAGTTAATATCTGAAAATTGTTGTGACAAACCTCCACGCAGCCACCTAAACACTGCTTTTGCTCGGGTCTAGGGGCAGAATGTCTGTCTTTGAAAGCCACTTTTAGATAACAAAATAATTGCCTTGGGACTCCAGTCATCTCCTCATTGCAGATGGATTTCTCCTGCTGTACCCAGAGGAAGCTGCTGTTTTGTTCCTATCTCGGCTGCTTTGTGATCTGGCTGATATTTTGCTGTGGTGTTTTGGCTCACAGCAAGGTGCCAGGTGTGTTATTAGAGCACTCTCCCCAACAGTAATCGCTGTGTCTGCCCTGATAGGGATGAGCCCCACAAAAGCTCTCATAAAAAGCTCTCATAAACACTGGGTGAGAATAAAGGGCTCCCGGCGAGGGCTTGTTGAAAAGGTGTGTTGTGAGTTTTTTATGTACTGTTTTTCAGACTCTCAGTTCAGGAGTGGTTTACTGGAATTAATTTAATTTTATATCTGACATTAAGGAAAAAAATTGCCACTGGTTATTATTTCTTTAAGTAGGCTTTTATTTTGATAATTGAAGTTTGGAGGGGAGCAGAAAGCCATAATACACCTGTGTAAGAGCCCTCAGTTATCTATGATGACTGTAATGATGGTGTGCATTGCCACAGGCCTTACTCATCCATGTTCCCTATCAAATCAACCTTGTTTTAATGGGTTGTCATAGACATTTAGTAGAAGAACTTTCTGTTGAGGAGCAGGAATTGAAGCTATTGCTCTCTTGTCCCTCCTGGACTCTTGCATGGGGGCTGCCCCTTGGTGTGCAGCTCTGGAGGAGCACTCCAGTGTTTATCCATGGAAAGTGATAATATTTGCTGTTTGTACTGCACATTCATGTCTGGAGCAGAGCAATGCTTTATATAGGACTCAAGAAGTATAATAACAATAAAATGTAGCTGCCATGCCTGTTGTGTCTTGTGAGAGTGGTATTCGTAAGTACAAATAAAGAAGTGAGCACACAGAAGGAAGGGGCTGTCAGGCAGAGCTCACACTGGCACATTTTGTATCCAGCCCCTAAAATCATGGCTGTGTCATTCCAGGGGCCTCTAGGTATGGTCATCATTCAAAAATATCAAATAATCTTCCCCGGTCACTCTCTCTGTCTTACTAAATCGGAGTTTCATGACTTTACACAACAAAAGTCTGTTGTTATCTGCAGACAAGTGGGCTGCGTTTTAGACCTAAAAAGGGAAATTAAATTCATGAATTAGTGATGATATCAAATTTTATGTTGTCTTTTATTTTTTTGTCCTGATGCTGAGATTAGCATCTTACACATGCATCAGAAAACACCTGGTGTTGCAGCTCAACTAAGTACATACTTAATGTTCCACAATAACATGTGACTAAGCTAGGCAATGAAAAAAAATTGTCTGTTATTGGCAAAGATTGTACAGAAAAAAAATACATTTCCTTCATGCAGAGGCAAGGAAAAACATCAGTAAGGATGATGAAGACTTTCTTAATAAGATTTTGTTTTTAAATATTCCTTTTCAGACCTCTTAATAAAATGAATGCACAGAGTTAAGATCACTGTTGAATGAGATTATGCTCCCATCCATTTAATAATGATGCAATTGTAGTTCTTTCCTACCTTCTCTTTTACCTTTAAATATTTAGTACTGACCAAATTTTTCCTGGGTTTAAGTGGGTTTAATATTATTTTTTTCAAATAAGCTTTCAATTTGTGTAATCTGAATGGAGTTTCATCCCACAAAAATATAAAAATCATTTTTCCTAGTCATCTTGTGACTTCAGTGTCTACGTCCTGCAGAGGCCACGTGGACAGGAGCCTTTTTAGGACAGCATTTTGAAAATTGAATTTAAAGAGAGCATTTTGGTTTAATTTGCTGGGTCAATTTGTTTAAATGGGCAATAATCTTGTATTTTTCCTGGTGAGACCTTGGACAGAGAGTACATTTGGGCATCATTTTTGATGCTGCTGAATATAGCACTTATGCTAATAAATGCTGGTAAACTGATAGGTTTATGTATTTTTACTCAGAATGACTGATTTTTGGCTTATGTGTTATTTGTGATTGATTACAGGTTGCCTATTCATTTTCATTCTGTCTGGGCTATGGAAAGAGAAATTACTCTTTCTCTTCACTTCCTTACTCCCCTCTGCTCTCAGCCACCTCCCCAAGAGATCAGCTCCAATCTGGGCACTGTGTGACAGTTAGCAGTTGTGACAGGCTAGCCTATTTTTGGAAGTCTGTCCCCACTCTTTCTCTGCTGGAAAAGAAAAGCAAGTTATCTTTAAAAATTAATCCATTTGGAAGAGGAGGAGAGAGCTTTAGGCAGCACTCAGCGCTCAGTGCTTGGGCTGCAGTTCTGCTAATGATGTGTTCAGCTCATGTGGCTTGGCTGGGAGAGGTTTGCACTTGGCCTGGCATGGATCACCTGCCCTCAAGCTCTGCAAAAGCCCTTCTGTGCTGCATGGAAGAGGCAGCAGAATGAAGTACAGCATGGAGCTGCATGGATGTTGTCCAGTCATGTCTTATATTTCACACATTCCTGAGCTGCTTCTGCAAACCCAGAAATACTACTGCTTGTCTCCAAGGAACAGAAACAGAAGTTCAGGATTTGGCAGTTAGGGTGGAAAGACTTTTTTTTTTTTTTTAATCTTTTATTTTGACCCTCTTTTAAGCTTGCAGACTATACAACTAGTAGAGTACATGTGTTAGATTGTACTTGCAGTTGGATAACATCCATAGCACTGCTCCATGGGAAGAGTAACTGCTGTGTGCTCAGTGATTACACCTCTTATTTTGATGTGGTGTCCTTACAATCACACTGCTACATCTCAGTGCGTTACAAACTCATCCCAAATCAGGCAGACAGTCCTGGAACTTCCTCAGGATTATCAATTAAAAAATATCAAGCAAAAGTTTTCTGGTAGGGAAAGGTATGGCAGCAGAATTACGTTGTCAGTGGATGGTTTATATTGTATCAAGAAAGCAAGAACTTAAAGTACATAAAACTATGACCAAAATAGCTTTTATATTCTCATTCTATGTTGTCTGTGTCCCTAACGCTGAGGAGCACACTGGGCAGCTGATGTTAGGGCTGATCTCCTAAAGCACTATTATTTTGTTTTCTCATAGGTGGTTATTATTGGAACTTTAAAAATAGACTCTGCTGTCTGTCTAATCTATTCATTTAATCTTGTTCTTGATGCTTCACTTTTTTTTCCCCTTGTATATGATGTGAATACCTCTGTGCCCACACTTGGTGCTCCTGTCATCGCTATGCAATATCAGAGCACCTTTCCCTGGAAAGGCAGTGCTGAGTCATCTTCAGAAGGTGCTCCTGCTCCCCACATCAGCTTGGTATGCAAGGAATTAAGTATTCAAAATACCATTTATGTAGGGACCCCAAAAGGAGTGGGGGAACACTTGGCCCTTCAGGGCTGATCCCATATTTTCAAGGTCTGTGGAAGTTGTGTTTTTCAAGGCTCCCAAACCACAAGGCACACATTTAAAATGTTAGTGAGCTCATGAGGCAGAAGCCATAAAAATCTATAAAATAAAGTACCTCTGGAGGCAGGACTGTCATACCTAATTACAGTGCTCTGTTTACATGGGACATCCAACCCTGGGGCACCCAAAATGCTGGTGCAGGCCCAGAGGAGGCCACAAAGTTCATGAGAGGGTTTGAGCAACTCTGCTATGGAGACAGGCTGAGAGAGTTGGGTCTGCTCGGTCTGGAGAAGGCTCCAGGGAGACCTTGGAGGTCACTCCCAGTCCCTAAAGGGGCTCCAAGAGAGCTGGAGAGGGGCTTTGGACAAGAGCATGCCCAAAGGGAGCAAGGGGGAATGGCTTTAAACTGTAAGAGGGTACCAATCAATATCCAATATTCAGTCCAGACATGATTGGATACCAGGAGGAAATTCTTTGCTGTGAGTGTAGTGAGGCCCTGGCACAGGTTGCCCAGAGAAGCTGTGGCTGCCCCATCCCTGGAAGTGTTCAGGGCCAGGCTGGATGGGGCTTTGGGCAACCTGGTATAGTGGAAGGTGTCCCTGCCCATGGCAGGAACTCAATGATCTTGAAGGTCCCAACCCAGTCTATTCTGTGTTTTTGTGGTTTCCTGTATGTAGCTTTTCCTTTGTCCCCATGTAAGGATCATGGTAATACTCAGTGTCTCCTTTTGTTCTCTACACCAGCTGAAGCTCAAAATGTACATCAGCTTGTCTGGGTGGAAGGGGTTAAATTGAAAGTGATGCAGTGCATTAACTTAAAGCTACAGCAAAGCACATATTGATTCCTCCAAAAGAAATATATCCATATTTTACACTTTTTAATCCTTTAGGTTTGAGAGTTTCCTGAAGAATATAGCTCATCTGATTATATTCTTACCAAAAGGCTTTTCTTTTATTATTGTGTTACTTAAAATTCCCACTTCTGTCTCATCTCTGTGTTCAGTGCCAGAGAGAGAAGCCCCTGAGTGTGCAGGTAGACACCCCACATTTATACTGTTTCCTGTCAGCCAGTGGAATGCACATGCACACTCCAGAAATTCATACTGACACAACCCGCAGAAAAAGGTCCACATGTCTGTACATCCCTGGTGTGAACCCTACACGAGCTGAGGTGTGAACTACACACAGGTAATTCTGTGGATTTTGGGGAAATTTTATCATAACAGGTGTTTCATACCTATTGCAGTAACCTTGGATGTAGTTGACCTTTAAGGTCCCTTCCAACCCAAACTTTTTGATGTTCGTGTAGAACAGAAAAGTTTCATTGTGGAAGATAAAGAAATGGGGGAGGAGAAACAGTTTTCAGGATCATTTCTGATACATGTATGTATGTATGTATGTATGTATGTATGTATGTATGTATGTATTACCTCTTGTTTTACAAGGTAGATCAGTAAGGGGCAGCTTTCTTTAGGTTTAAATTCCTTCTGCATGATTTGGTGCATGGAGGAAAAATGTTTCCTAATTCTACCCCTCATGTCATTTCTAGAAGATTAAGCATAATTAGGCCTGTAAATTAATGATCACTTTTTTTGTATCCATCACTGATAGGATGCATCATTTTTAAATACTTACTTAAAGTACATGTGAACTAGCAAAGTAATGAATGGGCTGTGCTTCTGGACTTTGTCTTTTCATATGCTAAGTAGTAATAGTTAATCAGCATTGGTATGTGGTGCAACATCAGATCATCAGACCAAAAACATCCATCTGCCTCTCTTGAAGTGAATCATCATTGTTGCATCCTTGCTCAGTGTCTTCTGTAGAAGAAAAATGAAACAAGCATCTTTTAGCCTTCAGAGTGTTTGCTTGCCTACTGTAAATGAATATTTGAGAGGAGGGGGAAAGGAAGAGAAGCAATACACATTTGTATTTGTATAAGGCTGGAGGATCTCTAACATTTTCTCTGCATCCTTTCTATCAGTCCATCAGGAGCAGATGTGCTTCTCCACACATTGGCTTGCATGGACATGTGGGGAAATCTCTGTTCCTAGAAGTTTTACACTGCTCTGAATTTTATCTTTAGTGAGAGACTCCAGTCATCTAATCTTTCTAGTTTTGTTTTTGTTTGTTTGTAAAATATTAATTAATTTAGTGTAATTGCATGTATTTCAGTTGATAACTTCATGTGCACAATGACCAGAAAATAATTTCTTCCTTTTTGGCTGTAACTGTAGATTTTATCTCTATCTGCTTTTCTCCAAATGTTTCCAGAAAGAATGATCTAGATTTCCTAAATAAGCTGTGTGACTATAAAGTATCATGACAAATTTCAAGGCAGTCTATGTTTGGACACACAGAGCAAGTCCTGGGAAGTTGCTCTGATCTATTTCCATGTTTAAACTATTGTTCTTGACTTTAAAAAATCATTCTTCCTGTGAGTTGAGGGCTTTTCCTTCACCATTCTAGTTGCTTTGAGAATGAGTGCTTTTTTGTATCTCCTTTTTTTTCTGTGATCAGAGTATTTCTTTAATTTTGTAAATAATTATTTAAGACAGATGATTAAAATAGTATTGGCTCTGTATTAGACAATGGCTAATTAAACCTATCATGAGCTGCAAGAAGTTGCAACAACTGTTGCATGTTGGCTGTCTATCTGTAAGAAAAATCTAGCCAAATTGTGGCTTTTTTTTTATTGGAGGATCATCGTGCTTTGTCTAGTCTGATTTGAGTGCCCAACAGCATTGATTGGCAGCCTGGGTGGAGTTTCCAAAGACTGTTCTGGGTTGTTACTGCTGTAGAAGTGTTCCAATTGTACATAAGACGTTTGTTAAAAGTCAATAAAAACTTACCCATATAAAGATTATGTGAAGCAGTATTTTGTGTGTTGTTAAGGTGCTGAAAAGATGTTTTGTATCTATTGTATATCAGTAGACCCCACCTGGAGCAAGGCATCCAGCTGGAGGGCCTCCGTCGTGAAAAGGACATTGACCTGTTGTAGCAGGTGCAGTGGAGTCCACGAGGATGCTCAGAGGGCTGGAGCCCCTCTGCTGTGAGGACAGACTCAGAGTTGGGGCTCAGCCTGGAGAAGGCTCTGAGGACACCTTAGGACACCTTCCAGTACCTAAAGGAGCAACAAGAAAGCTGGAGAGGGACTTTGGATGAGGCCATGGAGTGATAGGACAAAGGGGATGGCTTCAAACTGACAGAGGGCAGGGTTTAAACGGGATATTAGGAAGAAATTCTTCTCTGTGAGGGTGGTGAGGCCCTGGCACAGGTTGCCCAGAGAAGCTGTGGATGTCCCATCCCTGAGAGTGTTCAAGGCCAGGCTGAATGGGGCTTGGAGCAACCTGGGATAGTGGAAGGTGTCCCTGCCCATGGTAGGGGGCTGGAACTTGATTGTCTTGAAGGTCCCTTCCAACACAGACCATTTTATGATTCTATGAAATTATGCATGTGCTGGGTTGGCCACAGAAGACCACAGTCAACTTGATTAAATAACTGAGAAAAAGTCATTTGAGAAATCTCCTAACCAACTCACACAACCTCCTAGAGGAAGTTTTGGAAATGTTGGAGAACAAGGAGGCAAAGCACTTATGTAAGGATGCAAGTTGGAGTTGATCATTTTGAGATCCATGGAAATAGATGTGTAATGTGCCTCTGCACTCAGCTGAGGATGTGTGACTGTCACTTGGAGCAAGCGAGAAAGTCTCCCCAAGGCATCTGGCAGAAGTTGTCTGGTTCTTCCTCTCCCTCCCACCTCCCCTGGGCTCCAGCAGTGTCTCCTGTTGGAGTTCCTTCAGTGTATTTTGCCATAACAACTGCAGGTCTGTTCTCTGTCATTTCCACTACTTGGAGCCAGAACCAGGGAGTTCATGGTGCATTTGAAAACAAAGAGGAAATCTTGGTTTTGCCAGCCTGAGGTTGATTCTCCCTTTCGCCAAAACTTATTTCTGTCCCCATCCATGTTCATCTGGTTTTAGTGTTAAATACTACTCTTGTTCTCTTCATTTACTGTAATCTCATTTAGATATAAGGCATTGTCTCTGTATTTTTTTTCCTAATTCTACTGTTTCAGTCACTTTCTAAGGGCTATTTATGTATATTATGGTAATTCTGCAAGTTATGGGTGTCACTGAAATTCCAAATCATTCCAAGTGCTTCCATGTGGCCACCTTGGCTTTAGCACTTAGTTAATCAGGAGAGGAAGGGGTTCAGATGGATTTTTTTTCTCCATATGAACATCCATGATTGTCCTTTTCTCTATAACTTCAGCATCCTCATACTGTACTCTGGCAATTATCGGATTGCAAAAAAATGTTTCTCTTTATAGATTTGGTCATTATACTTCTTTCTCTTTGATTACCAGCAGGAAAAGCAGATCAGTGTCAAGGAGCTTCCATAATGTTTGCAATAATACCGAATAAATCAGTATCTGGTGTAATGAAACAAGAATACATCCATTAGGATGGTGAATTATGGCAGTGTCTCTGATGTTGTTTAGTGTTTCTGTGTTCCAGCCCTTCAGAAGACTGAGATGACGTTGACTGACAAAAATTTTGTAAAAGAAATGGTTCGTGTGATTTTTTTTTTTGCCTGGGAGTCCAGGTAAAGAGTCCTGTTTGTTTTTTGTTTCAACAGAGTAAACCAGGGCGCTTTATGCTACAATCTAAAGCCCACTATGAGGGCAGTTAGTTTTTATTTATCTTATACCTACAAGGAATACTCCGTATCATCCCTCTCCTTGATTAAAACACTTCCATATTTACATTTCCAGCAAGCACATCAAAACAGGAATGAAAGCACTGATTTCTAATAGCCAAATATCTCAATGCTAATGTGCTTTGTTCTCCTGCTCTACAGAATAATAGTTATGAAAACTAAAATGACACTGTCACACTTGCATATTCATGTGCAGAGAGCTGACTCTGTTTATTTCAGCTGGAGTTATCAGATAAGAATAGTAATAATAATGACAATAATAGTAAAACAAGCTGATTTTTCCCAGTTCTACTTAGAAAGGAGCTTTATGCCACTCTTCAAAGTGTGCTCATGGCTCTGTTTTCTATGGAGTTTTTTTGCTGAGTTGTGTGGCAAAGTGTCTTTTCTGCTTTTATTTCCTGGGACCCTAGAAGGCAGTTCACCAAAGACAGCCAACTAATGCCTGTGCATCATCATCATGAGGCTTTATAACCCTCCTGAAAGGGCTGTGCTGGATTGTTGGAAACACACTCTTTTGTTCCCTTTGATGCAGTTGCCTGTACTACATCCATCATGGCATCTCATTTTATAAACACTGTTGGTGTTCTTGCCATGTTTCCAAAAAATAAAAAATGGATTTGAGGAAATACAGGAGCTAGTTAAGTGAATAATTCATTAACATGATATGTTTCTTTTAGCAAAGGCAAAGCTGTTCAGCATGTTGAGAGCGTGGCCAGTGATTCTTTAGTCCTCAGATGCTGTTGTATCTGAGGAATGGATTTCTTATCCCCAAAGTAAGTATTTGGAGATAATTTGGGTGTCTGCAGATCCCTTGGAGGCATTAAGAACTGTAGGGATGTGTTAAGTAACTGATGTTGATGGCACTGGTGGGATCTTTGCTGTTGGTGATGCTCTGTGAGGAGATGATAACACAGGTTCAGTTTTAGATCAGTTTTAGATCCTGGGTTGATCACGGAGCAGCAGCTTTTGGAGGAGAGAAGAATTGATGTGCTAAGCATGGCACTGTGGATTCCTAGCATGGAAAGCCATTCCTAGGCTGTTAGTCTAGGAATGCTTTTCCAAGCAGAGTCTGCTTCTCATCTCCAGTGTCCTTCATGCAGTGTACTTTTATTAGATATTCAAGTAACAGGGCAAAGGATATCCCAGCCCTGCTAATTTGTACTCTGATCTTTCAAACCCTTTCTTACATCCTTATGTTTATTCATGTGGATTGTTCATTTGACTAGACTTGTTGTAGAATAGGAGATGCATAAATAGTGCATTTTGAGCATGTTATGCCAAGTTAAGGGAGATAAGGGAAAGTGTGTCTGTGTCATTGCAGACTCATTTATTTCAGGGTGTACTGTACAGAACATACCAGCATGTTCTACAACACAATTTATCCTTGTGCTGCTGGTGGTACAGAGGAGTGAATAAAATACATTGTTATAATAAATCATATTAATATTGAATAGAATAGCATAAGGATCTTGTTATAGATACTGTGGCTGCAATATAACCCAGGGCAATATGGGAATAAGTAACATTTATTACTAAGTGCAATTTTTATGCTGCTTTGAAAGTGACAAACATTTGACATGTTCAGTTAATAGGTTTAATTAAAATTCAAGATTCATTATGGAGATGAGTAACTCTCCGTCATTACCTTTGTAGGAACAAAAGATACATTTCAAGAAAGAAAATATGATTAACCCAGTAACATGTATCAGAAGAATTGCAAATACTCCCTTACAAGAGCATGGATTATGAATATTAAATTCTGCCTCCCCCAGCAAAAAGGGAATGAGATTCAAAGCAAATTGGGTTTGCAGAGCTGCTGGATTTCAAAAAAGTGATTTTAAAATAACTGTAAATGCTCTTGTCAAAGAGGTGAACTGTTGCTTCAGACAGATCAGAGAAGATTAGAACAGGGGAAAGTGTTAGAGTCTTGCTGTAAATTTTAACATATTATTGAAGAATAACTCAGGTGTAAAGCATTGAATGTGGGATTAGTTCCCTGGCTTTAAGTTTTTGAATATTCATCCTATAGTAATATAAAGAAACTTGTAAGAGGGTATTAGACAACTATCCCAATTCTTCTACTGTTTCCAAGAAAGTGGCAACACCAACTGATGCATTGTAATATGTTATATTTATAGGTCAATTTAGCAGCTTTTCCTATTAAGTCTTGTCAGGCTCTGTGATTTATATGGTATTTGTTCAGCATGCCTGTAGCAGATATGACTGGCTAAGTTGAAATATGTAATGTGTTAACCTCTGAGTTGAGCTAATGATAAAGTTGAATTAGGCTAATAACAGTTTAAAACAGCCATGTGTTTCCTTTCAATTTTGTAGACTTTCAATCTTAGATCTGTTGTAGCCTCATATAAAAATAGAAAACTTTATTTCTCTGTAAGTACAATGTGTTGTTCTGAAGGGTCACTTCCAGGCCTCCATCTTACAAGTAGAAGAAAAGGGGGTTTGTTTTTAATATGTTCTGAAATTCCAATTTTTTTAAAGTTGTCTTCTTCTCTTGTTTCCTTTGTCAGTCATCCATACTCAGCTAAGGTTTCTAATCAATTGCCAGATCTCACAGCTGGTTGAAAATGACCAGCAGAGTTTTTCATCTCTGCAGCATTTTCTCTTGGGTCCTTTGAATTAGCTCAAAACAAGCTTCAAGCACCACAACTCTCACACCCTTTTATGGGTTTGATGTGAAAACAAAGCAGTGCCCTACTGGGCATACAGAGAGACTCTTGAAACTTTTCTGATGAGGGAAGAGAACACATTGGCCAGGATTCAATTGTTCCCTATCAAATTTGGCAAGCAGGTTCAACTTTCGAAAGCTGCCCTCATTTGGGTGACATCTTGGGTGGTTGGTGTGTCCAGGCTTGTGTGTCCTACAGTCAAACTATTTTAAATGTTAAATACTATTGAGCACTCTTTTACAGAATGTAGTATTCTGTTTTGCTCATAAGTGACAGAATTCAGTTTTTAGGGGTGATGTTGGTGTCAATGTCATGTCTTGAAGGACAGAGTTTGTTTAATGATGTCTCATCGTTACTATTCCTTTTCTCCCACTTGTGTATTCCATCAGTTTGGGTACCAATGCCTAGGGAAACCCACATTCAAGGAGTTAATTTAGACCTTGCTCCATTCATGACAGGGAAACATGTCTGGCAATGGCGAATTATTAATGGAACTCCTGGACTTGGAGAAGGCAAGGTCAGGATCTGAAATGGTGCCTTCTGTTCCATAGGCTGAGAAAATCTTACTGCAATTAGGAAGTCCCTGCTGGTGACTCCTTCAACTGCTGTATGAATATCCAGGTGTAGAAGTCAAGCTTTTTATGTCACTGAATAAACAGTAATGACTAGAAAATGCAGAAAAGTTAGAATATCCCTTACCCTTTTTTTCTTTTCAAAAATTAATTTAAATACAAAATTGGCCCTGTTTTCATTGTCTTAATTAACAGCAATATGTTTTTTTATCCCCAATAGCTCTGCAGGCAGATTTTTATATGTAAGTCTAGACTGAACACATTTGCCAGCACCCAGTGGTCATGAAGATTGACTGTGGTGTCTGGTATAGCGGACTTAGAACAGAATTAAGTTCCCACCAAAAAAGAATCTGTTAGCTGACTCATCCAATGCCTGGAGGAAACCCCTAAAATCACACGTTTGTGCTGTGTAAATGGTGTTTGTCAAAATGTTTCTGTTGTGAGGATGTGGGGTTTTTGTGTGGACAAGGTTCCTGCTTGGGTGCCGTAGCAGAGAGCTCTGCTTTGCCATAGGCAGTGCAGTAACTTCCAGATCATGGCTGTCACAGCAGAGGCACCACTCTAGGGGGAATTTAGGTTGTTTTTCAGCTGTGAGATAGGATTGGAAGAGCCCAGGACAGTCTTCAGAGTGGAGTTTATTAGTCCTGTATTCAAATGTGTTTGTGGCTCACGTGAAAATATGCTGCAGTGTTAAGTAGTGAGTACAGCACATTTCATGGGTAAGACACTGCCTGGTGGCATGTGGCAGATTTGAGTAAAATAAAGATTGTCTCTAGCACAAATGAAAGAAAAAAGGAAATACCATAGCTGGACACAGCTATGCTGCAAGTTAATCTTGTGTGTCATTGTCCCCACTTCTTTCTGATGTACATCCTTGATGTCAGGGGCTAATGGTCATTCGCTGTCCTTTATCTCATCAGACCATTTCAAATGGTTTCCCATTTTGGCAGCAGTGATTTGGAAGTCACTCAGTTATTTCTCATTGGGGTACAAAATCCAATTGGGAAAATCTGATGGATTTACTCTCAGAAAATTTACTCTTGTTATTTTAGGCCAAAAAAAGCCCTTTCAGTTGTTTCTTTGAGAAATATAGGTCCTAGATTTGCATCATGGAAAGACACCAGCTTAAGAAAATGTCTGCTGCTAACTCTATACAGGATCACCTCATTGGCTTCACTGAGACCTTCCCAATCCAATGGTGAAAATGTCCTTATAGAAGATTCATCACTTTCTGCAACCCTGGTAGGATCTGCTTTCTCAATGCCTTTCAATATGAGGCCAATTCTTAACTCATGGGATCACTATCACTGCTCTGTTTTACTTTAGTATGTGAGAAAGGGCTTTAGATGACTGTGGTAGGCAGCCATGGTAGCTGGTCTAACCCAAAAGGATTATCTCTTCTAGAAAGCTTACTCACACCAAAGAAATTATTTATTCCTAAAGTTTAGAGGCCCAGCTGTTGTTGGAAGCTGTCACCTGATGCTGGAAGTTCAGCAGGAGAAAATACAAAAAGGAAAAATATGGAGTTCTTCATCTGCAGATATATTTAACATAATAGTGAGTTTTGGGGAAGAAATAGAAAACTTCCATGTTTTTCAGTGTAGACAGTTCGAGGCTGAACAGGAGAGATTGCAAGGTCACATGGTTAGAGGCAAACATTTATGTGGGAGACAAATGATAGCTTTTATGCATTTCTTTACTGTTGA
The DNA here is from genome assembly GCA_024734555.1 of Trochalopteron elliotii. Lineage (NCBI taxonomy): Eukaryota > Metazoa > Chordata > Aves > Passeriformes > Leiothrichidae > Trochalopteron > Trochalopteron elliotii. Next base: position 641,645 of record JANPWX010000063.1, on the reverse strand, counting down.
TACTTTTTGTGTTAGGTAACAAATGCATTTAAACCCCAGGCACGTTTGGATGTTTTCCAAAGTGCCTTAAAACACAGAGCAGGGCTGAATTTCAGTCTTTGCAACACCAGAGACTGGGAAGTTGGCTGCTCTCAGAGATGGAACTGACGTCTGCTTTTAGCTCTGAGGATTTCTTAGAACACAGAAAGTTTTCAGAAAGAGAAGAAGCTCATCCCTTCTACATTTGAAAAGTTCATAGTCTAGAAGCAAGTAAAAATAATCATTGGTCTGTGCATTTCAGTCCCTCAAAAGGGGGTCAGCAGAGGTCTCTTTCATATTTATTTCTCATTTGTCTTTGGAAAACACAGAAAAAATTGGGATATTGTATATTTTTCTTAGTAAGATTTCTTATACTTTACCGGGGAGGTTTGGACCCAAAAGAGCCAGATCATACCACCCTTAAAATTGTTATTTAGTAGGAGAAGATCACAATTTCTCATATTTAGGCAGGGAAGTGAAGGCATATTGAAAAATAACTGGGGTTTCATTTATTTTCTAGACAGAGTGATCTGAATTTTTCAGACCTGAGATGCCCTTTTGCCCCTTTTGTTCTCTGTCTGGTGCCTACCTATAAATAACAAGCCCTTTCCTGCATTTTACTGCTGAACTTCTCAGTAGCATCCCCTGTGTCTGGGCTTGTGGGATGTCACATATCAGAAAGTCTCGCCCTGACCCTCCTGTGTTTCCATCCAGCAGGTGTAAGGCCTTCATACAAATCAAAAACAGGTGCCCATAAGTGACACTGAGAAATAAACATTATCTTAGAGCACTTCAATTCTTCCCTTCAGCTTGTTGGGGTGTAGAAAGAGCAGCCACACCAAAAGCTGTTTTAATGAGACCAGAGGTGCCCCCAACCCAGTATCCCTCTTCTGACAGTGGCCAGTAGCATTAAGGCTTTTTAGGGAATAAAATGTCAAGTCTAGAGCAACACTTTACCAAATGAGTACTCTTCTAGTTTTGGAAAACTGCGTCCTGGGCACTATTTGAGCCAGAGGCTGGATCCACAGCTTTGTGTTTATTAGGTCATGGTGAACTTTCTCAGATGGATTTATCTAATTAGTCTTTGAAACCACTTGTATTTTTCAGTGCCTGTATCACAGGGAGTGATTTTTTAATGCATATTTTAAGGCAGCTTAAAGGAGCTCCTATGATTACCTGCAGTTGTGGTTATTTTTGTTTACTGTAAATCCTTTTCTAAGTGCATAAATCCAATTAGTATAGCTTTTATTCTATCTGTTGGCATTTTAGTAAGCATTTCTGCATCAACATTTTTATCAACAGATTTATATAACAAGATGTTTTTCCAGTTCCTGTGTACAGCTCTCCTTAGTCGTGGGAGAAGGAAATGTTTTTACTTGCTAGATTTTATAAAATAAACTTACTAATAAACGTTTTAAGCTTTTTTAAGGCATTTAAAATTCAGATATGAGCTCATGTATAATTGGATTATCCAGCCTTATCCTCTCACCTTCTTGTTTTTACTGAAGCTGGTGTCAATCCATAGCAGGGTTAGTTGTCTTTTATGTGAAGATGTATCAGTTCCACATAATCCTTTGTAAAACATGTCCAGAAACTTTTACTGTTTGTTCTGAACTAGTTATCAGATATTTCTTGCTATTCCTAATGAACTGAATCACCTAATTTTTCCCTTAAACTTAGCATCCTGCTGTTTTCTTTGCCTTGTCTTTTGCTGTTTCTTCCTCCTCTATTTTCATTGTAAAGCTTTAGATCTCCTTGTGTTTAAATTCCAGGGATAATGAGATTTTTGTCAGATAGCATTCAGTACCTGAGTTTTAGGATTGTAAGCTTTATCAATTAAGGGTACTTTTCATCATAGCCATGCTGGTAGCCAGTTCTGGGATTTATGTATTTCTTCTTTATCCTTTTCTTCCAGTTCTGAGAAATCTTTCATAATTTTAAGGGGCTGCATCTCTAAGACTAGTGCTTGTTTTTTATTTCCAGCCTCTTCACCCTAAATTGGTGGGTGATGTTGTATCTACAATGTTCAGTGTATTTCTTAGCAGCCAGAAGGGAATAATGGGCTTACTTTAATATTTAATAGGCTGTCTCATTTGGAAGCCTTAAAACACACAGCTTCTCTTCTTCTCCATGCTCTCTGTGGGACACCTTTTTTTTTTTTTCTTGTTTTTACAATAATCTTTATTTTACTGCTCTTGTCTTAGGTGTAGCTTGTAAAATGCATTTATCTCTAGAGAGCCTGTACTTGGAGTGCCTCTTTGATTCAGTTCTGGAGACTGAATTTCTGATCTCAGCTCCTCAGGAGCCTCTCCCCTTGTAAAGGCTATTTTTTGTCTCCTCTATATTTTCTGTTTCCCATTTGAGCAACCTTATTTTATTTGCCAAATCCCACGTGGTATCCAGAGCTGTGAACCTTCCTGGGAATTTCTTTTGGGAAATAGCACTGGTAATTCCTGCCTTCCATGGAGTATCTGTTTCATAACCAGAGGAGTACAGGTAGGGAGTGAACAGGGACTGGTTTTTTTGGAAAATTTTGACTTCTCCCCCTTCAAACTCTGGCATCAAGCAGTGGCACTCTAGACTCCTGGTCTCTTTAGTGTTCCTCTTCCTTTTTATATTTTTAGCAATCTAAACATAAAGGCAAATTCAGAAATTAAAAAAACTATTTGGATGCAACTAACAGGTGATGAATACCAGAGAGTGTGTCTTACAGACTTTAAAGTACCTGAACTTACTTTTAAATTGCCAATCCATGCTGCCAATGTTCCTTAATATCATAATATATATCCTTATAAACCCCAAAGGAAATTGTAAAACTTATGCAGGTAATGATTTCTCCACAGGAGAAAAATACAGTTTTAAGTATACACAATTTGTTCTTGTTATAAAGCACTGGCTTTAAGATTGGATTTAAGATTAACAGATGTGTTAAGTGTTTCAAATTTTTTTATATTTGTTTATATACAATTTGTCTGGAAATTGCTGAGCTTTTCCTGTAATGAAAAGTCCTTTAATGGAAAACCTTGCAGCAGTAGATACTCTTCAGCTCCATTTGTGGAAAACTGAAGGAGGATAAAAGAGAGACTATAAGAACAAAAGTGAGGAGGAGATAAAAGTTGTGGGCCTGGTGGCTTCAAGAAGGAGCAAAGGGCCACAAGAGGGAATAAAATCCAAGACACAAAGGAAGGATGAAGAGCCAAGAACATGCACATGCTGTTTTTAGAGGTGACACATTGGCTGGAGGGGATGACTCTGTACAGTAATAGCTTGGGTAGCTTGGGAGGACGGGAAGGGTATTTCCAGACTATCAGACTAGAAAGGTAATTTTAACAGCAGAGGTGAGAACTTACATAGGCAAACATTTTGCAGGTGGGAGAGTGAAATGAGAGAGAAATCAAACAAGTGCTCTGAGAGGAGGTGAAAGTTTACCCAAACTTATAATCACAGTATCACCCCATCCCACAGCAGAGAATGAGGCTTTTCAGTCACATCAAATACTATTTCCTCCATCAGGTTTTGATTTTTTCTACCAAAGTAAGTGTATGCTGTGCTTCCAGCTGGAGGGGACTGACATATGGTGTTGTTTAATAATTGAATTTATTTTAGAGCATCGTGTAACATAATTGCCCTGGAAGTGCTGTGCACATTGCAGAGCTGGTTCTGAGAATGGAGAGCAGCACTCGTGTCGTGCCTGTAACGGTGCTGGGGTGGTGGAGCAGAGCTGTGAACCATCAACAAGTCAGATCAGTGATCTTCAGTGATGGGAGTGATTCTGGAGCTGCTGAAATCTGGGGAGGTGAGAGATTTCTCCTGGCTCTCTCTCTGCTGCTCTTGTCAGCTGGTTGTGACCATTTGCCAGTCACGATGAGACCAAGTTAAGGCACCTGATTGTCACTGGCTGTGAATGCAATAAATAAATAAATACCCAAGGACTTGCTCTTCCTGACTCCTTTTGGTCCATTAGTACATTCATTGGTGAAAATAGAGAAAAAATTGGTGTTTACTCTGTTTACCCTTCCTGTACCTACAAATTTTTCAGTGTGCTTTTACTTAGGCTCCTTTTGCCCTGGCATCCTGCATTTGACAGGGCTGGAGTTACTTTATTAATATATTTTTTTAAATTTTCATTCTGCCTCTTCATAAGATTGAATGTGAGCCAGAAGCAGCAGGATTGATATTCTGCCTTGGTTAGATATAAATTTTTTATCATATTAGTAATTTTCTTTGTCATATTGGTTTTCTCTTCCAGTACAAGGCGTTCAGATGTTTATTTTCCTTTTGATCTGAAATAAATTATAATTTAATAGATGCAAATAGTTGCATAAAAACAACATTAGGACTGAGGGGAAAAACTAAGAAATTATTAATATAGAGGTAAAGATGCTGGGTTTTTTCCTCCTGTTCCCACAGGGTACCAAAATAGACATTCCATTTTAGATTCTGCTTTGGTATTTTGCCATGCAGGAAATTTCCCTGTGGAAGTGATGACAATATGGTTCTTCCTCACACTGGTCTGAACCAGGCAAGGATGTTATTCCGTTTGTCAAATGGTTTCCCACCCTCTTGAATTCATGCTTTTTTTATTATGGCACAGTATATAATCTATTGTATTTTATTACCTATTATTAATGCTATTAGCTGCAGCAAACAATTTCATTTGTAGCCTTCTGCATGGTGCTCATAGCTCCTTAAAAAAGTAAATGAGCTCTTTTAGGGACCATAATGGAGGAAGTTGTTTTGCTTGTACCATTCATCTTTGGGTCTTTAGAGCCTCCATTAGTTTTCCTGGCATTCTTGGTTGCTAGTTCTTCTCATTTAGAGGGAAATTCCTACCTGTCTTTGAAACAGTTAAATCATTATTTCTAGATAATGATTCAGCTCTGCAGTGTGTTTTTGCATTTCTGAATTACACCTGGAATTGCACTTACTTTGGGGGAAAAACTGTCCTTTTGCTGAGCCCTCTCAGGAAAGTGTTTTTGCCAGCAGATGTTTCAGGAGGCAAAGCCAGAAAATCAAAGACATCAGTCCATTTTGAGCTATTAACCCTGTGCCACAGTGGCTTATTTTAGCTTTTTGCTGATAGAAGAGGCAAATAAGAGAACCAGAGTAGCTGGCTCCTGCTGAGGATCACCCTTTCCATCCCTGCCTTCCATTTCCTTCAGGAGAAAATGAGAAGGGCAGTATGGAATATAGTATCTATATATGTAAAGATCTCTCCAGCAATCACAAATCATACAATTGATCAGCCTTAAAGGGGATAATAGGAGCTGTGAGGATGTACTATTTTGGGGAGGAAGGGAGTTCAACCCTGTGTCTGTGAGACTTGCCATGGCTCTTACCTGTCTGGTCAGGCTTTATTTCTTTATACAAATTTAGTGTTCGAGGCCATTAGAGCTCCTTTAGAAAGCTGAATCTCAAGCATCTTTTAGGAGAGATTCATCTGTGACCCTTTGGAAAGGGAAGACCATAAACTTTATCTCCAGGAAACCTGTGGGGGAGATTCGTGTCCAAACTCAAGGGACTGGGGTTTCAATAGGAGAAAGAAATTAAATTATATGTCCTGGGAAGTACAAGAGGTCAGAGAAGAAGAAGATATAATGTTACCTGTTGGTGGTAATGTCTGTGAATCATGGACAAACTCCCCAAGGAAACATTCATAAATCTGAGCAACTTCCCTGTTGAATTTGTTTTAAGCCAAACTTCTGGGTTGGTGTTCGGCCTCTTTGTACCATGAACAGCAGCAAAGTCACTTCACTTGGTATATAAGAACCTGAAATCTCAGATTATCTTTGCAGAAATGATAAATGTTCCTGCCTGATATTTTCCCACTGATCTGCATGGCTCCATGAAATCCATAAAAGAGGGAAGGCCATGCCTGCAATTTCTTACTTCCTGGCCTGCCTAGAGTTTGCGTAAACTTTCCATTTCTAGCCAACAGCAAAAAAACACTAAAAAAACCCTCAAAACCAATCCACCATTTGGCATCAGAGGTGCAAAGCAGGCTTAGTGGAAGAAAGGCTGCTATAGGCTATGGAAATGAACTAACAAATCAACAAATTTATTCCATTCAAAACAGGGTTTGTGATTTGAGTAGTTTAGGAGAAAGCAAATAGCAACCTTGCATTCATTAGAGAGACTCATTTGTTTGTATAAACATCCAAGAAAAATTATATGTATTTTTTAAATTATCTCAGGTGATATTTGGTGAAAGGAAGATGTATTCAAACAGCATCAGTAAGATTCATGTTACCCTCTGTAGTGGTCCACAACTTATCCTGTTGTATGAGGCTGCCTTTAATACTGGAAGTGTAGCAAGAGGCACTGGCAAGGTTTGAGTTGCTTGGCCTGTGTTGTTGTCTGGATCAGGGTGTCTGTGTCCCCTGTCAGCCTTCAGTGGAGCAGAGGAAGGTGTGAACCTGCTGAAACCCAGCTACATTTGCTCAGCTGAATTCTGCCTTAATTACTTCCTGTATTAAGGAACCAAATTTGTTTGGGTTTTTTTCTCCCCAGCTCTGTGAGTTGCAGAATTCAGCACTGGAACAATTCCAGCCATGCAGTGTGCTTTAGGGTGGCATGGTGATGAAATCTTTATAGTTATTAAGGAGTCAAGTAAGGTTTGCACTAACTACCAATCCAAATGTTGCTTTACGTCCTGCTAACAGCCACTGGCGTGTGTTCCCTCCCAGAGCAGTACTGGTATATACATATTTAAATGTTGAAGGGAGTGTGGAAGCACTGTGCATATAAACTATAAATGAGATGAGATCGGTAATACCAAAAGGTGATACCATTTGAAGAACTCTTCTTAAATAGTTACTTTATGCACTGAAGTAATTTAGGGAATGTTTATTGTCTCATATAAAATTTCACACTGGAATTTGCTTCTGGGAGTCCTGGAACACTCTGTAATATTCCTAAATGTGTCTGAGGGCAGGATTTAAGGGGCACACGAACTGCTAAACACTGAAATATGAGCAAGACCTTGATTCATTGAGTAGAGGAAGAGCAGAACACACATTATATTCATGAAGTTACTAAAACTCCAGCATGCAGCATTTAAAGGATATTTGAAGGATGCAGGTTAGTTTTACTGGATCAGACCCAAACCAGATGGGATGTTTAATACACAAAATTGAGAGGAGGAACAGCTTCAGAGTGTGTCTTGAAATCTGACAGCTCAACTACTGTAGTTTGCCCCTGGAATATTAAAACATCGATTTGTTTTCTGAAAATATGAAAATAAATGAAACTGGCTGCTAAACTGTTCTTGTTTGTTTGCTTTTCTCTGTTCCCTTGATCTTTGGAGGTGTTGGAGTTGAGTAACTTTCTTTATGATATTTTATTTTAAATTGTACCCCAGAAATCAGATGCTACTCAGATAAAGAGAGATCATTTTTGAAACAAATGAGGTCTCCTGAGCTGAAGGCTCTGTTGACAACTCTGTAGGGCTCTGTCTAGAAAATTGCAAAAGGTAGCAGTAGTGCATTATACTAAATTTCTGTAAATTTAGTAACAATTTTCCTTCATTTCCCCTGCAATACCTACTTTCTTCTGTTACAGGTTTGCTTGTTCAGTAGTATGGACCATAAATTTTTATGTGATGCAAAGGAATGTAATTTAAAGCCAAAGGAAAAAGGAAAATTCTGTATGTTAAGCCTTCTTGTAAGAAAAGTTGTGCCTGTCCCATCACTGCAGGGCCTTTGTCACTATTTCAGAAAAAAAATGGGAAAATATGGACCAATCCTTTTCTATTCCATAAGTTTGAACTCCTCAGTGTATTTCCTACCCCAAAATGAAATATTCAACTGAAACTGCCTCAGCTTCATAACTTCCTTCTCTTGTTTCCAGTTGACTGCTTATTCTGGAATTCTTTACTCCTCTCACTAGGCTTGAATATCTTTCATGACACATTCAGCCACCAGACAATTCAGGCAAAATATCACCTGAAATTATGCATCCAGAAACTAAGAAAAAACCCCCACACATAAAATCAACAACCCTAACCCCCTTTATTCTATGTATTTAGAAATGATTGAGCTCCTTCTAAATGGACAATATTCAAGTTGCCTTTCCATGGGATACTCCACATTCTTGCGGCTGTGGGAGGGATTCTTGCACATCTTGAGCAAGAAGTTGTGTGATTTAACAGAGGTTTTTTCTCCTTAGTTCCCAAGATTTTTTTTCCTCATGAGTTGGCATGTGTCTGAGTTTTAGTAGGCTTAAAATTGCTCTCCTTTAAAGGTTCATTTGGTCAACAGCCCCTGCAATGTACACCAGCTGTAAAGTGTTCAAAGTGACTAATGGCCTCCTTCCAGCAACCTAAAATAGTGCTGCTTTTTCTGTCCACATCTCTGAATCCTGGTGAGGATTTTGGAAAGCCAGCCACTAGCCGGAGATATAAATTGTTGCTATTCAACAATGAAAATCCCATTGATATCTTCAAGCTAGACTGTATTTCCACGTGTCTGTGCCTAATGTATAGGAATAGTTTTCTAATGTTTAGAAATAGTTTTAGTTCTAATATTGGGATAATTTTTCTTTAAAAAAGAGGAAAAATAAGGAGAAACCTAAAATAAAGTATCTTTTTTGAAAGCATTAATAAGTGCTAAAGTGGGAAAGCAAATTAGAAAATACTGTCTATGAAAATGCAAAAATTGCTTATTTATTTTCCCAAACTCCTAATCAGTTAGTTATTATTTCTTATTTGTACAAGCATGGAACCTATAAATCGTGCTAATCCTGCTGAATAACTGGTGCACTGCAAGCAAAGAGACAAAAAAAGGAGATTGTGTCCAGAAATAACCATCTGTGTGAAAGATGAAAGGAAGTTACTGAATGAGCTGGGGAGGACACAAGAAAAACCAGGAGATGCTGTGGCTCACCACGATAGGCAGTGATCTCTAACATGCCAACAGCACCACCCTTGTGAAGCCAAGGAAATGCTTCAAGGAGGGGGTAAAGCAGCATAATTCTTCCAAGAGCCAATGGGCAGCATGAACAACAGATTGAAGAAAAAAGCTTGATTTAAACTCAAACAGATGGGCAATGGATGTTCTTAGATGCCTGCTAGAGGTGGGCACAGCCTCCTGGTGCAGAACGAGAGAGGAAAAGACACAGGAGGACAGACTGCAGGAGAGGCTGAGAGCAACAAAATGTGGCAGGCATTACATTTCCATACTTCTTATGTGGCAGGATGAAGTCAGAATTCGTTAAAGCCTTTTTATAGGTACGGTAGCAACACCATATGGAGTATTTCTGTCTGGCTGTAGCCACATGATAGTCTCTGAGGAGTACCATGTGCATTCAGTATGAAGTCTGTGACACTGGAACTCTAGATGTGTGTGGAAGGGATGTACACACAGAATTAAATTTATCTAGCACACGAGCAGTTATTTCCTGGGGGAGGTGTCCAGTGGGTTGACCTTGGCCAGCTGCCAGATGTCCCTCCAGCCACTGGATTGCTCCTCTACCTCAACAGGATAGGAGAGAGTAAGAGATACATCTCATGAGGTAAAATAAGAATGGGAGATCACTCACCAGTTAGCATTACAGCAAAGTTTATTAAGTGAGAGCAAGCAGGCCACATTGCCACGACTCATTAACAGATCTCTGCAGCTCCAAAAAAACACTTGTGTTTCATGTGCTGCTCTTTAACACAATGTATGAAGCCCAACTGTGACCAAATATCTGCTTTCCAAATGCCCATTCCAGGGAAGTGAGAAGCCCAGGAAGGCTTTCTTTAGTGTTGACTCTGGCTGTGTTAGGTGTGGTAAATCCCATTGGTGAATTAACTTCTAACAGTGTGGAGGAGCAGCCTTGGGCAAAATCACCCAGTCTGAATTTAGTATCTCTGAATAGACAAAATCCTGCAGCTATAAACTCAGGAATGCAAATAACACAAAACATGGGTGGTGGTTGTGTTGCTGCCATTGTTGATAAATATCAAAATACTCCAGTTCTATCAAACCAGGGAGTGTTTGCAACTCTTCATCACGTGAAGCCCAATTCAAAGCGTAAGATATAATAAGAACACTGATGCAAGTCTCAGTGCAGATTGCAGATCTGGGGCTGAAAGCATTTCCATTTTCAGTTCAGCTAATTAGTTTCCAATTGCCTCTTTCATTTCGCTGCACCCAAATGCTTATTTTCAAATCTGGGAGCAACTAACTCTATAAAATAGAAATATTTTCACTTAGCTTGTTGATTACCTGAAACATTTTTCTGGTATCAGTGAATTTAGAGCTTCTTATGAGACTGATAACCAGAGTTACCTAATTTACATGACTCCTGCAAAATGTAAACTTAAAATGTTCCAATTGGTTCTTACTGTACTGTTGTAGTCATGTTGTAAGTTCATCACTTGAAATTACCATTATAAGGCAGGACAAATACTTTGATGTCAGAAATGTTTTAGATTTGAAAGAAATTTGCATCAAGGAATGATGCAGGTTTTGCAGGCTGTCTACACCCATATGGTGTGTCACGCGTGCCTCAGTTGCATGTGTTTGATGTGTGTCTTTTAACCAGCTATCCCTTGCCAGCCCAGAATAAGAATTATTTATAAATTTGTTATGATAGACTGTGGACATTTTTATTTTTCTTAGGTGTTTGCATGCAAAGCGAGATGTTTTTTCTTAGAGGTTTACCTCACTGTCCATGTTTTCAGTTTGCCAGGCTGAGGTTGTCTATGCCCATTCTCTTCTCTGAGCTGGCCCTGTTCCTTACAAAGAAACCTTTGAGAAAATGTTAACCACCAAGATTTCATTGTTAAAGGCAGCAGACATCATGTACAGAGCATGAAATTCAGTCTTTTTCCAGTTATCTTATATAACAGCATTATGGAAATCTGGATAAAATCTGAATATGGTAATCCAAATATATATCTATCTATCTATATATATATATCCATTTTATATATACTCTTTGCACATTTTCAGTTGTAGGTTATTTTTATGTTTCCTTTTTTGTCAAGTAATATTTTTATAATAAAGATTTTAAAATGTTATGTTAAAGCTATATGGGTTCCTAACACGTGAGCAGATGTTGGTGTACTTACATCTTTAGACCATCATAGTCACATCTAGCTTGTTGATATAAAGAAAAATAGAAATAGTTTAGAAAAATTGAATGAGATTCAGAAATGTTCAGATGACTAGAAAAATGTGTTAAAAGGATTGGGAGGGAGCTCACTGTATTTGATTGTAGGAAGACAGGGATCTGGGCTCTTGATTACAATCTGTGCATATCTTTTTCGAGGAACAGAATTGGAAAATTGGAGAAAAAACCTGGCGGTGACAAAGAAACGATCCAGGAAACTGGAGTCTGAATCTGGACTTCAGACTTGAACCAGGTTGCATTTCTGAACAGAGAGAATAACTCAGTAATCACAGGGCACTCACATGAAGAGTTTAGATTTACCAGCGCTCAGCACCTGATGTTTTTCTAGAAGTTGTTCCCATGTGAACACAGATAAATAGGAGGATTCTGGTGGCATGTTTTGTAGAGGTCACGCTGCAAATTTGGAGAAAATCTTTTTTCTCCCTAAGCTGAGGCCAAGTGGGTGGGTGTGTTAGAGATGGTGCAACCTGTGGACGTGACAGCGTGATCTCTGGATGAGCTCAGCCATCCTTGGTGTCAGGTCCCCTCAGGGCTGTGATTGCTCTCTGAATTCTTGAATTTTTTGGTAATACTCCTCACACCCTAAGTCCTTTATGTGTGGTAGGCAGACTGGCAGGGACAGTTGCTGCTCCATCATGAGAAGAAGGTGAAGCTCAGTTGTTCTCCTCAGTACTCAGTAATGTTCGAGGGAAATCATTGTAGTCAGCATACCTGGGTAATGATTTTTCAAAGCTACAAGCTTTTCTGCTCCACTCTCAGGCACATGATTCATCCCGTTGCATGACTTAGATTGAAAATAAGAATGCTACAATTTGCATTTTTTTGCAGGCTGAGTTCTCCAGAGAAGGTTAAAGAAGTCCATGCTTATTGATGGCAAGAATTGTGCCTGTTATATGCCTGTGTTATTATGCCCCTGTTATATGTCAAGACCTTTTCTGTACAGATTTTGTTTCTTTGTTCTGTTTTATTTTATTTCTAAATTGAGATCTCCTTCTATACAAATCTGTACTGATCAAAGAGAATGATGTAGGATTTCTTTGGATTTTTTTTCATTCATCCCTCACTGGAGGTAGTACAATATTAGAAGAATGTTGCAAAGGGTCAGACTCTTGGTTGGTTATTGATTCCATGCTAACAGTGAACCTGCTCTCCTTAAAAAAAATGTTGTTACTCTGCATTTTATGGTTGCTGAAAACAATTCAGAGAATGGGATGAATGAAGCTGGAATATTAAATACTTAAAAGGAAGTGGTGGTGATTTAAGTCACAGGTTTCTTGTGTTGCAAGTGGACAACCTGTTAGAAGCAGAAATGTCCCTTTTGGATAGGAAAAGCTTGAGGATTCTTCCTGGTAGCCAGCACATGCATGATTATTTTTAACGTGAATAAAAGTGACTTTACAGCCTCTATTTCACATATGGCATCTCTCTTTTTGCAGACACAAACCTGTAGCAGTGGCACACACATGTAAATATATTCATATTTGTGAGTTCCTGCAAATGTAGTTTGAAATTTTTTGGTATATGAATGTAATAGAGATACTGCTACTTAAAATTGTATTAAATAGGAAAATTATTACTGACCAATGCATTGTAACAAAATACACATTTACTGATCTGTGCTGATCAGCAGAACACAAAATACTGTGTTTTCTGTACATGGTGTCATCCATTCTAAGAATACCTCAGATACCACTATGTTACAAACTCCAATATGGACTTCTAATAAACGTACACTTAAAAAAAATTTATAGCACTATTTCTACCTTCAAATCCCACATCTAGGCTAATCGTGATCAGTTTGCTACCATGGAGTTTTAAACAAGAAATACCAACTACACTCCAGAGACAAAAGGTTGACAAGTTACTGGAAAAGGGAAAATAATCTCATTGTAGAGATACAGAGGAAAAAAAAGTAAAGTTTGATCTGTCTTTTAGCACCATCTTCTTTATTTCAATCTGTAGTTGATTTCAGCAGTTCTTACCCTCTTAAAAATTGTTCTTATATGTAAATATATATTTCTCTTATAGTCTGAGTTGGATGGTGAACCCAACAGTAGGAGTTAACAATCATGTATATTAGAAGATATACACTGGAACTGAAACTGATCTTTCTGGAGATTTTATATTCTTAAATCTGGGCTTGGAAGTGCTAAGTCTTACTGATCAGCATGGGCTTATTGCATTATTTCAACAGTGGAGATAATTAAATGAATGATGACTAAAAGAGGACATTTATATGACATTCAAGTATTTAACGATGTAAACTGTCAAAGTTTTTTGTTCCAAGACTCTAAAAGCTGAATTTGCAAGCCAACCGAGTGAAGTCATTGGAATTGAATTTTTCATTAGCTTTAATGACTTTTTTCAACAGTTATTGTATGGGTCTTCTGCAAAATGCAGTAATTAAAGTACTGGTGGTAATTAGAACTTACGGAAAATAAGTGAAACCGAATTTGAGAATAATGTCTTTCTGCCACAGGACTAGAGCAAAGGCAGGTCTGCATGCTCTGTTTTCAGTTAACTTGCTTTCCTTTCTCTGGTGAAAGCCATTGGGAAACAATTTCTCAGAAATTGTCTTTGGCTTCCACCACATAGTATCTAGGGTTCTGTTGAGGGGGTTTTTGCTAGTAAAATTTGAATTTCTGTTACCAGAACAGAATGCTCTTTGTAAGCCTTGGACGTTCTGTATGAACACATCCTGCACACAGCCCCAAACATTTTGACCATTCACATTTGTGTGAAAAGGGGTAGATATCCATTTTCCCCTTGAGCCTTCATAGTC
>JANPWX010000063.1:603423-627327 GCA_024734555.1 Trochalopteron elliotii | reverse complement strand
AAGGAAAGGAAAGGAAAGGAAAGGAAAGGAAAGGAAAGGAAAGGAAAGGAAAGGAAACCTCTTGAATGTTCATATTTGTTACCAATAGGTAAGGCTTTATAAAGCCTTACCTAGTGTTCCCTTTCAAGGGTTAACTGTGAAGTGAAAAGGTATCTAACATGATTGTTGGATAGACTAAGGAAAGCTAAAGGCAGTGGAGAATTTTGTTTGTTTTCTTTCTAACATCTTGAAAAATAGATGAGATTGTCTTGGTTTTTTCATTAATATGCAGAAATTATAAATGTCTTCACTTTGGGTGAGTTCCTCAGGAAATACAGTTATTGTTTTGGTTTTTTCCTGGGTTTTGAATCATCTGTTAAAGTCACAGGACTTGTTGACAAATCAAAATCCCAAAATGTGAAGCAGAATTGTAATTTTTTGTATATCACTCCTATTTTTGCTCATGTTCTTACAAAGCACTCTTGTCTCAGGAAAGGGTATACTCATAATTAGTATTTTGACTTTTAATTTTTTTTAGTACTGTTTGGCTTCAATAATCACTGCAAACTCTTTCCTGGTTAAGTCTGTTTTGAGTTTATACTAGAAAGGGGATTTAAAGTTTGCAGATGTTCAAGTTTTGGAAGCAGGCCAGACTGGAGCTGAGCTACAAATTTGATTTTCTACCCTTTAATGGTAAAGAGATTTGAGAGTTTTACCAAGAATGCTTTACTAACAAATCGGGCTTCTCTTCAGAGAAAGCTGCCAATTAAAAAACTCCCTGAGATACTTATTTATGCATTTTGGTTCTAAAAGGCAGAAGTGATGGGCCCAAGCCACGTTTCTGCTGAAATTAAGGATATTTGCCCTTCAACAGTGTGTGACATTGTGACTGGGAGAAGCTTTTCCCCCTGCCAGTGTGTCACCAACACCCAGGAGCCCAACTCTGAAGATCTGACTCAGAGTCTACCTCAGGCAAGAGTAAATGGAGACCTTGCCTGAGGAAGGACTATTTCATATAGGAATTCCTGGAATATAATGTGATTTGTAATAAATGAAGGAAATTTGATTCCTCATGAAGTGCTGACACGCAATTCCCGTTGGCTCATCCAGGGAGAATTTATTTCTTCCTGTCTGATCTTGTCTGCAGACCCATAAAAATCCTGTTTTGTGCCACTGGCATGCTGAGGGGATGATTGCCAGCTTCTCCCTGCTGTTTGGGAAGGAATGCCTCAGTGCAGAGGAACCTTCATTAAAACACTTTATGCCGACCTGAGTGGCATTTCCGAAAACTGAGAAACTTTTGGGAAATGGGTGAAGTTACTTTTATTTAAAAATGGTACTCACTTTCTATTTAATTGGTGTTTTATGAAGAAACTTTCAAAAAAGTTTATTACCATTTTCCAGCCTCTGTTGGAAAATTCAAGGTTTTTTTTCAATGCTAGGTTTTTTGGGACCAAGGCAGAAAAATTAAAAGAGTTTCTTGCTCAGTTTTTGTCTCTCCCCCTTCCCCTGTACCAGAGGATGAAGCTGTTTCCTTTCCTTCTGGAGTACCTGATGCAGAGACAGTGCTAGTCTAGATGAGTCGTGTGTGCAATTCAGCATCTGATTTCCACAAACATGAACTTCCATGAAATTACATTACTGATGTTTCATGTACTGGAACCACAGATTCCTTCTGACAGAGGATGTAAAGATGAATGAAATTTCAGGTTTCTGAGACATATTGGCAGAAAAATTGTTACATCTTCCCATCTTAAGAAAAGGGATTTTAAAGAACCAGCTGAAAGCTCCAGTTGAGATGGTTTTGTCTGGATAACAATGGGTTCAAATCTACCTTGCAGCCTAGAGTCCTTTTAATTTATATTTTTTTAATGAATTGCTATCAGGAGGGGAAAAGAGAGTGTAAGTGGCCTTGTGGATGGTTTCCCCAGTGGAGAATGCCTTGAGCAAGCTGCCTTTGTCTGAACTGTGAACTTAGTCCACCACTGAGAGAGCAAGAAGTGGTTGCCAAGACAGAGCTAAAGCAAGAAAGGGCAAGAAAAGGGCAAGGGGTGCCTCTAAGGCTGCTTGCCCAGCTCCTCCCTATGGAGTCACTGGCATCTGTACTCAAAAGAATAGATAACAAGACAGTTTTGTGAATATCTGCTGAAAGTTATTTTGGGTAGAAAAAAAATGTACCCTGAATCCCTCCTGTTACTGTGCCCGTAGTTGAAAGAGTTTTTGGCCACCAAATTCTCAGATAAAAAAGTTTGAGATTTAATTGGAACTTCGGTTCTTTGGGATGATTTTCTCCTGTGTAAGAACAAACTGTCAAAAGTCAATGTTTGAAGTGTATGATATCTGAAAATTCTGTTTTCACTTGATATTTGGAACTGCCTTTGAGGAAAAATAGCACTGTGTACCATTTTAAATGTATAGATTTAGACCTGTAGGTTCTTAATTTGCAAGGTAAATTCACTCCACAGTTATGGTCGTGTTTAATCTATCTGCTAAATTACTGTGCTTGCTTTCAGACTGTTCCTTAGAAAGATTGTTTTGGTTTTCTGAGAGAATGATGATCGAATTTATGACTGTGTTCTCTATAGCAACATCAATTATTCCAATAAAGACCAAATAAAAAGAGCTATTTACTTGTTTTCTCAGACAAAGACTTGCTGGGACTTTCAAGTAGCTCAGACGTCTGGCTCACAGCAAGCCTCTGTAACACAATGAGTTCTCATGCTGCCTTCACATATGTGCCCACACTCTTCATTAGGGAGGTCCATGAAAAGGCAGTTGTTGATGCCCTGGAGACCAGCTTGCTATCGTGCTTTCTGTAGGCTGCTTTCCCACATAATGCACTTGGATGCAATGCAGCTCAAAATAGGAGTCAGCAGTGTTGAAAATGGCTTTGCTGTTTCATTGAGCGAGTGTTGCTTTAGCAGGAATGTGTCTTTGGTCTGCTGGACTAAAATAAATTTGTTTCTGTTGAATGTGAAAAGCTAGGAAGCTCCCTGCTGTTTATTTTACAGGAGCAGAGATTGTTGTCCTGCTATTGGAGTTTATAGTGTGCTCACACAGAATAGAGAGTCATGAGGG
The DNA here is from genome assembly GCA_024734555.1 of Trochalopteron elliotii. NCBI lineage: Eukaryota > Metazoa > Chordata > Aves > Passeriformes > Leiothrichidae > Trochalopteron > Trochalopteron elliotii. The sequence goes on along the minus strand of JANPWX010000063.1, from coordinate 624,270 downwards.
GAAGTGTTATAAAGGATGGAGGAATGTTCATTTCTGCTGATAGGCAGCAATTCTGTCCTGTATGCAAAGTGGGAAAAAGGCCTCATCCCATGCACGTTCCAAGCGTTTAAGGCTAAAGGGTAAGACAAGATCACCTCACTGATTCACTTGGGCTCTGCTAAGTTACCACTTTTGCTCCATTTATTGCACAGCTGATGATTTCATGGCATCAAACTCTCAGAAGCGAAATTTCTCAGAAATCTTTTTTAAAAACTGCAAAGAGAATTAGAATTAACATGGGATTTGGTTAGGTTTCTTCATTTTTCTAAGAAATTTAGATTTCATTATGTCTCACACTTCTGACCATGATTTCCCTTGGTCTAAAACAAGGGAAATTATCTCCCCAATTTAGTATTTTCCTTTGATTAAAACTGTGAGTAGGAACATGTTTTATGCTTTCTTTCTCTTTATCTGTGTCACTCAAAGGGCTCCATAAAGAGGCAGGTGGAGGCTGAGGTATCATATTGTACCAATGGCTTTAGATCTGCTCTGGAGCCTGCTGAGGGATGATGTTTATGGAACTCATTTTTCAGTCATGCATTGCTTACTGCTGGTAAAAGATCTTAATCCACAGTATCTTCTAAGCACTGAAGATGAAACAGAATTTGTCTGTCTTCATTATTGTCTGGAAATAGGCAGTGAAAAGTTGCAGCAAGTAGTACAATAGTGCAAAAGGAGTGGCCTGACTCTCTTTGATATCTAATGATATAAATGAGATAAAGTTTGTAAGAAGAGGTCATCTCTCTCCAAACCCCTCATTCTCATTAATATGCATTTCTGTTCCCTCATCTATAGAAAACATAATCATGAACCGAAATGACTGTTCCCTTTGAGCTTTGTCACCTCAGGCTTTACAGTGTTATTTCATTTTGGTTCTCATTTAAGAAACTACTCAAGTACTGTTTCTGAGAGAGATTTGGAATGTTAATTAGGTCCAAGAGGTCTATACTGAGGCCATCAAATTAATTTTACTTCTGTCCTATGTAGATACAAATCTCAGCTTCCTGAATTGAAAAGCCTGTTACATTATATGCAAACCATTGTGCCCTGGAACCTCTCAATGTTTATAGTAGTTATCTGCCCCAAAGAAATACTTCTGCTCATTCAGGGTGATGAGAACACCTGCTTGACAGAGGAAGGCAGCCTTGTCTTTTTGCTTCTGACTTATGTCAAAGGTCTAATTGAAGTTAAAACTGAAGTAATAAATACATTCTTATTTAAACCATAAGGCTTTTACTAGGGCTTCAGAATTCTTGGACATTAAAAGCATAATGAGTAGAGTCCAGCGTAAAAACTGCATCTGAAATACTTTACAAAGCTGAATGTTAGCAGACAGGAGGAGAATTCATGTCCTTGTTTGAAGGAGAGGGGACTTTATATCACTGGTGTTAGAAGTGCATTTGGGTCCTACAAGAGAGATGTGTGTAACATTACTTCTGCTAGAAGATCTTATGACAAGCTTGCATCTGGGTCCAAAAAGAATGAAAATTGTGATCAAAAACTCAAGGAAAGCATTGTTCATGGAAGCCAAAAAAGGTACATAAGGATGTAACCTGTTGTGTAAATGAATGAAATTATGAGTTTCAACCATTATTGCAGCTTTCCTTGTAAAGGAACTTTGGACCTTGGGGCTGTTGTGCATTTTATGAGATAGGGAGGATTAGATTTATCTTGGGACTCCTTTAGTTCACTTCTCTGCAGTGCCTTTGGCTCTGAGCTGCCTCAGATGTTCAATCATTTGTGTGCACCAGCTTGTGCCTCACGTCTCTTTCTGCCTCACATACAACTCATCAGTACCTCAAATACCCACCTAGGAAACCTAATTCATTTATAAAAGTAATGTCAGTTGGGAAGGACACATTTAAATCTTCCTAGAAATTAACTGTCCCCATCCCTGATTTGGTATTTACTAAGGGGAGATAAGCACTAATTGCTGGATGACACTGGGGGCTCTTACAGTTTAATTAATGAATGACTGTAGATGCACTGAGAACCTCTGATGAAAGATACCCAAGACATGGAAAATGTAGTTGTTTTAATGTCTTATTGCCAGGACACTTTCTTCAAATGAGTATCTCTGGGGTAATATAATTGTCACAATCGTCAATTAAAAGTCCATGTGCCTCCTCTGTAATTTTTTTCTTTTCCAATTGTCACCTCAGGAAGAAATTATTCCAGTTGCATTTTTCACAGCCAAGCTGTAAACTTTAAGTTCAGCTTAAAGGAAACTAGTAAAGGAACACAGTAAGAAAGTGTAGTTTTATGTGTAATGTTGGGAAATACAGCGTAATTGGGATTTCTCTCAGAGAGAGCAAAAACAAAGGTGCTAATCTGTAACACAAAACGAAGAGCAAAGTTTCAGCTTCTGATATTTTGAATGAGAAGGGGATTAAATAAAGCACTTTACTGAGCTGTGTACAAAGGAAGATGGGTTATTCAGTGACAGGAGATGTAAATAGGAGCTTCTCACGAGGTCTTTTTGGGCAATCGAACTGTGACTTGATTTTTTCCTCAGCAAAATTAAATTAGGGATTGACATTTTGGTTCAGAATGTTGTGATAAACATAAGTGAGTAAATTTGAATTGTTTTTGAAATATGTTTGCCAGTGAGCTGAATTTCACCATCCAGGTACTTGCAGCTGTTATTAGTATTACATCAAATAAATTTTATTTCATGTGTTTTCCTTTAATCACTCAAAACTGAGCCACTGATTTAATGTCTTTGAATTTCTACTTGGAGACATACTGGGTTTTTTTTGACTGCTATTGTTGCCTTTTTCCCAACCTGGAATGAAACTCGAGATAATTTTAGTAAGGAGGTAATATGAAAGAGGATCTTTAATGAAGTCCTTCAGGAGCAGCTACGGAAAGATGTCCACAAAAGCCCACATTCCCCCAGAGGGAGAACATTTTTATAGGTTTTTTGGAAATTAGCATAACTGATAGAAATTGTCCTCCAGTTAGGAGGACAAGTGGTAATTCAATTCCCCCCAGGCCAAGCCCCTTCTCTGGAACCCCCTTCAGCACTAGTTGTACTTTGTCCATGGGAATGTATATCAAAGATTTGTTCTTGGCCTTGGTGCCCAGGAAGAACCAAGACAAGCCACTGAGACCTTGTACTTCCCAGGACTTGGAGCTCTGGAATTTGTTTTGTCTTTCTGCTTAGGGAAAGGCCATAGAAAAGTACTGGAAAAACTACTAATACAATAGACTACAGAACTACAAATATATATGTGAAGAATAGAGTGACCATATAAAATAAAAAAAGGCAAAACCCAAATGGCATCACTGTATGCCCTACTATTGAGCAAAATAAATCACAGTTCCTTTGCCCTGAAAGTTTCCCAGGTAGAACCATGGTAAAGTCAGTGATACATTCATATTTTGATTTCATATGTGTCTGTTCCCCACAACCTTTGATGTTAATTCAGAAGACAAATTTGTACAGCTTCTTTTGGGGGATTCAGGGCTATGAGGCTTGGTTTTCCCAACAGCAGATGGATTTTCATTTATCTGTTCCATTTAATTCATGTTTCTTATAAACCTGATCCCTGAAGGTATGCAGCAGTCAAGAATGCACCATTCCTTATTGCTTTCCTTTCCCAGTGGTAAAGTAGCCAAATACATCTTCACTAAAAGTTGTTTTTATATAATAAAAAACCCAAGGAAAAGTTAAACATCGCTGCAGAGAGACTTGACATAGCTGGAAGTGTCTGCCAGGGGAGTGACCATGGATGGAGAGATGTTTTTAGCTTTGTAAATGCTGTGATGTTGGGAGTGTGAGATAAAAAACCTCTGTGTCATGAGCCCAGTCAGCATTCGGGGGGGGAATGCATCCATCATTGGCGCTGTGATTTAAAAGCATAAAGTGGCATAAATCCAATAAATTACTCCGGAAGTTTGTGAGATTTTTTGGATCTTTTAGATGTGAAATGATTTTCCTTGTGGCAGGGGTTAAGAAATATCTCAGTGAACTATAGAGTAATAGATTCTCTACTTAAAAATTACGACCCATATAAGGTAATGAATATACAGAAAAAAGTCCTGCGGCAATAAAAGGACACGGCCAAATCCATGGCAAAAAAGAAAGAAGAAAACATGCCCAATAATATATCAAAACCAGTACACGAATTATCAAAACTAGAGCATAAAAACTGAGCTGGCTCTAATGTAAGTAAGTGGGGTGTTTGAGGTAATAGCAAGGACTTAGGTAAATGAATGGTCCAAGGTAGAGCTGTGCTGTGCTGCCAGTTCCATCTGTGTCCACGCTGCCTCCAGGGATTTGTATTTCCACATTTTGCTGACGATACTGGAAAAGGCTACAGTCGATATAGGCTTTACCATAATATTTTCTGTGTGTTAGTTTTGATTAGAAGGAAAAGAGGATTCTCTTTGATCCCTTTGTCTTCTGAGAGAAGCTGACAGCCTGTGGATTCCTGCTGTATGTATTAAAATAACAGGAACGTGCCAAGAAAGGGCTGTGGAGCTGGCAGTGGGATGAAGCATTGCCCTGACTCTGTAGAAAGCATGTCCAGAGTGGAAATAAGAGCAAGCACAGCACTAATTATCCGTTTGAAGAGTTTTAATCTCCAGACAAATTGCTATGTGGCAAATAAGAAGTTTTCGGTGTAAATTGGACAATCAAAATTAAGGCATTTTAGCCTTCTAAAATAATGTCTTTGTAAAAATGGAAGGTGAAGAGATACCTGAAACACGTGTGAGGAGACTATGAGGAACATCTTTGTGTCTTCAAGATTTTTAGGGAAGTACACGCTGAGGTAATAGGGGTATTTGGCCCTTGAGCAAGTTCACATATGCGATGCATGGTTAAATTATGAAAGGATCCTTGTGATATGTCAGTGAATGAAGATTAATTCTTGATAAATTCAGACTCAGTGGCTTAAAAATGCATACTTTGATCTTTGGGAAATCATGTAGCTCTCTGTTAGGGAATAATGGCAGACCATGATTTTAACTTGGATGTGTTTCGTATCCAGTGTCTCCTTATTTGAGCTGTGTGTGTTGAGAAGCCATGAAGAGCTACTTGGCTTCAATTGAAACAAAACAAACAAACAACAACAAAGCAAACAAACAAACAAAACAAACAAAAAACCACAAAAAAACCCCACCATACATTAATAAACATACCCCAAGGGAACAACCCAATATGTTCATGGCTATGGATAAAAATGCATTTAACAATAATGCTCTTTTTTGTTCTATCTTGTTTTCATTGTCCTGGATACTCTCAAATATTCTTTCTGGGTTGAATTAATGGCTTCAAGTGGTATATCTGCTGCAATGTGTTAAGAATGTGAGATGGAGTCAGGGTGAAACCTTACTAGGACCATCTCCAGTGCAATTCCGACATCTTTCATTCTGAAATTTAGAAAAAAAATGCAGAAACATCAGATTGTAATAGGATGATTTGGCTTTTTATTTTTCACTGCTCCTTTGGCAAATGAAGGAAGTTATGTCATACTCGGGTGATTTTTCTACAGCATTTTATTTTTCAGTTGCAGAGAAGCAATGTATCCTTATCATCTGGGGAAATGTGTAGTCTAAGGCCTTGAAGACCTTGTGTGGTTTGATTATTTTAAATTTACTGCTTCATAGTCAACTCTGTGGGCATTCCTCTTTGCCCTGTCCTCCAGGGCTGCTTCACATCACTTCCAGGTCTTGAACCTCTTGATGTTTAAGCCAATATTCTCAGACAGTATCTCCAGCATCGTTGACAGACAGAGGAAATGGTAAAAGCTGAAATGGAGACCAACAAGGATCTTACAGCTACAGGTGCTCACAGCTTTCAGCATTACTGCCAGTGGTTACCTGGCTCATGCCCTTAGAGCATGAATTCTCCCTTGAAAACCTTTGAGGAATCACACCTTCATCATGTATGGTTTGTCCTCTCCCAGATAATGGAAATGTTTTCAGAGCTCAACTTTAATAAAAAAAAAAAGTGTCACAATTGGAACAAATCTTGTCTGGAAGATATTTTTAAAAATTTTCCTACTCAACCAGTTCAGATCACTCATGTACTTCTCTGCTAACCAGAAGGGAAGGAGCATTTGTTTAATACTTTTCTTGAATGACTTTCTCGAATTCCCCCCACAAGTGCTCTTTAGGGGGAGGGTAGTGAGTCCTTCAGGAAGCATGTGGCTTCTGAGGGATTTAGTTAGAAATTCTGTTGCTAGGAAGCCTGTAAAGAGAAATGTGGCATGAAAAGCATGAATGCATACAGTAGTCCTCAAATAGCCCTTGTATCCATCTGTCACGTGTCAGCATTTGTTTTTGGAAATATCCTTTACCAGATGCCAGTCTACTTCATTCAAAACTTCCCAAGTTTGCTGTAAAATTGTTTTCTCTGCTCTGCAGTTGACTCCCAAGTACCTCTAATGCACATAATAAGCTTTGACCTCAAGCAAAGCACTTTTATTGTTGACTTGCTGTACTTCTCCTTTAGCTTTCTCTGCCTTTGTTCAGTTATATGTGTAATTTATTCTTCATTTAAATTTTCTTCTGCTACAGATTTCATAATTGCAATTAAATCATTACACTGGGACAGGGCAAAGATTAATTCAATTTTAATTCATTTTTTAATTGCAGTTTTCTCCAAAGCTTGAGTTACATTTCTTTGTGTATTTAGATTTGCTACACTGATCTAACATAAATATTAACCTACTTAAAGCTACATATTACTTTTAATCTTAGAAAAATCTTCTCTTTGGTTTGGAAGACATTTCATCTCTGTTCACCGTGAAATTGCCACAAATGAGCAATGGATTTGTGTTGTTAATTCCATGTGCATTGCATTGAATCATTATTCTTGAAGGCATTTATGAATTATCCTTTGAATAAGGAATCTAGTTTTCAAATAAATTTGTGGATTTAATGTTATCTCAGACACGCATCTGAATTTTTCATGTTCTATATCTCGACTATGTTTCTCTAGGCAAGGGCTTGCTGCTGTCCCATTTGGTCACAGGAGAAGATTAAACATTTGCACTAGAAGCAAAAACAGACTGAAGGAATCACAGTTGTCACCAAGGTTTCCCACTGTCCAAGTATGCTTTGCAACTCAAAATCCATTTTGAAATACAAGTTTACAGCAGGATCTTCATCTTTGTTGCCAGGCACCACGTGTAAAATAAAAAGATAAAAAAAGTGGATTCATCTTGGTATTGGCACATGGATAACTTGATGATATGTGCCCATGTTGGTGCTGCTTCTCAAAAAACTTCACGGTTCAAGGTTCCACCACCCCTGTTCTCATGGGAAAGATGTCCCTAATGTAAATTGCTTTCCTTCTTTCTTGGAAAGCTGATTGTGTCAGGACGGGTGAGAAGGCCAGGAGCAAAAAGGATTATACAAGTCTTTATAGAGCAGAACTTGTCTTCTAAATTTGTCTGAAGAATTAAAACAGCAAAATGATAGTCAGTTATGATAAAAGCCTTTTTTAATTTCTACAATCTTGGTAGTTTTTTTCACTGTAAATATTTTGGGAAATGATGGTCTTTGCCTCTCACACAAACCTGAGGAAGACGGACATTTTCATCCTCACATTAGCATCATGCTGCTGTCAGTAAGAATGAGAATTCCAGGCTCTTTGTTCCAGGAGCAGGCACAGGTAGTGTTTAATGTCACCTCCTAGGGTTTGTAGTGTTACTCCAGTGAGATCACTTTGAAGGAGCAGACATCTGTCAGCCCTTAGTCATGGAACAAGGCACCGACTGCTGTGTCACATCATGATCCCAACATGCCTTCCCTGGGTTTGCTTTGTGCTCAGCAGCAACATTTCAGGAAGATTTGTGAGGATTTCAGGTGCCTCTTGACGAGGAGTGATGCTCCAAAGGCTGGAGGGTGCAGTGATGGCCAGAAGCTCCACCTGGAGCAGTTGATGGCAAAACACACAGGACACTGAGCCAGGAATGGCTCCAGAGGCACTGCTCAGCATCACACACAGCCCAGGAAATCCACAGCCTGGAGGCAGCTCCAGGGCCAAGCCAGGAAGCCCAGGGGTCAGGTCCAGGTCTGGATGCAGGAGACAGGAGACCAGATGCAGATGCAGCTGCTCTGAAACTGCAGCTTGAAATCAGCTCCAGCGTTTTTACTGATTTCACCCGTCTCACCACCTTCCTTTTCTGCTAAGAACAGCATCTTCCAGCTTCCCAGCAATGCCATGCCCCTGCCTACATGCTGGTGTCTGCCAAGGGTGGAGGGGACAGTGGAGCATCAACGATCACAGCAGTAACCAGAGAGACTTACAGGAACTTTCCGAAGACTTGCAGGAACTTCAGGCAGGCTGTTGTAATGGATTCACCACATTATTTAACAATTCTGAAATATCTGAGCAATGCATTTATTCCCCAGCAATTCAAGAGCCATTAATTAAGATGTCACTCAAGTGGATTATTCCTGCTTGTACAGTGTCACCTAAACACTGGCCTTGCCTATGATGTGCCCAGCTTGGTGACAGTGATGGAGCTTTCTGATGTTGTTAGGAATTTGTCTGTGTACTAAGATTTTCTGTAAGTACCAGTGTAATTCCCATAACTTTCCTGGATTTTATGTGCTGTTCTGGGTACTGGCAGCTTAAGTGCTTTTATGGGTAGTTTGTGCTGCCACTATGGCATTACAGCATTTGGAATTTGGAAAATTTGGAAAGATTTTGGTGACTCTCTGCCCGGTACTGTGCCCTTCCTTTACATAAAAGCTTTTATTGGTGGAGATTAAATAATAATGAAGGAATCTACAAATTTCATATTTATTTAAAATAGGAATATATGTATTTATTGAGCAGGTAATCAGTCTGAAGAAGTGTGAAGATACCATCTCAATGAACTCACTTTCTAGACAAGACTTCCTTCCACCACATGGTAATAACATTGTAGAGCTGCCTCTCCAGCACATCTCGCTGCTACCTTGTCAATGTTTTAATAAGGCAACTGGGAATTGCTGTGTTTTCACACTGCATTTAGTGCCGTTTTACACTTAGGCTTTGTAAAAGAGAAGTGAAAGAGGTAAGGATTAAGTGTTAGTACAACTGTAAGGCAGCACTTACACAGCAAGTGCTGGTAATATGCCCAGTTCTTGCTGTTGTAGATACCAATGCTGAGCCTATTTAAAATTTGCTCATGTTCATAGTATCTGGTCATGAACAATGAGTCATTGTTTCATATTCTACATTAACCATAAAACCAGAGCTTTGCTTGAAGTTCCTTTGCATGAACTCTGGGGTCTGTTTTTCAGGTAGTTTAGCAAAGAGACCTAAAGCAGTATCATAAAGATGAATTTAAATTATTTTGGAAGTGCAGTTTGGGTCTGCTTGTTTGATTCCTTGTGCTGAAATGATTTTTTACCTTTCTTTTTCTGGTGGTTTCTTTCCCATTCTACTGGATGTGGATTTGTCTCTCAATGGAGCATTTGGGGTTTGATATATGCATGAAAGGATGTCTTCTCCAAAATCCATGTATATGTATTATTTGCTATATGCCTTGAGCCTTCTGTGCAGTCATCTGTATTCATTCTGGAAAGATGACAGAAAGATTCCTAGTAAGAATCGGGTGATAAATCAGAATTGCACTTTAACTAAGGTAATTGCAATCCTGAATTTGCTCAAGTGTTTAACTTCCCATACTACTTTATTCTAAACTTAGAGGTGATCTGAATGTTGGGTTTTCAGCTACCAAGATGAATGGAAATACTTACTATGTAGGTGGCTGGCTATGGGGTTTTATCACATCTCTAAAATAGAAACAATATTCCTTTTCATTTTTGTGGAGACTTTTGCCTGAGGATGTTAATGCAGCTTTATAACATTCTTGGGAAGGAGAAGAACATTATTAAATCTAGTCTGCCAGCAGAGTAGATTTAGTCACACTCTAGCAGAGAGCGTGTACCCCAGTGGGGAGCATATTTTCCTTGTCTGTGGAGTTCAGAGCTTATATTGGACAAATTCTTGGTGGCAAATGCATATTTATTTGCACATAAATAAGTGCTTTGCAGTATTCATTCTGTCTTGTCAATATGGTTCATCAAATCAGAGGAAACTGCTTGCAGATCATTGGGATCAAACTGGGACTAATGTAAATAAGCCTGTGTCATTCTAGCAACAGTTCTCCCACTTTAATACCATGATTAAATCTGACTTAAATCAGGGGATGTCTTTTGTGTGGGATAAATAAAAATGAGACAGCACAGCATTTCCAGGACCCTTTGAAACTCTGAGAAACCCATAAGACCTGTCTTGTTCAGGAATCAAAGTTCATGGCAGAGGAATATTCAGGCTCTGTTATGATGTTTTAAAAGCCACCGTATGGGTTCAGCTTAGTTAATTATGAAATAGTGATTAGCATCCTTGTCTAATGTTATCTGGCAGATACCATGGGTAGCTCCCTTTCAGAAATGTATTTCTTTTTCTCCCTTTGAAACACATTTCCCCCACTTCTTGCTCTTCCTCACTTTTTTTTTTTTTTTATTTTTTTTAATTTGACACTTAGATATGGACAGGTTTGTTGATTAGAAACTGAGATGATACTGCTTCCTTGGTACATGTGATACTCCTCTTCCCAGTGGTCTTGACCTTGTTCTTCCATTGGAATATATGGGTCAAATTTGATAGAAGATTTTGATACAAGATACCAAGGCATCCTGGCTTTGTCCCTGTGTGTCTTCCTTGTGCTCTAGTAACTATCACTGTAACTATTTTCAGGTGAAGCACATAATGAACACAACCTATTTGAGGCATTTACTGAAGACATTGAGGACATTCCAGGAAAGCACCTGGAAATTTATTCTGTCTGTAATTCGTGGAACTTCTTCAGTTGACTGACAATACATGAAGAATTAAATGATCTTACATGAGACAAAACCTCAGAAAGAGGGGTTGAAGCACATGATGAGGAAGGTGGTGCTGGAGGCAAGATGGGTTCAGCAGTACTGGGAACAGGTCCTGTGCTTCAAAGAGCTTGGCTGTGTGCTTCCTCCATAAGGCCAACTGAAAAAAGGCCTCCTTCACCTTTCTCACTTTCTCTGCTTTCTAGAAAATTCCAATAAACTGTACCAGCTTTAGAAATACCTTGTTTGCAGGCAGGATTTTTTAAAATGGATATGTTTATGTGTCAGTTGATAGAAAAAAAATCTAAATAACAAACATCTCTATGATGATTTCTACATGCTTGTCTGAGGAATCAATGCCCTCTTTGATTTTCACAGTGTGTTTTCAATTATTTCTGACTCAGTCTGAGAGAGTTGGGGTTGTTCAACCTAGAGTGGAGTGACGGGATGTGGGGGAACATCTCCACAATAACAGAGGACAGGGTTAGTTGGGATATTGGGAAGAAATTTGTTACCCAGAGGGTGGTGAGGCACTAGAACAGGTTGCCCAGAGAAGCTGTGGATGCCCCATCCCTGAAAGTGTTCAAGGCCAGGTTGGATGGGGCTTGGAGCAACCTGGGATGGTGGAAGGTGTCCCTGCCCATGGCAGAGGGTGGAACTGGATGATCATTAAGGTCTCTTCCAACCCAAAGCATTCTGTGATTCCATGACATGGGCTGAGAGAAGCAGGAAAGCACTTTCCTAAAGGAAACAAAATGATTCCCTAAGTATTTTGTTTGCAGACAAAGAGCATCATGTGTACGTTTAAAGGATCTGTCAGCTGCAAGTGATTTTTATGTATATAAAGAGAGATCAAAGTTATAACTTCCCTAAAATAGACCTCTTTATGTAATCATTAGGAAGTATTACCACAGGCAAGATAAATAGAGGCTCATCATGGTGATAGAAAGTTGAGTTCAAGCCTTATAAGAAAAGTATTTTGCTATTATTGCTGTTCATGTATTTTAATTATTTATAAGCATACGATCAAGAATAAGACACGGTCTTTATATTAAAAAAAAATCATAGAAAGCTGATATATTTTTCCTTTTCTTTCTTTAAGATTTTTACCAGCAAAATGTTTTATTTGGGCTATCTGATAGCAGTTCAAAGCAGGAAGAAAATGAAAATAATGTGAGAGGTTTGAGTATTTGGCTCAAGTGAAAGGAGGCAACAACTTAATTAGTTTATAGCATGGGGCATAATTTCAATTGCTTTTGCTAGGGAAATAAGGTATGAACTTTTAGATTGTGTTTTATAAGCAGCTTTATAAATCTCTTGTAAAGTTTCAGAAGAGGTGGAGAAACCTGATCTTGGAAACATTTTTGCAGCGACCTCAACTTGGTTGTGTAGAAGCAAAGATTAAGTGTTGTTTATAAATATTTCTAGGGCTAAGTCTAAAAAAAGAAAATAGCTAGTAGATGTTTTAATTCACCTTGTATCCAATAAAGAAATGTTCAGAAGGAGATGCAGCAGTGAGAGACACCTCTGCTGGGTCCTTCCTCCAACCAAGAACTTGTACAGTGCAGTCATTCTGTCTTTTTTTCTTTTCTTCACAGTAGTCATTTAATTATTATTTGGCCAAGCTGCACTTACTGCAGTAGTTTCATACTAATTTAGGCACTTCAGCTCTTGAATGATTAATGTTGACTGTGCTCAGAAATCTCACTGAACCTTTCCAGCCCTGAGATGTGTTGAAGTGGATGAACTGGTTTTGATGTGAAGTCCTCTGTGACAAACAGGAATAACTAATTTGGGCTAATATATGTATTCCATAAGCAGCCAATGACCTTGCTGTCTTGGCCAGTTTAAGGCTGTGTCTGAGTTACTGTCTAATGGTTCTCTGGGGGCTCTGGGGTTGCTGCTTGCAAGTACTTTCTCTCCTCCCAAACATCTTTTTGATATTAATCCCCCTCGCTTACAGTGCTTGCTGTAACTCTAATTCTGATCACTCTATATTCATACCTGTATTTTAACCTTTTCCATCTTGATAGTATTGGCAATGCTCACTCCAGTGATGTATATGAAACATTTCACTTTAACTAAACCCAGGTCCAGCATTTGCCTCACAGCTCTAACATTTATTAATAATCCCACTGACAACTACCATTACCACTCCATATCTGTCCTTTGATCAGTTCCTCTTTATAAATAAAAAACATAATTAATGTTTCATTTCAAGCCCAGTAACTCACAGTGGGGAGAGTGCTCTCTCAGAGTTCAGACAGGCAGTCAGATGCACCATGTCCTCTCCATTCACTAATTTGTGTAGGCTGATGAAAAATTGCTTTCCACATGAAATTAAATATCCTAGGAGAGAAGATGTTTGGAAAGCTGTGTGGCAAGAAATGTTCATACAGTAATTAATATTCAGTGCAGAAGAGAAGTTGGCTGTTAATTTTCACAAGTGTTTTATGATGGCAGGAGTACTTTAATACAGAAAACACTTCATAGGTACAGAAAATGACTATTATCTGTGAACAACAATAGAAACTATACATCAAGCTGTTGATGTAGCAATCCCATTTTTAAGATTTAGTGAGGCTTGCTTTTAATTTTAGTTTCTACCAAGCCTTCCTGACATATCACTGCAATGTCTCTCAGCCTGTTAAAGTGCTAAACTGAGCACAGCCTCCCTTCCACCAATAAACACAACCCATTATTGTGGTATCTGTGAATACAAAACTCAAAAGTAATATTTAGGCAATAAACTTTCATAAAATTTGATTGTTGGCTCCTCCAGTTTTTTTCTGTCTACTCATTGACAGTAGATGTAAAATGAAATAGGAACATAAACTTTGTTGGACCAGCTTGCCAGTGGTTCCTGCCACTGACTTTTCCCAGGCCAGGCTCCTCTGGGTCTTCTGAGTAAAGCTGAACACACTGGGGTATCTTTGAAAATGCTTGACAAGAGACAAAATGGCTCCATAGCCCTCCCACGGTCTCGCTACTCTGAAGATTAAAAAGTGCATCTCTACCACATGTTCTTTATTAATTGAAATAATAACCCATTCCTTTTGTAGAGAAAGGAAAGTTTATAAAGTCTTACTGAGCCATTGGATTTACTTAGGAGAAATAGGTTTAAAAGACTTATATGGGAAATTGCCTTTCAATTTCACTCCATCTGAAATACTAATCAGCTAGTTGGTGTCCATGTGGGGTGTTTTCATATGTGTAACATTTGTATTTGGGTTTGTTTTTTTTTTTTTAAATCAGACACAACTAGCAATTGGCTGCAGGAAAGGCAGAACACTGCGAGCTGCTCTGTCTTCTTAGACTTGCTTTAATTGCAGTGCCCAGCAAACAATTCAGGTCTTAATTCTTAATGGAGGATACTAATATTAGACTTTATTTAATGGCAAGTCAGTTGCCAAGGAGAAGCAAAAAACCACTAAAAAATTATAAAATATTAAAAAGAGAAACCGTGTTCCTATGAGTGTTTGTGTTGCTCTCCCACACACACTCATGTGTCCTTGGGTCAGGACCTTGTCATCAGAATTTGATTTAAGTTATGGTTCTGATCTCCACAGTAGAGGTGAGGTCAAACCATCCTGTGCCTGGTGGGAACCTTTAGGTCATACAGCATCCCAGAAGTGAGTTGTGAGTGTGATGGGTTATGTTGTGCCTCCTCATTAGACCAGCATTTCTCAGAATGGGGGAAAGAGCCTGGCAGAGTGAATGAAAATTAGTTCATTGCTCAGGGAGGAGAATTTGTGGTTGGAAATGTCTGGACACCACTGCTGCAAACTGTCATGACTTTGCATCTTTGTCTCCAGATGGATGCTCACAAGGGCCACAATTAAAAGATAATCCAGTTCTTGTAACAACTTTATACCTTATGGATGCTATGATGGCTCATCACTCTTCTGTTGGTGAAATTGGTCTCTTCTCAACATTGATCCTAGTGCTCTCTTCCATCTTCCTTTCTAAATGCACTGGAGGAATCCTGTGATGGATTCCTGCTTGTTGGGCTGAGTCTCAGTCATTAAACCTGGCAGCAGTGAAGGATGGGCATCTCCACAGGTCTGAGAAGACTGGGGTGGAACTTCTCAGTCTCCTTTAAATTTGTCTTAAGCTGCCTGGGGAGGTGTCTTACATGTGGGATGGATCAGACTGGATCAGCCCAACACAACTGGCCAGAAGAACTGGCCATTATTCCATTTGTGTTTTGACTTATTGCTGTGCTTTTCCCAAGTCTCTGTTGGACAAGAGAGAAAGGTGGAAAGAGCTGGCCCTACCAAACACTAAAGCTGGGGAGTTCCCATGTGAGAAACTGATTTTACAAGAAGAAAAAATCCATTTTAATCCAACTAAAGATGATTTTTTAAAAAAGAAACCTAGTGATGGGGAAAGCAGAAAAAAAAAAGAATTACACAAATTGTTGATATGATTTGCATGTTCTTCAGTAGGACAATGAAAAGAAAGTTTGGTCTTTAAAATGCTGTGCAGATGCAAACAAGATTTGCCTGTCTTAAAGAACACTCGGTGGCACATGGGGTTAAATGAGGATTTATTTTCCTGGATGAGTGCCCAGCTCTGCTGCTGCTCATGTACCTGCATATGCTAAGTGCTCTGTGTAAGGTGGTATCATCAGGGGGGCCTGGAGCAGATATGTTTTGGGTCACAAAAATATTACCAGTGTCCTGAGGAGTGGGAGACCAATGGAGGTCCAGCTCTGTGTGTCTGGAGAAAGGATTTTAATGCAAGGAATTAAATTTGGAGTTCTATCAGGTTTTGAGAACTGAACTTTTGAGGCTCTGAAACAAAACCTGGCCTATTCCAGCACCTCTGTGGGAAGCTGACTTCTTTCTTTGTATTTATTTTTAATCTACTCTTGAGATCTAGCAATGGGATTTCTACCAGTTCCTCAGGAGGTGGTTTTGGATGCTCATCTCTTATTTCCAAGATGTTTGCCAGGATCTGAAACAGTACTCAGAACTGTCCTGTTCTTCCACATCCTTAACTGAAGTTATAGCTACAAATTTCAAAGGTGATCATGCAGATTCTGAAAAAGAAAATCAAAAAGAAAGAGTATTTTTAGAACAGCTGCAGTTTTTCTGAAAGAGGAAAATGAGGAAACATCAGTATTTTATTTCAAATAATGAGAGTATCCCTGTTAATGATGGATAAAATATCAATTTTTTTACTTGGTTAATGGCTGTTATTTTAGTATTCATAAAACATGGAAATATTTGCATTTCTCTTGTAATTTTTGGGCCTAACAGCATTTTACGATGTCCAAATTATGGCAAAGGGGTTTTTTTGTCCTCTCTTGAGAGAAATAAAACCATATTATGAGAAGCTGCAGATATTGGTGGTTCTTCCTAGCCAAGAGCTAAAGCACTCAGCTTCCCAGCTAAAGGGATGAACTGGGCTGCAAAATGCAGATACAGACTTGTGCTGTAAAACGCTTCGAAACCAGCACAATTTCCTGTTTTGTGAGGCAGTTTTTAGTCCTGTTCAAGCCTGGGGAGAGAAATCCCAACACCACCTGGCAGGTGAGGGGCACATTTTGAAACATGGCAACAGGACAGAGGGCTTTGCAGAGCCCTCTGAATGCACCAGGAGGATGCTCAATGTGTACTAGGAAAGAGGTCGAGCCTTGTCTGTACTCTGAGGAGGTGATATTTGACGAAATTGCATCTGTGCTTCCTCATGTTATTTATATCCAAAGATATTGCATTCTGATACAATCTCTGTGTTATCTCTGGTACATACAGTCTCCCTCAGGCTTCTTGTGAAAATGAGGCATTTATGATTTCCCTGGAAAATTAGATTTTACCTAAATACATCCACACTGATTACAAAAAGTGCTGCAGAAATCTTCACGTTTAGGGTTGCATGAATATTTCCATCGTAACTCTTTGACTGTGACATTAAACTTTTCTGAATTTTTCCTCTGAAGAGAATTTTTTCCCATCCTGATATCTGCCTGAAGACTAATGCATGGCTTTTCAACTCTTGAGTAAAACTTGTTCATCTACTTTTGAACAGAATGGGAGACAGAAATAGTATTTTTCTTATTATTAAATAAGAAAAAGCAAATACATCTCACAGCTCAGGTTATATTTTTGGTTGTATAGAGCACCATCAGCCATAGCTTGAGTACATTTAGAGGCTTTAATAACTTATAATTATTTTTAAGGGAACATTAAGGGATAACTTAACCCTTAAAGGGTTAAACAGAATTTGTAGAATTTGAGTCTGGACCAGATGACCCCACTGTGGTCCCTTCCAACCCTACTCATTCTGTGATTCTCTGAGTCTGTAATAGTTTTTTCTTGCTTTAGACTTTGCTGTTCCTTTAAAGAAAGTTTTTTTTATGGATGAAGAGAGAACACATAGGGTTTTTAACTGTTATTTCAAATGTGACTGCATGTGAAAAAACAAAGAAAACCAAAAGATTTTGGGTAGAAATTCAGCAGTTTAGCAACTGCTTTGTATCAAAAAATGGTACTATATATCCTGTAGGCCACAACATGATCTCAAAGACAGTAGTTTGTATAAAAGCAGTCCAGTCTCTAATTTCTGTTGAGACTATTCAGCCTCTTTTATCTGTATTAAAGTACCACCTTAGGGGAGCACCGAGAGGGGTTTGGTCCAGGAATTTCTTTTGCTAAATGCCATAACAATGAATGGCAGCAGTTTTGTTGTGGAAAAGAACTGGGGCAGAACTTGGAAGAGAACTGTCCTTAGCTCAGTGCAGGGGATTTTTTTAGCAGGAAACCTTTTGGGTTTGATCACTGGCAGGATTCTCAGAATTGACAAAATGCTTGGAAGTTACAGGATTCGTCTGGATTTGTATTGCTTTGCTCTGTAGGAAAGGGGCCAGCCAGGAGATCTCTCTGTCTCCACAGAAGGAGGAAAAAGTGTATTTGGCCAGACAAGATGACTGCTACTGAAAAGAAGCATCCATAGCAATTTGCTATTCCTCATATTTGTTGAAATGCAGGGGAATGAATTCTTACTTCACTTGTAAGTCACCAGCAGTACATGAAGTCATAAAGAGGGGGGTATTTGGAGTTTTGGCAGCTGTGAATGGAGAAGGAAATTGTTTTCCAGATTTATATTATCTGTCATGGTTCCACCTTTCCATTTTTTCCTATTTAGCTCTTGTGAAGAAGGGCAGCCTTTAAAAATTAATAAGTGCAGTAGTGATAAATGCAACAGTGGACAGGAAGGGAGGGGGGGTTTGGTTTAAAGGGAGACTTGGGAATCATACAGAAACATCCTTAAGCAAAAATTTAGAATTTTTTATGAAAACCAGACCATTGCTTTTAAACCACTTGAAACGGAATATAGAGCCCAAGCAATTGAAAGTTAATTTTAATTTTTAATGATAACATTTCTGAAATTTACCGAGCAGACTTAAGCAAAGCACTTGCTTTTCAACAGCAGTATCTGCTTCATCCTCAACATGTATTTGAAAATTTCCCTGTGCCTGCTAAGAGAGAGCTGGAGCAATGCTTGTTGCTGGCTTCCAGCTGTCCCATCCAATGTCATCAGAGCATCTTTGAGCTTCATGAAGAAGTTCTAACTTACTAAAAAAAATCAGCACCTCCCAATTTCATATGTTAAATTATTTAAAGAACTAAGGGAAAAAGGAGCATTGGAGATGGATGTTGGTAAAGCAGGGGTGTGGTGCACCAGCTTCTGTGAAATTCAGTAGATTTGCATGCATAACTTGGAATATGTCTTGCAAAGTGTCTTAGCACAAGTGTTTTCTAGCACTCTGCATATTAAACGTAGAGCCTGTTTGTAAATTCTTACATGAAAATGATCACCAGGCTAATTGGATAGAGGGGGAAAATACATAATCACAGAATCACAAAATCACAGAATCACAGAATGGGTGAGGTGTGAAAGGACCACAGTGGGTCACCTGGTTATCTTTTCACATTATCTTTTCACATTCACCTTCACACCTCAGGGTTATCTTTTCCATTGGCTTCAGGAATCCCCATGAACACAGGTGCACACCTCTTCCTTCATGGGGTCCAATATAATTCCTTAATGAGAAGCAAGCTAAAACCCATTACTGTAAATCTTTGAATTTCATGGAAATAACTAAGCTGGGTGTGCTGATAGTTCACATGCTCCTCTGTCGTGCTGCTTATACCGAATTAAAGATGCTTTTGGACATCAATTAACTTCTCTGGGGTAGTTTTGCCTATTTTGAGCACTTTATTGGACATCATATAGAGGTAGTGAACCAGCAGTGTTAGAGATTAAGAATTTGACACTGCTTTAGAAGCAATGCAGTTTATTCTTTCGCTGCAACACTGTCATTGGTGAGCCTGGGCAGAGTTTTACTCTGTAGCATTTGTCACTATGGAAGTAGGCGAAGGCTGCAGATTTTACTTCTTAGATTTTGTGGTTTAGTTACTGCACAGCAAAGGGGAGAACTGCCTTAAGCCTGTAATGGAAGCCTTTATACCTCTGAAATGCACCAGCTTGTATTACTTTGGAAACTTGTCCCATTATTGTTAATGGAACCTGTTCTTAAAATCTGTTTCCCCAAATGCTCAACAGAAACAAAGCATCACACAACAAGATCTATAATTATAGAGAGATGTCTCTTCTCCTTTTTGTACTTTGTAGTTTATTTGTGCTTTCTCCGTTATACAGAAGCATATGGAAGTGAATAAATAGGAAAAATCAAGTCGTGGGGGAAGGCAGAGAGAGATTTATGAGACACAGCCAAAAGAGAAAAAGTGTTGTTTCCATGTATGTCACTTCCATCATTACAATACATCAAGTCAGTCTATAATCTGTCTTCCTGTTTATAAGAGTATCAGAGTCTCAGCCAGAAGATGATGGACTGAAACACGGACTCCTGGGCTGACAGCACTGACAATCTCCCTGCTGCAGCCAGGATGGCCCAGCTGCCTTTCTGGGTCTTGTCCCAAGTGCTGAGCCAGACACACCGAGAGGAGCAGCCTGTGATGCAAGGTGTTCTTGTAACAATGTGCAGGAGGTTTCACTCTGCTTCCAGGGACAGGATATTCCACAGTGTTTCAGGCTTTCAGTTTGACTGTCAGACCAGCTTTGCTTTCTGAAGACCTTGCAGAGATTTATAATGAAGGCCAGGAACTGAAAGAAAGGAGGAAGAGAAGGAAGATGAGGTATTTTTGTAGCCAAGAATTGAAACACCTGCCCAGTGCTGAGTTTTCCTGGCAAGCCAGCCCTGGTCAGTTCAAGGCTCTGGGAAATTAAAATAGCTCCTCATGGCTAATATGGATTTATAGCCCTCCGTCAGTTCTGTTTGGGCTCATAAATATCCTTGAAATACTTGTAAGACACATACCTTGCATAAAATGGTGCAAATAATAAAGCATTGCAAATGTTTGGAAAAAATTTGAGCTTGTTCATTTAATTACTGAGTGTCACTGAAGGACAGTGAGAACAGAGGGAATTTAGATAAGAAGAGCTGAATCACAGAGCAAGTTGAATTTTTTCAAATCTCTCTGGTGCAATACAGAAACCCTTGTAATATTGATCCCTTGCTTTGTATTAATTTAAGTGGTAGAAATGCCCCTTCTGAAAGTTTCTGAAAGTACTTGAGAAATATCAAGACTTAGCTATATGATTATTGTTCCCATTGATTATAATTTAAAGTGAGTCATCTGCTTTCCTTTCTGTTAAGGCATGGGATACCTTCATTTTGAGTACAGATCCACTTCTCAGCTTGCAGCTGATGAAATGTGTAGCCTTTGCCTTAAGAATAAAGGCAACACAAAACATTGAGCATTAGCTGCCAAAATAGCTCCTGCACTGTTGTGTTTAGGACTTGCTTTGTAGAAAATTGTTTCTTTTCACTGTAATTCTGCTGTTACAAAGAGGAAAGATAGTGGCACATTGTGCCAGAGCAGGGCAGTCCATTAGAAATTTCTCTCTTTGATCAGAGGAAAAGCATAACTAATTGCACCTTAT
>JANPWX010000063.1:453885-603030 GCA_024734555.1 Trochalopteron elliotii | reverse complement strand
CATTAGAAATTTCTCTCTTTGATCAGAGGAAAAGCATAACTAATTGCACCTTATCTTGTCACCCAGTGGATTGAGGCACTTCAGGTTGCAGTGGCCTCTGTCCTTTTGAGATGTGGTATGGCCTGATATTGATTCTTTCACTTCTAATTGAGCAAAACTCCTTCGTTAGCAACCTGTAAAATGGAAGTGATAATTGTTACCTAGCCAGGAGCAATGATATGAAGTCTAATTAGTGAATGTTTTGGTGCTCACAGGGGAAAAAGAAAAAAAAAAAGTACAAATGCTGCATTGATTTTTCTCTTTTAAGTTTGTATTAATTCTGTTGTTGTGGAATTGTTCTCAGGGCTTTCATGTACGAGATGGGCAATCTAAGTGGGCTTTGTGATCCTAAAATACTGTGGGTCTCAACCAATATTAAGTACAAAGGCTTTTTGTCACAATTGTAAGGAAAATAACACTTCAGAGCCCTTCTCTGCCCTAGGATGTTCTAAAGGGAAACTATTTTAAATAGACATGCAAAACAAATCATAACACTTCAATCACAGCCTCATCTTATTGTATAAGAATGTAATTTTGCACTTGTGAATTTTCCTGTAAGTTTGTAAGGTATACTCAAGTAAAGCGTGTCCAAGACAGACAGTGTTTCCTGCCTTTCTGACAAGCTTAGAGGATTCTATCTCTGTTCTGTCTTTGTTCTTTCCAGTTTTGGTTTGTTGGGTTTTTTTTTTAAGTTTCTGTCTTTGTCAGTACTTCAGCACTTCCAGGTAAATTAGACTTACCACAGCAAGTCTTCCAGTAGACTGCATGGATTCTTCTTCCAAGTGGTTTTCTCCTTATAAATATGCTTGTTAAAATACTGTTACACAAAATATGGGTAAGCTTCACAAAAAAACTCCAAACTACAAGTTGTGTGCTGCTGGTAAAACATCTCTGAGCTTGGTGTTCATGGGGGAATTGTCTGCTGGTCAGAAGTGCTGTAGCCCCATCTTGCTCTGTTTCATGCTGAGCTCTGTTAAAAATATCCTCCTTAAGGAGTGCATTTTCCAGACTGTCATGGATTGGGAACAATAAAAATAACCCAACATATTGCCAGTGAAATTATAGCCCTGATAATATGAATAGTTGAAGTAGAAGAATCAGTGGAAATGCATTGCTGCCCAGTCTGAGATTCCAGCACAGAGCTGGGTAAAGGGCTGGCCAGTGGTCTTGGCCTGATTTGGCAGATAATTTTAACAGACTATGAAGTGTGTGGTCACTTCATGCAGCAGCATGGCTGGAATGTCAGAATTATGGCTCTAGTTTCTGTTGTGAGTTGTTAACTGTAAGAAAAGGTAAATAAGATGAGTGACCTCTTGGCCTTCTCTCTATCCATTCTCTTCCCTCACTCCAGCTGAAGAATTCCATGTGGGATTTGTTTCTATTGCTGTAGCCTGATACCCAGCACATGATAGTGAGGGGGCACTGCCTGAGAAAAGCCTGGCTAAACCAAAGTCAGCCTGGTGTTCCATTTAATGCAGGGCAGGTTTCAGCTGGCAGAGGTGAGATTGCAGCTCCGTGCTGTTCCTGCACAGCAATCCTTTCCATCTTGGGTGTATAAAATAATGGATGGGCTGAGTTTTTACTTGGTGTTGGTCTGATAATCTAATCATGTAATGGCAGAAGACATTTCTTCCACATCTTTACATTTAGGAATAGTTTTGCTTTGGGATTTCATTCACTGCTGTCCATTATTTTGTCTGCCTGTGCATTGATGGGTAAGAACATCTCCCCTGTCCCTTCTCTTACTGAAATGAAAAACTTGCAAGGACATCTTGAAATTTAGGGAGGTGATGATTATGCTTTGAATTTAATTGTTAGACAGGCTGTAATATAGTTATTATTTAATTATATAATTACTTTGAATTAACTTCAGAAACCATTAAGAAAAAATAAGCATATTTAAATATTTGACCATAATTTTGACAGAGTAATCCTTGCCTGGGGCAAGGGCTTCTCTTAGCTGTTCTGTCATTCTAAGATTATGCAAGCTCCTCCTTATTTTTAATTTTTCCCTTGATTAATTCTACTTTGTTTATGAATTTGTTATTTGTGGCTGACTCCCCAGGATGCTAATTGCTACTGTAAACTACAGATACTGCTGAGCTAATGTATTCTCTAAATATCAGGAAAAGATGTACATTTAAAAAATGAACCACTGATTTGTAATTTTCAATTCTTTCCAAAATATATCATAAAAATACCCTGTTCTTCCTTTTGGTTTGTATTTTTTTTATCTGAGAAAACATCAATCTCTTCTCTATTTATATTTATGAAAGATGAAAATGGATCTGGTAAAAGAGGAGGATTTTTTTTTTTGGTATTTGGTCTTGTATTTGATATGTTTTATTTTATAGTTACTAAGAAGACAGTATGACTTCACATATTCCAGGAAAAAGTTAGAGGTTATCTAGAGTATAATATTTAGGAATTGGATCCTAGACAAAATCATAATCTAAGTGAAAGGGGTAGCAAAAAAAATGGTGACATGAAACTTAGAAATTGTTTGCATTTTCTTTTCATTGCTGACTTTTTCCTACTGAAGAAAAAGTCAGATGATCAGTGGAGTGCAGATCAGCTCCAAAAACCACTAGTGAAGGTACCAGTCATTTCACAGGGAGAGTTAATCTGTTGGGTAGTGTGATTATCTGGATGAGGATCAGAAAAGAATTGTGTTGCAACATTGATCTTGCAGACCCAGTCTGACAGCCAGAGAAGTTCCCCATGCAGAAATTGGCTTTTGGTGGAGGTTTCTGGGTGGACACCCAGGTGCTGGGAAACTTTGAAATGGCCTGAGGCAAATCAGTTTAATCATTTGGACTCTAATTTTTTATCTTATCAAATGTAGGTATGTTTGTGTTTCTCAGCTGTTATCTCTTGAGGGAATCTGCTTCCCTGCCAAATGTCAGAAATTTTTTTATAGTTGCTGTTTTTCACTATTTCTAATAGGTTTTAAGTGGCATCTCCTTTTCCTGCTTCAGGATGGATTTTGTTTCCCTTTCTCCACCTTTCTCCAAAATATGACTTGTCTTTTATCCCTCCCTCAAACAGAGCCATATCTTCATCCTCTGGGCAATCCTGAGATATTATTTACTTCTTTCTTGTGGCTGGACAGTGGATTGCTGTGTGGCAGTGAGAGGTGCTCTGTAGCAGCCTTTCCCCTTCTTCAGTTTTCATTAAATACCTTAATTAGGATGTCTCTGCCTTCAGGCTGCTTTTTCTTATTGGAATAAACTACTGGTAATACATTATATGTCAGATTATCTCAAATGTTTAGACACACTTGTCTTCAATATTTGACTCTTTCCTTTATATGAACATTGGAGTTCTCATTGTTTTTCATAACTCCCTGACAGGAGGTTTTAGCCAGGTTGGGATCTGCCTCTTCTCCCAGGCAGCCAGTGACAGGACAAGAGGAAATGGCCTCAAGCTATGCCAGGAAACATTCAGGTTGGAGAGCAGGAGGAATTTGTTCAGTGAAAGGTTTGTCAGGCATTGGAAGGCTCTGCCCAGGGAGGTGGTGGAGTCACTGTCCCTGGAGGTGTTCAAGGATGTGGGACTCAGTGCTGTGGTTTAGTTGATATGGTTGTGTTTGGTCAAAAGTTGGACTCGATGATCTTGGAGGTCTTTTTCAACTTTAATGATTCTGTGATTCTACTAATGAAAGAAAAAAAGAAAAGGTTGCTCAGACCAAGTGGAATGTCCACCCCCACCAAGGCCTCTGGCTCATCCCAGTCCTCCTCTTACACCCACACTCTGAGTGTGGTGAGAGCAACAAGCAAGCAGCTGCAGTTAGAAGCATGGTGTTACTTCTCAACAGGGAACACATAAATCAGCTGTAAAATAGATGATGATAGGAGTTATAGGAGTTGCTTAGATGGCTGTGACTCTCCCCAGTGGGGTTTATAGCTTTTAATAATCAGGGCAACAAAATATTTGCCTGCAGGAGCAGACAACCCTGTCCTGGTACCATCTGTCAACTGCAGGAATTTCATTTACAGCCCCAAAGAGCTGTGCTAGGACACCTCTTATCAGTGAATTGCTGAAGCAAAGGTGCTAATAGCTCATTATACTGCAAAAAGGTGGTTCAGGCTCTTGCTGTTGTAGCTGGAGAGCCTGCAGAAATGGGATGATTCACTAGGCAGGCACTGCTGGCCACTCCAGAGTCTTTGTGGTTTCTGCATGTATCTAAGCAAAATGCTGTTTGTGATGTTTGTCCAGGAGCTGTGCACTGTGTTTTCATGCTGTGTTTGGGCTGAGACTTTGAATTTTCATTGGGAAATATTAGCATGCTGTTATATCCTGAGGATGAAGCAATTATTTTAATAGATGCTTCTGTCTTATTGTGTGGTCCAGAGCATGCTACTTGCCATCCCTTTCACAGTGCTGCCTTCTGTAAAATGAAATATTTACCACCAGACTCCTGCAGAGTGTTCAAAATTGTGGAAAAGTATTATATTGCATATTAATGCAGCATAATAATGATAGTATTCTAATGATAGTATTCTAATCTCTAGTATTCTAGAGATTAGAGACTGACTTAGTGCTGAAGGAAAAAGAATTGTTACTTCATTATTTTTATTTAATCTTGCAAGTGGGAAGTCTGTGGGGCTTAACATTCATCTCCCCACATCTGGCTTTTTGTTTAACTTGGGTCCAAATAGGCTGATTTCTAGACCCTTGATTACTGATACTTCATTTTTCTGATATCTGGGTTCTTATGGCCCTTGTCCTCCTCTCTGACACCACACAGTATTTTGAACTTCAGGTCCAGTAAAGAAATATGAAGTTTGCCAGTACTGAAATCAAAGCAAACGTTAAATCAGGATGTGCCCTGTAACTATTTAACTTGATTAGCATTTTGACTGCATTGGAAACCTGAAAAGTGCTTGATAGATGCAATATAAAGCTTTGCAGTGGCAGCAAAAGATATTACTTGTTTAATGTCAGCACTAAATAATGTAATACTGTTGTCAAATGTCAATTTTCATTGCTGTTTTCAGTGCTGCTTGATTTCTGGAAAATTAACCCATCACAGTTTCAGAAATTGTTTGAGCTTTTCCTTGAAAAGGTAATCTTTAGAGGGAGTTTTCTGAAGAAGAAAGGCTCCTTCACTCCAGACACCAAGTTTTGAAATTTCTAGATTTCATTTATTAAGGTAACAGGGAGGGAATAAATCTCAGGCTTTCAGGTTTTAAGTTATAATTTTGAAAATCTTGTGATCTGAGACTGTTCCATAGGAAAGAACTGCAGCTCTCTGGTGTGCATCATTAATGAAGTATCAGACTTCTCATATAAATAGTATCCTGTCTTAATTAGAAAGTATTTAACCAAATATTTAAATCAGAGCAAACGTAGGGGAAAATAACATCCTGATTTAATTAGAAAGCAGTTAAGAATCACTTCAAGTCTGAGAGGTGAGGGAAATACTAGAAAGTATAGATGGACTCCATAGGAATATCAGCTCTTTTAAAGTGACTGTACAGAAGGAGATTCATAGAATGGTTTGGGTTGGAAGGGGCCATGTAGATCATCCAGTTCCAACCCCCTTCCATGGGCAGGGGCACCTTCCACCATCCCAGGTTGCTCCAAGCCCCATCAAAACTGGCCTCAGACACTTCCCAGGAACCCAGGGGCAGCCACAGCTTCTCTGGGCACCCTGTGCCAGTGCCTTAGCACCCTCACAGTGAATAGTTTCTTCCCAATACTTTGCCTTCTGTTCTCACTACCAAAAGCCTTTGTATGGACACATCAAGTACCTAAAACTGATTTTGTTTGAAATGAAACCCTAACACTGTCTCCTCGGGTGGCAGCTTTTCTTAAATATGTTTGTGTCAGTTGTTTGTGTACATACATTACAAATATTTCTTCAGCATATTTTGTGCTGACATAATTTAATGGTTTTCTTTCAAAGTACAAGTGAGTATTAGCCTACTAAATTGGATTACTGCTTGGGAATTCCCTTTGGTAGTTTTTCTTAGTCATTAAAAATACCACACTAGTCTAAAACTGTATTTTGCTTAAAAACAGCCTTTATTCTCTAAAGTGGGGCACAGGATCCTCAGCTGTAATGTGACCATATCAGGTTCTGCAGATGGAAGGAAAATTTCAGTTTCTCTATTCCAGACAGTTTCAAGGTGAGGCCATGATTTGTGTGGCTGTAAATCTCAGCAGTGAGAAAATCAAAGCTTTTCTTTGATTCATCATCAAAACATGTTGGTTATGTGACACCCCAAAGCCAGGGTGGACTCGATGTGTGGCTTTGTGATTTCTGAAAATGCTGCTGAAAGAGGGTTGGACCAGGAATGGTAAGAGTGAATGGCAAAGTCAACTCCCTAAGGAGTCAGGAAATGGAGAAATTAAGGCTTCTTGCATGGCTCTGAATCTTGATGGACATTGAAGCTTTTCATAGGCCCCAGTTAATGGCCTGGCTCAAAATACAAATGTGGGACCTACCATGGCTCCATGTTAATTCTCACTATTTCACATGTAGACACATTTTGACTGAGATCTCCTTACTTTTCTTTCTTGACCTTAGATGTGGGGAAAAACACATTTATGTGAAGCTGACAGGACTCCTGGGCTTTGTTTCCTGAGACTGAGTGGGGAAACACCTGAGGGAGGTTTGGAGGTGCTTGACAGCCATCCTGCTTTATTCCCACTCCTGCCATTGGTGAGACCTTGTGATCAGTGTCCTTTTCCCTTCTGGAATGGACACACCACAGGACATACCACAGACGTGGTCCTTAAGAGAGCTTCAGTTGATAAAGCTTTTTACAGCTTTTTTCTTCCTTGTGTATACATGCACAGTTGTTCTTTTATTTGTTCCGTGAAAGCATTTTGTGCCTCTGTTAATTGTTCTTATCCCTCCCCAAGTTTTCCTGACAAACTCTCTTCTGCCTGAGCTTGTGGAAAATAGAGGAGGAGGAAAGCAAGAAAACTCAGGGTTCCTGCTGACTTGCATGGCAACAGCGATCTCCTTCCAGTTCAGAATTTATCAATTTTGTGGCTGTGTGAATCAATTTATCTGCTACATGCTGTCAACTTATTATTAAGAAAGTGAAAATGAGTGCTAGATAATCACTCAGAACAGCTTGGAGCAGCCTTGGTAGTCACAGAAATAAAATTATGGAAGAAATTTTCTCTTGATAGAATGCTTTGAGATGCACTAATGGGCCAATTGACCACACCATGAAGTTGCTTGCAATCAGTGCTAGGATATTTTTCTCCAGTTTTGAATGAAGCCTTCTGTGAGTTTAAGAGAATAGCAGGAGAATATGTTGATTTACATCTCTGATCAACTTAGGGTTCAATGATAGGCTACATATTTGAAGCAAAAAGTACAAGCCCAAGAACCACTGGGGCCAGAAGGAGATCCAAGGCTCTCAAGAACTTTTTCAATTTTAAAATTCTTAAAGGAAAATAACTTCTTACTTTATACCTTAAATAGTTATGGTCTCCATCAATGTCTACAAGGAATATAAACATAACGAAGGATGCAGTATAGGCATTACAAAGACATAACAGCTAAAGGAAGACTAGTAATTTTGGAGATTCATGTGGGAAAATGTTTTAGAGCTGCTGTTACCAGGACATTACCATTCTTGATTCAAAAATGTATTTTAGGGGGTGCCAGAACGCTTCCCACTTATCCCAAGATAGTACATTAAAATTCATTTTGTAACTGTCATTATCTCTGGAAAAAATCCTTTGAAATCCTGTGGTTTAGGAATGGAGACTTGGTGGATCCCTACAAAATCTCCTGTAGGCATACTGACTATTCACATTCAGGTGATTCAGACCTTTTGTTAATAAATGGGAGAACCTGGAAGGCAAATTAACGAGAATGACACAGCAGAGGAAAATCAGCCTTTTGCAGCGTGTTGAAAGCAACCAGAAAAAAATCCTCAGTATTTTCTACAACGTGAAGTTATGTAATGTGTGGATTCTGTGCTTCCTTTAAAATATAATGGTAATTGTAATAAAGAGTCTCTGACCATCCTGGTCTAGTGGAAAGTGTCCCTGCCCATGGAAGGGTGCTTGGAACAGGATGATCTGTGAGATTCCTTCCAACTCAAACCATTCTGTGATCTGTAATATTAATGGTACAGAGAAATTGTTCACTGTGTTGGTAATTCACAGAAAACCTCTGCAGAGGTATCAATGACAATAAGTGTAATATCTTCAAAGATTGGGTAATATTGGGTAATGAGAAATAAGAGGAACTTGAAGTAAAACTGGAAACAGCAAAAATTTGTAATTACTTCACAACTAGCAATATATTAGTTTTGCTTAAAAAGGATCTTATTACCAGAATATATTATCCTCTTTTTCCCTACTTTTTATGTAGATAATAAAGGATGTTTTACATTTAAATTTTAGAAATACAGAATTGTTCCATATCTTGACACAACAGGAGCTTGTTCAGCCAGTGCCACTGATGCAGCATCATAAGTGGAGACACAGAGGTGCTCTCTGACTTTATCAATGGCTTGTACCAATGTCTTCAAGAGAGCAAGCCACTGAGACTGCTGCAGACATCCTGTGCTTTAATCTGCATCTTTTATAGTCAGTTAAAAATACTGTTCTGTAAATGAAGTGTAAAATGTTGTTTGTCTCTGCTAGTAGGTGCTGAGTGTGTGTGGGATATTGGATAGAGCTTATGCTGTGATAATCAGTTTAAAAAATCTGTGAACCCTTCAGATTGAAGCCAGCTTATCAATTTGGTTAAAGCTTCTTTACTAGCTTGAAGTCCACGTGTTTTTCCCTGTTTTGTTCGTGTTTGATGCTGCAGAGAACTTTAGAAAACAGCTCTGCTAACCAAAACCAAGGCGTAACATTAGAAAGAATAAAACAACTGTTAAGATTGTCGAGGCTATCAGACAAACAACCTGACAGAGAATGTTTGCTGATGTATAGGAAATAACAAAAAAGAACTCCAAAATGCTGCTTAGATAAATCCAGTGTTTGGGTTTTTTTTTTTACTAGGAGAGGTTGAAAGTACAACAGGCATATGATTAAAAAGTGATGGACATGAAGCTCTCTAATACCTTCACGGCTGGCATGTAGCATATGAGATTAAATTTCAGCAGTGAAGAGCAGATAGAAAAATATTTGACTGTCTCTCCATGCTGATACCTGGTTTCAGAGACTATCTTTCAACACCTGAAAAAAAGGAGGTTGGTTATAATATAGTGATGGTCTGGAAGACCTATTTTTTTCTGTTTCATCTGAGTGAGTCACAGTAGTTGAGACTACGCTTGGTTTGCTTTAAGTATTAAACACTTGGAAAAAATTAATACTTGACAAAGCTCGTAGCTTGCATTACACTGAGCTGGTAAATTGATTTAGAGTTTAGAGAATTTTGGTACAAAATTATTCAAAATCAAAAGTTGTTTTTACCCCCTGGTAGGGTCTTGTTTCTGCTGTGCTAACTATGTCAGACTAGTTTGGAAGTTCAATTCCTGGACTCCTTTCAGCAAATTTTTCTTTTGACAGTTTCAGGATTTTATGTGCATCTTTAGGAATTAATGAACATGCTTTGGCTGTATTCAAAATGTTGTTTAGGACAGTGAATGAAAATGTGCTGAAATTGAAGTGCCCTTAAATTTTTAATTATTCCACAGTGGTTTAAATAAACCTGTATATTTAGCTTGTACTTTAACATTGTTTTGAATACAAGTCCTTTCCTGAATTTTTAATTTTAAGATTTGACTTTTTACAGTGTGATTATGTCTGAGCACCCCCTCTTTGTTTTTTGTTTGGCTGACAGCACTCTCCTAAATTAGGGAGGAACTTTTATCTCTGCTATGCAGCTGAGAAGCAAGGGGAGAGAATTCATGGCATGCCTCAAGGTGTGCATGAACACTGTGGCAGAGCAGGGAAAGAAGCCTGGGTCCCCCAAGTCCTTGACTAGAGTAATGTGACTAAATCTTGCAGTTGTGAACTGCCTTCTTGATTTGTTTCTTTTCATGCAGCCTTTCAGTCCCACTTGGACTGAGGAGTGAGAACTCATTTTAGGTATGGACATTTCCTCTGATTAGGGCCAGAGAGAAATTGTTCAGTGGGTATGAACAATTGCAGCCAGCACTTGTAGCTACTTCTTGTCTCAATGCTGGGAAAAAAATGAGCTAGAGCTGACTAGTACTGCCTTTTATTAAGCTTTATAATCCCCATTGAACTCAATGTCTGAGTTCCCTGGGCTACCATTTGTTATCCCAACTGTGGCTAAACCATCCTTCTTCTCCAATTATAGGCCTTGGCATCAGTGGTTTTTATAAATCTTCTTCTTCAAAAATTTTTTTCCCCATGGATAAGATTGGGATATTGAATGACTACCTTTCTGTAAGCTAATCTAATAATGCAATGATTTTCAGACTCTTAGGTACAAAACGAGAGAAAAGCCTCTTTAGACTTCCTGCTTAATAAGATTTACAGTGTTTTTTATTATCCACAAACTTAGTTTCATTCCTAGCTTGGAATATGTTCACTTCACAGTCAGGCTTCTTAAATTAATGCCTGGTTCTTTTTCCAGCAGTTTTTCATCTCTTTTAATTTGCCAGTCTTGTCACATTTTGCTCCTGCACTTCAGTATGGGGTGGCCACTGCAGCCAGAGCTCATGTGTGAAGCTCCACTGGTCCCCACCTTTCTCTCCTTCAGCCCCTTCCCATTCCATCCTACCAGGTCTGCTCTCTGCTGCCAGTACAAAACTTCCAGGGCTCATCCCAGTCTTCTTGTACACAGCTATGTGAGAAAGAAATGGCTTATTGAATTCAGTTTACCTTGTTTAGGTGAAAACACCTTCAAAAAGGTGAGCAAGGTCCAGCAGTGGATCTTGAAATAAACCTTTGAAATAAAGTTCTGATCTTTTTGCAACTTTTAGGATGTCAAATGTTGAAATTATAGCTTGAAGAGCAGCATTAAATTCTATAACATTCATCTTCTGTGTCCTGTGAAATTTATCTACAGAAAAAAATGTGATGTATGTAAGCCTAATTTTCAATTACATAATTAAAATGACATAACTTGCTGACACACATTTTTACTATGTAACTTCTCCTCTGTAAAAACGTATCTTTTAAAACCAGATCCTAATTATATCAATAATGGCCAACACACACCTACTCCACTTTTCTTCATGTAGGTGGGTAGTTGTGCTTTCTAGCAGAAAGACTGCGGTCTGTTTACTTCTGGTTTTTGTATTTCCTCCTTTTTAAAATAATGCTGTAGACTTTACTCCTGTTTATCCTACCTTACACTGACTTAACTGCATTGACTTCAAGAGAGTTAACTATAATCTTCATTTACGTAGGAGGTAGATTGTGCACACTTAGCTAATTCTCTAGGTGTCTGGGCTCAACAACACTTCATTTGCCGAATTTCTCAAAGCAGTGGAAAATAAAGACATTCAAGAGCACGCTTTTGGCTACAGAGATGCAAATCTAAAAATGTGCTGATTTCACAGTGAATGGTCCTGGAAGAAAGGAAAGAACTTTAGTGGGGTCAAGGACACTCCACAGTTCCAATGGCCAAGAAACACTTCCATCTGTGATTTCTTTCTAAATATTTCCCTAATTTTTTTTGATGCAGCCTTTTCTAGTTCTATTCTCCATGTGGAGCTGGGGTAGGTTAAGCAGGATCCCTGCAAGTGCAGCTGGGAAGCACCTGAGTGTCAGTAACAGGAAAGATAAACCAGAGCACTTTGTCAATCTCTGGTTTTAATACCAACCAGAAAACAAACGTGTAAGTAGGGCAGTATGTTTGGACAGGAGGATGTAAACATAAACTGAAGATGAGACAGCTGGGAGCTGATGGGTTGGGTTCAGAGGGCAGATGCTGTGCTAGGTGTCCCTGTGCAAGGAGATGGAAGAAGCCTCACCTGGACTGACACTGGTCCTCATTGTGGGGACCTTAACCATCCCAAAAACTGCTGCAGGGACATCAGAGCAGGACAGAAGTAATTCAGGAGACTCCTGGAGTACATTGGTGCCAGCTTCCAGACACAGGTGGTTGAGGAGCTGGTGGGTGGGCACGATCTGCCTGGGCCTGACTCTTGAAACAAAGAACTGGTCAGGGCTGTGAAAGTCATGGGATGGTGGAGTTCAGGATCCTGAGGACATGACAAAAATGTAGTTTCACTGCCCATGGGCACAGTTTCACTGTTATGGGCACAGTTTCCCATAACATCCACACAGACCAACTGAAGTACAGGACTGGGCCGTGAGGTGGACTGGGATGTAGGATCTGACAGGCTCCAGTTCACACCACAAAGCTTCAGAAAGTCTAATGGTCCTGTCTTTCTTGTGTGTGTTC
Source organism: Trochalopteron elliotii (assembly GCA_024734555.1). Lineage (NCBI taxonomy): Eukaryota > Metazoa > Chordata > Aves > Passeriformes > Leiothrichidae > Trochalopteron > Trochalopteron elliotii. Next base: position 590,681 of record JANPWX010000063.1, on the reverse strand, counting down.
TTGGGTACTGCTCACTGTCCAAGAAGAAGTTTGGAAAAAATTTTTTGTGTTAACTAATTTACCCCTGCCCACTGCTGAGTTGTTCCCAGAAATTCTTCAGAGCTGCACCGGGAACTATAACTTCACACAACATGATTTTATGTGGAAAAGGAAAATGAAGGAAACAGCTGTTAGTGAAATCTCTTGGTCCACAGACAGCCTGCACTGAGACCCACTGGGTGTAGTTATTTAAAATGACATAAAACAATACAAGGAGCACAACACAGAAATGGAGTAAGAGGCTGCACCTTAAGTTCCACTTAGCAGGGGCAGCAGCAAAGCCTTCAGGTCCATGCTCTGCTCACAGGAGCTGCAGGCTGGTTTTGGCTTCTGCCTCTTGCATGATACAAAGATTAACATGCTGCTCTTGACTTCTGAGGGATGACATCTTCATGTTGTAGCACCAGTTGACGCATTCTCATTCGTGCTTCCACATCCTCTCTGTCTTCGGAGTGCTCTGCCTGGCTTCCTTTAGCTCCCATTTGTTCTCTGATGCTGCCTTCTTTCTTAGTTGGTGATGAATATTTTTACGCTCTTCTATTTGTTGTGAGGACGTCTGGATGAGGCCCTTGCCATTCCATTCTTACACTGCCATGTGAGCAAACCATCCATCATTCCCTGTTTTCAGGTTTTGTCTCTGCTCCACAGGCATTGTTGAATTGAGATAGCTTTCTGGGAAAACCAGGCTGCCAAATGAGTAAATATGTGAGAGGGTGAGCAGGCAATCAGTTTTATGAAAAGCTCTGAGTCCAAGAAGATGGAAAAACTCCTAGTTCTTGCAGACCTCTGACTGGATCTTTCCTCCCTTTTGCATTCAATACAAGCTAATATGGACTTGATGTCTCTTTATAAAGCATTGTATTTAAGATCATCTTTGGAAATTATCTCCTTTTCTGTAGAGAACTCTTTGTTAATGGCTATTTTGACCCAATAAAATTAGATCCCTGTCAGACACTCCCTGCTTTTCCAAAAACAACTCAGATGTCATCTGTTTTATATCTATGATATCTAGAAAAGCTGTAATTTGTATTTGTGATTTAGGCTTATTGCTTTATCTCTGTCTGCTCTGTCTCCATGGACATCTTCATGAGTATGTGTTACCCCAGACTCCTGCCCTCCCCCATTTGCTCACCTCCAGAAGGTGACTAAGGAGCAGGACCATTTGCAAAACCATGAGGGATTGAATCTCTGTCTCAGGGGAGGAGCTTGTTCTCCATATTCCCTGATTTAAGAAACTGACCTGCTCTTGTCATTCCCTGCTTGTGTCCCTTCAGTAATTGCTTGAGCTGCAGTTATTTGCATTCACCCTTCACATCCCTCACTCCTGATCCTGCCACCCAGGCTTCCCAGCTTTGCCCTTCACAGCTACTGAGTGCACTTTTTTGGCAAATTCTTTCCCCAGTTTTGACAAGAGACTTTCTTACATCCCATTCTAAGCCCCAGCTTATTGCTGTCCTTCCCTTCTTTCCCATTAACCACTGCAAATGGATCTCCTTGACTCCATGGGGTTTATAAACATCTTCAGTGAGAAGGTGCCATTCAGTCTGATCTCCTCCTTGTTCTGGGAGCTTATCTGGCCCTCCTTGCTAATACATTGTGCTCAGAAGCTTAGGTTTGGTTGTAGAAAGACCCTGGTGTTCATAAGAACAGGTCAGGATAGGAGTAATCCTCCTGTTCCCTGCCTAATTTCAATTTCTGCTCCAGCTTTCAGCCCTTACTTTTAGTAACAAGTTTCCCCACTAGAGAGCCCTTTATTGCTCTTCATTTTCTCTCCACAGAGATACTCACTAATCAAACAATTTTTACAATCTTTCTGATAAACTAAACAGATTAGGCTTTTAAAGTCTGTTACTGAAAATGGACCAGCCTTCACAGTTTTTTCCCCTCTGCCTCCCTACTGTCCTGCATTCTGTTTTCACATCAGAACACCTGTGGTTATAGGTTAAATATTACCAATGGCAAATGCAAAAGTAAATTATTGATTTTTGCTTATCTCCTGTTTATGTATTTCACAATTTTTTAATGCAGTGTGGCATTAGAAGGAAAAGTTACCGATTTTAAGATAAAATGGTTTGGATTGGATAGGACCTTAAAGATCATCTCATTCTACTCCTCTGCCATGGGGAGGGACATCTTCTGCTATCCCACGTTGCTCCAAGCCCCATCCAACCTGGCCTTGAACACTTCCAGGGATGGGGCAATATACACCATCCTTTAATGGAAAGGATTACTATACCTAATACTTACAAAATCTCTATGAATTCTTCTCTTTTGGGGAGGCAGATTAGGAAGGCTCCATGACTTGTGGTGAATTTAACCCCTGATCTGCTGTTGCTGAAGTATTTTATTTTGCATAGTTAAAATACATTCTCATCCATATAAAAAATCAAGGGTTCTCTTCAATGTGGAAAGATCAGCTCTTCAAATGCTGGCTCATGTGGAGAGGATCAGTTATGAACTTTTCATTAGGAAAAATTAAAAGCAAATCTTGTGCCTTCTTGGCTGTGTCACACACTGGCACAAAGTCACCTCCTGAATGAGTAGCCTGTTCCATGTGTTTGGTCTCCTGAGGCAACAGCATTGCATAAAAGGGTTTCAGTGGTGGAATGCTTTTTAACTTGATGCTGGTGATAATTTGAAAGAAACCAACCTGCGAAGTATTTAATGGAAAGAATCTTAGAGTGAAAATAGAGTTATTTCTGTTCTGTACTCTACTATTACAACAACTACAAAAATCTAATTAAAATGGGAACACAGGAAGTAATGAGCAATGGCTTGGCACTGGTCTGTTAGAAGTGTTCAGTGTAGTGCTGAATGCTCTTCCTAAGGAATTCCAAAAGGAAATCAGGCAAAAGGCTTGGAGAGAAGCAGTTTTTTCAGTCTTGAAGAGGGGATATGCTCCCCTGGGTCACTCAGTGCTTCCTGGGACACCTCCAGGATTTGTGTTATCCAGGAGATGCACTTAAACAGACTTTCAATTCCAGTACAGGTAAGTGGAACAGGGACATTTCCATATAATAATCCAGGTTTTCTTTGCTGTGTTTGCCTCTTATGATCCTGATACTAATACGGCTAGGTTAAATGAGAACCTGTGCAGAACCTGGAATAATCTTATGTAGAAACTTGGAACAATCCCTCCAAAATACTGAAAAACGTGTCTAGAGCCTGACCACAGCCCTCTGCCAGAGTGAAGAGAGATGAGTCTTTCACACCTTGTGGCTGTTATTTGGGGCAGGTAAAGGTTCACCAGTTCTAGCAAGGATGGCAAAATGGAAGCTTGACTTGTGGACTTGTGTGTGAAACCACAAAGTTCAGTACTTGAATGGCCCCTTTCAGATCTGCACAACTTTTTATGTCATCATTTAATCATGAGCTACAGCAGCAGTGTCTTATGAACCTGCCCTGCCTTTTGTATTTGTTTTTTTGAATTAGTATGACTCTCATAAAGAAGTAATTTTTGGTAATCCAGATGGATGGTGGGTCTCAGTATCAACACTACCCCAAGTAGTGACTTTGGGATTTTGAGAAGGTGATTTTCCTTCTTGGCACATCAAAATAGCACTTAACTTTTCTTGTATTAAATTGAACTGTTGGAATAACCAATTAGTCTGTTGATCCAAAATCATAAGCCAGTTTGGGAGTGAGAATAGGCTTGGGTGTTACTTCACAGAAAAAGAAAATATGCTGTGAGAAATTCAGAGTTAACTATGAACTATGACCTCAGTAGGACTGATTTAAACTTTCATAAGTGCAACTAAATGCAGATCAGAGTAGAAGCAGAGACTCAGACATGCTCTCCCACTTTCCTCTTAGTTTCATAACTTCTAGTTTACCAGGAGGAGAAGAAAAGTAGATTACTTGCTCTATAAATTCTCTGTCAAGATATCTATGAATTAGGGCTAAAAGTGAATTATGACTCTTTCTCCAGCTTTTCCCTCTCCTGTCTCATACATATACTTTCATACTCAGAAATAGCATGCTCTTCATACAAAGGTTCCTCTCTTTTCAAATAAACCAATACATTTTTTTTAACATGTCAAAAGCCGTGGATAACTTGATTACCTCATGCTCCTAAATTTAGCTGTTAATTATTTATTTGGAAGTGTTGGATGGGCTGCCACAATTAGCCTTGACATATTAAATAAATAGTTTTTTATGGTAATTGGGGGTTGATGCCATGCTGCTTAGAATAGGCTCCAGTATTTCTTTCCTGTCTTGGAGCTAACTGCAATTTTTAATTTCATGAAACACTTTAGGAGACCATAAGAAAAAATAATCACATTACAAGTGAGAAGTGTTGAGTAAATTTCTTTTACAAAAAAACACAGCAGTTATAAATTTAGTCTTTAATTGATGGCATTACGAAGGGCTGAGATGGAAAACAAACAGTGGGAAACCCAATAATCTGTAATGTCAGGAGTCTGCATGGCCTGCTTGCCAGGCAGTGCTCGGGCTCTTGAAGAGGTAGAAGCTTCCAGTGGCAAGACAAAATAACCTTCCAATACTCTGTGCCAGTGGTGGAAAGTTGTCCTGCTGAGGAAAAAAGAAGCAGGCAATGCCCTTTCAGTTCTGATTTACTTTTATCATCTTGGCCAAAGGGTTTTCCTGTGCTGCTGCTTCCAAAGCAGCAGGGCAGGGCATTGATTCTCCAAGTTTTCTTCCTGCCAGGCTGCACTCATTCCTTGGACAAGCTGGCCTCTCTGTTTAATCCTGTCTGTTGTTTGCATCCAACTCTAGGAAGGCAACTGAGGCTTCTCAAATTCCAGTTGAGTGGATGGAGAAAAAGCCCCAGACGTGGCTGCTCTGGGCTCTGCAGGGAAAAAGATCTGGCTGTGCAATATCTTCTGACTGACTGGAAGATGTCCAAGCTGAAAGATTCCTTCTCAGCTCTCTCTGAGTGTCCTGTCAGAATAAGGGAGTGGCAGGATTTGGGTTTGTATAGCAAATGTACCCATCCAAGAGATCATTTAGAATTCTTTATGCTGTGCCTCTCCTTTCATTATTGTGCAGAGAGTCTCTAGCCTGAAGGATGCACAAGGAGGATAAAAAGGGCATTTTGAGAGATTTACTGTATCTCAGGCTTTTGCACCTCCAGTAGAGAGAGAGATTATTGATATATTTTTGTTGACATGTCTCTCAGGGAGCTTCAGCCCTCCTGTTCTTCCCATTTTCCCTGGGTTACATCAACTTCAGAGGCTGCTTCCTTTAAGTTTAGGTATGAATCTGTAACATGGTAATTGTCCATCATGGTGGGCCCTTTCAGTAACATGTTTGGCTCCAGACAATCCAGACTGTAATCCATATGGTTCTGGGTTACTCACCATTTTGAAGAACAGTTTTGTCTTTGGATGTTCTCCAAGCTCTCCATCTCTAGGGGACTTCTGCTTGCTCTGTGTGGACATTTCTTGGGCAATTGGTCTCAAGCATCTGAACAATACTGAGTTTTAGTTAAAGTCCCAGAACAATCCATTTTATGCTGAAAGTCTGTAACCTGTAGAGAGTTGATGATATTTCTGCTCTTTTCTGCTTGTAGGAAGATGCCTTTCAAAGGCAGCCTTGAGGGAGATGGTGTTCTCTGCTCCCCAGTGCAGGAGGTTTGATGGGTGCACATTTCTAAATGATGGACTTTGTGCAAGGAGATCTATCTGTGTCTCAGCGTGCTCACAGACCTGCTCATTACCATCCCTCAGTAGCTGACATTAAAGAAGCATTTTTAGCCCTGTCTTCTCTCCTTACTAATCAGAATTCTCTTTCATTGTGCAAAATATGTAGTAATTTCTCTGTACAGATAAAGCCTCTGACCTTGCTGTCTTTAAACTCAGTATAACTGTATTCTGAGAGGCTGAGAGACAGGCTTTTTTCCTGATACCTCACAGTTCTTCTGCAATGCTATCTGTTAAACTTCTTGTCTTCATTAGGACCTTCTTCAAGAAACAGTAGCCACAAGCATATTTTATAAAGAGCAGCTAGATTTTGGGGTGGTGTTTTGTGGATGGATGAGGGGAACTGCATGATAGAATATATAATATAAAATTGAGGAACTACATCAATTCTTATTGAAGGACAAATTAACTTCCTTGATTTCCAGAAGGCTTACAGTTTTCTTTTTTGTTTTTTTTTCATTGTCTGAAGAGGTAAGAAGTTTTGAAGGAGAAGATACAGAAATATGAGTTGATGGGGGGAACTGTGGTAGACTTTGCTCCTTTTTCTACCCTTTTGCAGGGATAGTGACTGACCTGGAAGGATTCCTCCTCCTGTAAATCCCTGCTCCACCAGTGATTTGTGACAGCATTTCTGTTGCTTAGTTAGTGGAGGGAACAAGAAGAATCTGCTTTTTTTCTCTTTAGAATTTCCCAGTAAATTATTTTGACTTCTTACATTGAGTTGTTTCTCATTCTCTGCTCCTTTCACATACTAAACTGCCCTTTTCAAGGGGATGAACTTCTTTTGAGAGAAACTTGTGAGCTGACTGACAGACTGTTGTCTAACACTGAAGGAGATAAGACTTTCTAGCCTTTATCTTTCCTTTAGGCATCTGTATAAATTCAGACAGCGGTGTTTGATGTCATGATTGGTTGAATTTTAATAGAAGTTTGAATTGAATTTTAATAAGACTTCTATAGTGACAAATAAAGACAATTACATAGTTTAGGAAGCTGAAGTCATCTCTCCATTCACCCAGGGGATGAACTAACTTCTGCCCAGTGCTCTGGGAATTTGTTCCCTTCTTAAATAAATCAGTTACGGACTTACTTGTTTCTGTCTTGGAATGCTCTTCTATATCTATCTGAACTTTGTTAAAACACATAGTGGAGAAGTGTCTACCCTAACAAACATTACTTGTGTGTGGTCCTATGCTAGCAGTAATTACGGGCTATAGTGCAATAATTATATAGTGCAAGTCTTACACAACATATTTTGGGTTTTGGGTTTTTCTTTGGTGTTGCTGTTATTGTACAGCTCCCAGACTTATTGCAGTAGTCATGGCATGCAGAGAAGATACACTGAATTTATCATCTAAACACCAAAAAAGACACTCCAGCTGTTGACAGTAAAGAAAACAGGGAGATGACAAAGATGAGCATAATCTGCTCTTTCTTCTGAGTACACATGGCCTGGCATGGGCACTTGGGTGAGACATCCACGAAACTACTGCTGTGAACAGGGACAGCTGTCACAGCAAAGCTTTGCAAGACTGTTTAGTTTAAATGCAAGGAGGAACTGGAATGTGAATGAATTTCATGAAAAGATGATACAATCTGTCTCCAGTGTCTCACATCTATTATCTTTCCACTTTTCTGTAAACACTTGAGAATGGATTTTCCAGTGGGTAAATTAAAACCCTGCTGTGACATCTCATGCTCCTGACAAACTCCTGTCTCCCTGTCTGATGATTTGGTGCTGTCACTGAGGGGATAATTTTGGTTTGTGTGGACGTTATGGCATAAACACAGGCTTCTTTGATGTTGGTCTGCTTTTGCTAGAATGTGACTGTATTGGTTGGCTTTAAGAGCATGTCTGAGAGGAAAGTAATCAAAAACTGATAGCAGCAAAAATTAATGAAGTTAGAAGAAAATGCCATGCCTGTGACTACCCGAAGGGAAAGACACAAACTGAAATGCAGCATGTTAATGAGGACTGCAGCAATCTTCCTTATTCATTTCTGAGCTGGGTTCTGCAAACTTTTGTGCATTTTGGCATTCTGGACATAACTCCAGTAATTTAAATGAGTTTTTGGGTATCCCCAGGTAGGAAGATTATAAAACTATATATATATAGTTTTAACAGTGGGTACCACATTAGGGTAAGGAAGGCAAATGTTTTACTGTAAATGATGGGAGCTTGTTCTGCAGGTACAGCTAGATCCTCCAGTGTGTTGCATTTCCCTTGACAAACCAAATGTTAATCTGTAAGTCACAAATGATAAAAACAAGTGAGAATTTTTCTTTCTTCAGGTCTGCCATAATATTAGGACCCCTTTTTCTGATAGAGGATTGGTCCTTTGGGGAGAGGAGAGGTTGTTGATACATTGGTGAGGGCTTTCTAAAATCTCTGGTTTCACTTTTCTGGCCTCATGGCCTGGTGAGGTGTGTTCGTGTGGCAGTTAGTGTTTGCTGGGGAGGATTGCCAAAGTAGAGCTGACACTTAACAATGGGGTAGGGTCTGCTTGTGCTTCCAATTTCTCTACAATGAACAGAAATGACAAGCAACTGCACCGAAAAAAAATCCCTTTGATTGCTCAATAGAGTAGCCAATTTTTTTTCAGAATGGTTTTGCACATACTGAAATACATCTTGTGTGATGAAGGCCTGATTTGCTGTAGGAACACATTGTTTTCCAGAGACTCAGTCTCATGGATCATTTTTATGGCTTTCCATTTCTGTCCTCCCTCCATAGTCTAAACAATGAGTCGTTCTAGCCACGGGCAGTTTGTGCTGCTTCCTCAGGGCCCCCATTCTGGGCATTGCTTTTTACAGGGCTTTATGCTGCACTAAAAATGAAGATGAAGTAAACTGTCCAGATGGGACTTTAAAGATATGGACTGTGGAGATGTTCCATCTACACATGCTGTGAGTGGTTTCTGATAGTCCTGCAGCATTGTAAGGGAATAACACTTTTTTTGTGGTTTTTTAACAGAATCATGGAATGGCTTGGGTTGGAAAGGACATAAAAGCTCATCTCATTCTAAACCCCTGCCAGGGACAGGGCAACCTTCTGCTAGACCAGGTTGTTCAAAGCCCCATCCAACCTGGCCCTTGAACATCTGCTGAGGTGCTGCTGGAGGGGTGTGTGTGAAATAGTTTTTATGATACTTCACACAGAACTGTGTTGAAACCTCTCAACATTTCATACTGGAGTTGTTTGACAGTGATGGTAATTTGGTTATTTGAAGATCCAAGTCATTGTATTGTCACTACAAAATCTCTAAATGCCCAACTCTGCTCTGACAATCTCTGTGCACATCTAAGCTTTAAATGGAGTCTTCAAATGTCTTCAAAAATGCTGACTAATAAAAATTTTAAATCTCATGATTTTCATAGAGTTGTATTCTATATTTCTCAGTAGTCGGGTTGCAAAAAGCAAGGGAGCCATGGTGGACTCCAAGAGGACCCTGGTTTGGGTTTGCGGAACCTGGTTTGGGTTTTCTGGAGCAGAGCACGTGTCCATCAGCTATGACATGAATCAAGATATAATCCAAACTCTAGGTCCATAGATAAGATAATTCACTTTTTGGGTGCAGGATGACATTCCCATCAAAACATAATACAGCAGTAAAATCTAGTAAAAGAGCACATCTGTCTCAGAGAGCAAACCTGAGTCTTATGTTTTGACAGAAACCTAAATTCTCTAACTCTTCAAAAGCCATTTAAATTACATTAGATAATTTAGTAGTCCAAGCAGATGTCCCTTTGTATCAGTAGTATATTCTCCTAAGTGCTAAAAGTTTTGCTTTTACTTGCCAGCACATCAGTACAAGGATAATAACAAAAAATGTCGATTTAATTAATTGTGTGTCAGAGCATATGTTGAAAACCCTTAAATAAATCTTCAGTCTAAGTTCAGACTATTGAAAGTTGTAATTTATACTATTGAAAGTATAAAATCACGTAGGTGGGAAGAGCTGTAATTTGAAAGGCAAAGGTATTTTTATTTTCAAAAGGATATATAGGTTCAGTGACAATGCTAGCATAAAGATGTTAAAATATATAGAATGGGTATTTTGCTCAAGGAGGCAATGCATCTCATGGATTTTAATGTCTTTTGATGAACTATCCTCAGTATTTATAAATACTTGAGCAGAAACTCATAAATAACATAATATTAATTGAATAACTTAATAAATGACTTTTTCAGTGATTATCACTGCATCTCTGTTCAATTACTTGATGACATATCCTGAGCAGTTCTGTCAGAAGCTGCATTCTTCTACCTCTTATTCCAGTGCTGATTTAGAGGAGAGTGAAATAATCTTTTACAGGTTTATTTTACAGTCTGGTCAAAAGGTTGAGAGCTAAAGCTTAAATTGATAATGTCCAAGTGAATGAAGGCATTAGGTGGAATATAAAGCTTTACTTGATAGACATATCTAAAAAACGGAAATGAAGCATTGTTTTAAGCCCAAAAGCTTTCCCCTAAGATCTAGGGAGTCAAGGCTGATGATTAAATGATCACCAGGTGTGTAGCAGCATGAGCAAGACAAGAATGTGCTTTTTCTAGCAGCACTGCCTCACTTTCCAGAGAAACACAGGTTTGTATCAGCAAATTGGCTGGGAGCTGTCTGGGACACTGCAGGTTCAGGCTGAGCTGTGCCTTGGATCAGAGGGGCCACATTGCCAGAAATGTCATGCTGGAGGGGCATTGCAGAGGTCTTGGGCTTCATCACTCTGGTTTGCTTCATGGGCTTGGTGCTCCCAGACTGCAAAGTGGAAAAACTGGAGAAATTTACTGTCTTGCTGTTTCTAAGTATCCATTTTATGAGTGCAGAGGGTGGTAAATTCTTCCTCATTGCTTTTCTGCTTCTCTTCCCTGGCTGTCCCAATGATTTGTGGGAATGAATTATTTTTAAAGTTATCTTTAAAAAAAAAAGTAATTTTTAACTTGACAGCCTTCCTGTCAAGCCCACTTGAGCGGAAGGGACCGCACAAGGCAGTTGCTGCTGCTGAACAGATCAGAAAAGATGAAAGTGGGGAGTTAGAAATCTCTTCTGTTAAAGACCTTGGGGTTTTGCATTGTTGTTTCTCCCAACATTTTATTTTTTAAATAAAATTTCTGATTCAAGCAGTGTTCTAATGTCAAAGCCTGATTTCTGTCCCCTTAAAATGCCCTTAAAATAGTAACCAGTGTTCTGCTTGCCTGTTAAGCTTAGCCAGGGTTTCTTCCAAAGAAAAGATACATATGAAATGCAGTCTATCTGAATACAGCTAATTTGGTGTCTTTTGTAGAAAATGTAGCACAAAATTTTTAGACAAAAGAGACTTTCAAGTTTTCTGTGTCCCACGGAAGGGGAGGAACTCGGGGAACCATTGTTAGGTGACAAAAGCTTAACCAAATTCTCACTGCAGGAAAAATGAGGCTAAGAAAGAAAATATCTTCTGTAAGTTTTTGAAAAAGTTGTTTTTCTCTTCGTTATAGGTGAATGGGATTGGTGTGTTATTTCATAGTGATACTGAAAGATGTTCCCAACCAAACATCTCATTTAATGCTTGATCAGGGAGCCTCTCCTCCTGCATTCTGGAATCCCTAATTAAATGTCAGGCTGTGTTCAAAGACTTTAGGGGATTGGCCACTTTTGGTTTATTTTAAAATCGTGGCTTTCGTTGCATTAGTAATGATATATTCTCATTGACAGTATGTACAGCAGTCAATAAAACCCTCACTTGTTTAGTTTTCTTTTACTGTATAGGAGCCACTTCCCCTACACACTGATAAAAAGCAGTCTATAAATATCTCTGGCCTTTGGAAATAAGAGACCCTTTTTTGCACTTTATATATCCTCAAAGTATTTACTGAAGCAGAAGTGCCTCCATTTCAGAGCGTTTTGCTCGTTGCACGTTTCCCTCCCCGTTTAACAAGATATTAAAAAGATATCCTTCAGGGCAGGCAGTGAAATGTAACGGCAGAAAGGTCACCCAAAGAGCATGAAGATGGCCTTTGAAAAGCTATTTCTGCAGGAAATAGGGAAGAGAAAAAATTGCTTTCTAAAGTTTCGTTTCAGGAATAACAGGTTTTCTTCTCTTCCCCACTTTTCCCCTTTCTTTTGAACCCAGCATTGCCAGTTCTCCCCCTGCATTACTGGCGACTTCCCTGTTTTAAATTTTTAGGATACTTTTCTTAATGTTTTGGTTACGTCGTAGGGGGCCCAGAGTGCTATGGATTAAAGTTTTACCTAGTGCATCTAATTTTGGGTTGTGTTTCAAAGGCTTGTTTTAGCTTGTGGAAAAATTATTAGGCCTCTGTTTTCTTAAAATGTCGTTACTTTTTATAGCTTTGATATAAACTTTCCTGCCTGATCGTATTAGTAAGAAGATGAGTCTCTCTAACTCTGAAATAAAGGGGTGCTGACAAGGTCTGCGTGTGTAACTAGGGTCAGCTAGAGTTTTAAGATTGATGGTGGCTGGTTTGTCTTCAAAGATCCTTTCTCGTGAGTAATGAATATTTGTTCCATGGTTTTCTTAATCCTTCAGTTTAAATGGAAGTCATCACACGTCTTTGTGTATGAGTACAGGAAAGAAAACAGTGCACAAGAGGAGGAGCTGCACCATGCTTTTGCCCGTTTTTAATTGCTTCTGTTCACCCAAGCAATTTAAAGACATCATTGGTGCTACAGTGTCATATGTTGAGAGCTTCAAGTCTAGCTCTAGTCGTAAAGTTTTAGAGGAAGTAATTGAAAATGTTCATGTTATCTTTCTTCCTAAATTTCTAGTTCACTTAGATATTAGGACAATGAGTTATCAGAAATATCTTTCCACAGATTAAAAACCCAAAGTGTTTCCCTTGTTTGAATTTAGGTTAGATATTAGAAAAAGGTTTTAGTTTTTCACCCAGAGGGTGATTGGGCACTGGAAAAGGCTCCCCAGGGAAGTGGTCACAGCACCAAGCCTGACAGAGCTCAAGGAGTGTTTGGATAACACTCTCAAGCACATGGTGGGATTGTTGGGGTGTCCTGTTCAGAGTCACTTCAAATTCAGAATATTCTGGGATTCTGTGAAGTTTTGCGCCCCTGGATATCTTAATAAAATGATAAAGCATGAGGAAAAGAGAGTAATGCAATACCCCAACTAATTAATCACTTAACAAAGTAAATCAATATCAGAACCAAAGCTGTTTTGATGCTCCAAACAGATTAGTCAATAGAGCAATGACATTTCTTTGACTCACGAGTTAAAATTAGTAAAGGAGTTCTGATAGATTAACCAGAAACTTTCCATTTCATTTTTATACTTTCCTTTTTCTTTCAATTTTCTGCTACCTGGATAGAAATACCTTTCCTTGGGGTGCTCTGTTATTGCAAAGAAGCTGTGTTTGTTTCCTTCCTACTGTTTCCAGACTGCCTCTTTAGAAGTTATTTACTAGAGATCCCATGTGGAAGGCCTGTGTATATTGTGCTTTATAAAATGCAGCAATTCCAGTTGCTAAATTTGGATCAAAACCTATAAACATTTAGGTATGTCTCTTTGCTAAGGACTTATCTTCCATAAAAATGAAACATGATGCATGATCCCAGCATGAAAAGTTCTGCAAAGAAATGGCCAATTCTTAATTTGGCTGCTGCTTCCTTAATTTCAAGTTTTGGGGATGGATGCTGCAAAGCACTAAAACTGTAGGTGTTTCGTTTTGCTTTATTGGGTTGCCATTTTATTTATTTATTTTTAAAAATTTCCCTCTAAGAGTTTGTACTTCATACATCATCTTAATGCCCTTAAACTTCTTAAAAGCCCAGAACAAAATAAGTGTTGTTATACTGGTATATGAGTGACTTTATAATGCATAAAAAGAAAAAGTAATTTTACATTTGCTATCCAATTACTGTTTCAATCAGCAGTCATAGGAGAAGGGGCACAGATACTCAAAGAGCTGCTTTTCCTTTTTTACTGTCCTGATCACCAGAGCTCAGTCCTTCCCCATGCTCTGTCAGGAACTATTTCTACAGTGATTTTACGTTCCTCTTGAATATTTTAATGGAATTAATCTAACTCCATATAGTCTAAATTCAGGAACTTTTTAAAATAATTTTCTAGGTGTAAATTCTCTGTTAAACCTTTGTTGAGGTCATTAAAACACAAGTGTTATTGAGGCAAAATACTTAAAGTAGGATACTATCCCAAGAACAGTTTTTCTTTTCATGCTCTATTGCTCTTGGAGTAAATCTGTCCCTTTTGTCAAAAGGTTGTTGACTTAGCAAAACATGCAGATGCTTAATTACTTACAATTAAAAGTACAAGATAGGAAGTTTTCAGCACAGTTAGAGCTGTAGTTCCCCAGCCCAGCCTATAGTGAAATTACTCTCTAGACTAACCAGATAAAACCACTGTGCAGGTTTGTGTCTTTGTGCTGTTCTTCAGAAAGCCTGTTGTTAACTGTGAGTTCTGGAATCTGACACCATGACCTAGAAAGCACCCTGTTCTTTGATCTCTAATTTTTTCACTTGAAAAGCAGAAGTGATTTTCTGACACTGTTTGGCTGCTGAAGTTGTGCTGCTGCCTGATGAGCTCCCCGTGTGCAGCAGGGTGCATAGCAGGGGTGCTGGTTTTCAAAATGATCCAAGCATGACACAATGAAATAGAGACACAGATGCTGTTGTGAAGAACATAATAATTGTCTCTCTGCTTGCTATTGCCCTCTGGATTTTATTTCTTCATTCTGTCAGAGGGAAAACTGGGAACTGAGTCACAACAGATCCAGCTGCTTTTGGTCAGACTGAGATGCCCTAGTGGTGTGGAAGCTGAAGGTGTTCTTTCTCTTAACACCAGAAGAAACAGGGAGGTCACCTCATCTCTAACGAGCAGTAGGCTTTGGCTTTTTTTCTGTCTCTCCATTTCTGGAGTCCTTAAAGATGTGAATGAGTTGTGCCAAACCAAATTGTACGCTTACTTCTCTCTTCTTGAAAAGCAGAGATGGAATCCTGACTCCCTTGCCTGCTTTTTCCTGCAGTAGCCATCATAAAAAAAAAAGAATGAAAATCTAGGTATTGAGCATTATATAAATTTTTTGTTTAGAAAGGCCTTCTGGAAACTGACTGCTCAAAGGAGCTCTAACCTCCAAGGTTAGGTCATATTGCTTGGATAGCACCAGCCCATTAACAAATCTCCATGGATAGGGAGATTTCTGCTGGTGTGCGTATTTTTTTCCGTATCTCTGATCAAGATTTCCTTCATTAAAATGTTTAACCATTACCCCTTTCCTTCTCTGCACCTCTGAGAAAATCTTAGCCTGCCTTCTGTGTCAGCTCCCCTTTTTGTCAGGACACTGATGGTGAGAAGCCCCTGAGCCTCCTCTCCCAGTTTGCTGAGTTTTTCCACATCCATTGTGTGCTCCAGCCCCCAGCCATGTGAGTTCATTCCACTGTGTCAACATCTCTCTTCTACCAGAGGCATTCCAAAACTGGACATTGTATCCCAGGTGAAGCAGCTGAGTAGAGGACTTGCAGACTGAGCTCTCAGGGCAGCAGTCCAATGTGCATTTAGCTGCCTGGACACCTGTCCTGAGATCATTCCTTCCCAAATGCAGGAGTGTCTGTGTGCAGTTTGTGGAAGCCCATTCCTCCAGCTGCTGAAAGTGCCTATGAGCAGCAAAATCCTCCAGCACCTTGACAGCTCTTCCTCCCCACTTTCCTCCCCAGTTTGGGGTCGTCTGCGAACTTCTGAGAGCTCATTGCATCTGATCAGCCAAGTGGGAAATAAATGGTGTCAGCTGTGGTACTGACCCCTGAGAAACATCCCTTGGAACCCTTGGAAAAGTTCATGCTCAGAAGCACCCCTCTGGTTATGCTCAGTTTCTTTCTATGCAAGGAAAAGGAAAATAACTAGAGGAAACAGGCTCTTTTTCACTTGAAATGAGGAAGTCCAATTCTTAATGTCAGATGGAGGCTTTTTGAGTGAGAATTTTCTTTGCTGAGTATTATGGCAATAGTATTACGTAGTAGAGTGGAATTATTACATATAAAAGCAGAAAAGGATAGTTTTATAATTTTTTGTATCAATGTGTCAATTTTGTCCTAATTGGTTTACTATTACTATTACTTCTCATCTATTTCAGTTCAGCTGCAAAAAGTCGAAAGTAGTGCTGCAGTTGTTCTTGACAAAATGCCCTTTCGAAAACCAGCTTAAAGCTTCACAGAAGCAGTGGTATGGAACTGCCAGGACTGGTCCTGGTGTGCATTATATTGATGTGTCCTTACGCTTGTGGAAGATGAACACACTGAGCCTCAGATGAGTTTGATTGACAGAAGGTTGTGTGTGCTTGGTTGAAGGATTTGGGGAGAAAGGGGGAGGAGGTTTTCAGTGTGTGGCTGTGGAGAGAACTACCTCATCACAGCCTCAGTCCCCTGTGATTCTTTTCACTTAGATCAATTTAATAACCTGACAGATACAAATTTCTTTACTGTCAGCGTGGCACAGCCAATATGAGAGTGAAGGATCAAGCAGAGCTTGGTTGTGTCTCTGGACTCCTCAGTGCAGGGATGAGGATGGAATACTGGTGGGAAAAGGTCACTGGCTGATCTTTCAGTGCACCAGGCTGGGCTTGCAGGCTGAACAACATGAAATATCTTGTTTTGATTTGTAAACTGAGCAAGCAGAGAATGAGACCCATTGGGGGAATAGCTCTGGGACCACGTAATGCCATGGCTGTGCATGGCTTTCATACACAAAGTCAGTGCTTCTCCCTTTCCTTTATAAACCTCTTCAAATAGACCAAGATGATTTTTTCTCCTTCTTAATAACTCCCTAGGCAGCTGACTTTTGCTGTGTGTGGGGATTACAGCTAGAGGAAATCCTCCTCCCTTTGCACATCCCCATGAGCATTATTTTCCTCTCCTGGGGAAGCACGTGTGCCAGGTCTGTCCATCAACCCTCCTGGGACCAGCTCAAGGGCTGACTTGGCCACCTGTGTTTCTGTGGATGCTGCTGAGTGGTCACGGTCCAGCCTGCAAGCCCAGCATTTGGCTTTTTAATTTTTATTGTTTGAATGCAATCACAGGTGCTGAATGACTGCTTATGAGGAGTGCAAGAAGATGGTGTTAGCTTTAGCCTGGGTTGGTTAATCATTGATGGACAGGCAATAGCTCCTGGCCCATCTCCTCCTTCCCTCCCCTTGCTTTCATTCCCTCTCTTCCTCACATGAAACTCAATTAATCTGCCACATTATTTCTGGACAAAACCTGCTCTTAAAATATGCAAAATAAAGTTCTCAGTTTTATTTCTTCAATCACCTTGGCAGGGGGTATTTTTAGCCCAATTTTCACATGAATATTGTATCATAAAAGGGCTGATTAAAATGAGGTAACATGACAGGGTTGGCTCATAGTGAATGGATATGTTATTTATCCTGTTGAAAGGACATTACTGTAACCTTGCCTGCAATCCTACAGAGTGGTTCCCAGTAAGTTATGTGTCATCTAACCTTTCCTGAAATTTATTCCTAACAATTGACATGTAGATTATCAATGCAGCAGAAATCTTTTGTATTCTTTTTGGATGGGGTGTGGCAAGTAAGCAACCTTTCAAACAAAAATCAAAGGTGTCCATTGATAAAACTGGAGATACATAATTTAGAATTTTGTTTTAATTCTGGATTTCAGCAGAGGAGTAAAAGAAGAGCATTGAAAGAATTTAGCAGTCAAAGAAAAAGAAAACCCCAACAAAAAACCTAAGCTTTTTGTTCTCTTTTCAAAGGGTTTTGCCTTCACTTTGAGTAAGGTGTTTAATTTCCAAAGCAGATGCCTACCATAGTGTGAGCCTATTATTTTAGGAAAAAATTACAGTCTTATCTTTTGTATTGAAGATTTATAATTAACCCCTGAAAAAGTTTTCTGAGTTAACAGTAACATCATTTTACTGAAATACTGTTCAGCAGTAGACCTTGAAGTGGTAAACAGAAAGACCCAAAGGGTCTTCACACTTGTCAGGGGGTGGAAACAAAGCTCACAGTGAGCCACCAGTTTGCCCAGAACACCAGTGGCACAGCTGTGCCCCAAATGCAGGGTGTCAGAATTCTGCTGTGTCACTGGGTGCTCTACAGTGCCCTGGGCATCATGCACTGAGGCACAAGGAGCTCAGCAATTGCTCATTTCCTGTTCAAGAAACACCAAGGAAATACCGGAGTTACAAACTGTGCATGACATCTCTTTGAAAAAAACTCGTACCTGAGTTCTTGACCAGCATAGCTTTCTCCTTGAAGATATCCTGCTTCTTTTCTCTCCCTCCTTTTCTCAGATCTGGTGACTGGATCTGAAGGAGAATTACTGTGGTCGTTCTGTTCCTAAATATCACAGATGCTACTACTTAACTTCTTTATTTCTGCACTGGACCCACTAAATTCTGGTTGATGGGCCACAGGATTTTCAGACAAATACCATATTTTGCTTTGAATTTTCATGTCCTTTAAAAGTCAGTCATGCCTGTGATTCATCTTTAATTTCCCATTCTAATTCCTCTAGGTTTAGCCTCTGCCAGTGGATGTCATGCTGATTTTGCTAGAGTGGAGCACCTTTTCATTGTCAACTAAATGAAAGCAGACTATAATACCAGTTCCCTGAGCAGATATGGTGACCCAGGTGATGGTTCATTTCTTTCCATTCTGCCTTTCGGTTTGTGCCCAACAGGTGAAGAGTAGTTGAGAAAAAGACAAAAAACAGTCTCTGTAATCAGGGGTAAAGGGCTTTAAGAAAGGCTTCAATGTAGTATTTCTTCTCTCAAAACTGTGCCTTTTTTCTCTGCTGGCTGAGAATTAAATAAAAAGGCCAAAGGATATTTGCAGTTCTAATGATAAACAGATACATGGACATTGTGCACTTTTGTTATCAGCTGCTCTTGTGTTAATGATTGATGTAACTAAGGCTGTGCCTTGTTTCTTTAGCTTGGCTGTAAGTTAGGATTGTTGTAGGTGGAGCTAGAGACACATGGGGTTAAGGAAAGGGGATTTCTGTCTGGCAATACAGGCAGGAAGCTGATTTTTAGCTTTATTTCCTGAGGAAATTGGTATCTGCAGTGCTGTCTGTATGCCCGTCTCCAGTAATTTTTCAAGTTAGTGATTGATTTCAACAGTATTTGAAACAGGACAGAAATCACAAAAAGTAATTATGTTCTACAAGTTGGCACAGGTGAAGATCTCAGTGGGACAGAGATGGTTTCTTGTTCCCTTGATGGGGGTCACAGGAGACTGGGTGGGAGCCAGGGACAGAACATGGGACAGTAATCAGAAGCTTTTCAGGGAAACTGGGCATTTTTTATTCTCCTGCTTTCAGGAAAACATATTGTCTGTGTGCACATGGGAGGGCATTGTGCAAGGGCAGAGCTACTGCTGCACTGGGACACAATTTACTTCAAATTTCTCACTTTCTGTCCTTTCATTCTCTTTTTTGTGAAGGAAAAAGTGTTTGTGGGAGAGGATTCATCTGACTTAAGGTCTGCAGCCAGTGAAGCCAGAGCATCCTTGGGCTGATTGAGGCTGAGGCTGCTGGTCAGGCAGTGACATGCTTCTGCTTTTGGCACAAATATTTTTGCTCATTTGGTCCAACACACAGGGAAGGGGAGTAGGTGCTGAAGAGATGGTTAGGACAAGCTGTTTGTATCTGGTCTTAAATAGGAAACAGTTTCTCCATCCTTGATTTCTTTCTCACTTTATTTGAGCTATATTAAGTGAATGTTATGCACAGTCTATTTTCAGAAAGTGGTAATTACATTAAATTTTCTTCTTCTGGTATTCTTTCATTTTGTAATGTATTCAAATGCTGCTAAGATATTGTCCAGACAGGATGACGATAGAATCTGATCATCTGTTACTGTTTACTAATGAAAGCAAAATTGGAAGATTATGTAGCAACTTTGAAAAGGGTACTTTGATAGTTTTTATTTTATTGGACTTTTTCTAGTCTATTATTTAACAAACCACCTCTTTATTGCTTAAAGAAGTGATTGCAGTATTTCACAAGGAACTCATTTAATGTCTTCAATTTCTATTCACTCGTGCAGTGCTCTTCTGATAGCTTTGTGATCTGCTTCTCATGCTAAATCCTTTTAAAGCAGTTGCTGGATGAAGTGAATTAATGAAATTTGGCATTCCAGCCCCTTTCACTGCCTGGAAATACAGTGCCCAATGCAGCCTGGGTCAAGCACATTTTACATCAGCACAGGCTGATGGTAAAACTGGCCATTCCTGAGCCTGCAAAACCTTCATCAAATACCCTTTATTTATATGCATAGATAGCCCTTTTAAAGATACTGCATAAAGCAAATAGTAGAGCATCTTTTCAGGACCAAATTGGTATTTGCTTCAGCAGTGGCCAAAGCTAAATATTTGTACCAGAAGACAAACGTGTATCAGCAATTGTAAACACTGTAAACAGTGGTGGAACATTGCTGCAGGTTTTTGATCAGAGAAAACCATCAGTTTGCTCTCTGGTGCTATAAATTATTCTGACATTTCAAATCTAGTGAGGGATATGGTGAAAACTGTATTAATATACATGAAAATCAGCCCTGGTTTGAAACTCTTGGCAGGGATTTCTGCAGGTTAATTGAATTAGAGTTTGTGTGTGCTGCTTCATCTTATCAATTTTTATCTTTTAGTTATATTGATAGATCATTTGCTTGTGTAGTCAGGAGAAAATGAGAGTCTAACCAGCTTTCTCATTCTTTTTCTGCTGTTCAGTCATCAGTGCTTTTCATTTCTTGCCTATAAGGAATTTGATGAAAATGTTTTCTGCATTCCTGTAAATACAACCGGGCAACTTTCATTTAAGTTGCAAAGGTTTGTTAGGTCTAGCTTCAACCTTCCTACTTTATATCTGGATGAAAATAAAATATTCTTGTTTTCTTTACACTTAAGGATATATATAAGAATATATATATATGAATATGTATGTTTTGCAGAGATAAGAAAATTTGGAATTTCATAGTTGTGAATTGAAGGTGTAGCGAATGACTTCTATTTGCTGCACAAGCTGTCAAAGGAACTTTTATAGAGGTTAGGAATGGAAGGTAGAGGGGTGACAGTGGCAGTGTATCCTGTCATTGGCTCTGCAGGGCAGCTCTTGAAAAAGGATTCTCCTCTATACATCCCCAAGTCTACACTGAATGAAAAGCAGCCCTGAACAGAAGCTGGCAGTCAGTGGAACATGGAGAAAGCTGGGAGGGGGTCTTTCTTCAATGCCTTCTTCATTCTGATTGTTTTTTCACTTCTCCAGTGAAGGGAGAGAAGTTGCTGCCCCTTGCTCCTGCCTGGCACCAAGAGCCAGGAAGGACCTGCTGCAGGGACAGAGCAGGTTGGGGATGTGACTGGGGTGGCACAGCTGTCACAGCCTGACATGGGTGTCCTGAGGGGGCTCAGTGGGGACAGAAACCTCCCATGGAGCACAAGGGCAGAAGCTCACTCCATGTCATTTTCAGTACAAATACAGCCCATTAAAGCAGGGTCTCGTGATTCTTCTGCCTTTTGGTGCTTTAAGCAGGAGGTGTCAGGAAAGTTACCACAGGGGTGACTGGCTTGTGGCAGCCAAGTGTTCATAGCAACGTTGCTTTTTGATCCTTCCATCTTGGCTCATTCTATCAGAATTCACCAAGCATTGGATTGCTCACCTGTGACAGGGGATGGGAGCTGGGATTAGAACTTTGTGAGACAGGGTGGTTTTACCTACTGGTGTTGCATTGTTGCAGTCTTAATCCTGCTCAGTGCAGGGGGAGCTGCAGGTCCAGCCACTGGTCTGTGCTCTTGAGAATCAGCCCTTGGCCCACACGCTTTTGGAATTTTTCACAGGTTGCCCAGAGAGGTGGTGGATGCTCCATCCCTGGACAAATTCAAGATCAGATTGGATGAGCAACCTGATCCAGTAGAAAATGTCCCTGATTATTGTGGGGAGGTTGGACTGGGTAACCTTTAATGGTCTCTTCTAGCCCAAACAATGCTACAATTCTTAAACGGGCTTGAAAGTCTTTACACCAAGGAGCCATTTCATACTCAATGCCCTGTTTCACTTACCTGAAAGACAAGCCCATTGCAAGGGTATTTAGCAACCTGCTTGCTTTTGTTTCTGCTGTTGCTGTCTTAATGTTTTTCTTGGCTGTCAAGTCTCAGGCTCTTTTGCAAGCCAAAAACAAGAGTATGTTCAGTTCTGTGCTGTGGTCTGGGGGATTCATAGCTTGGTGTGCTTCACCAGGCATTATTTGTTCCATCCTCTCAACTCCCAGTTCCATACTCATGGCATGTCCATTTTGCACTCACAGGTTGATTAAAGTTGAATGCAGAGATGAGGTTGCCCTGCCCTGGTCTGAAGGTGAGCCTGGGAGGGGAGAGTCAAGTTCTCACCAACTTCCTAACCCTCCTGCTGCACAAGGAATGCAGGGGATGTCTACAGGCAGTGTGTGCAATGTTGTGATGTTGCTACAGTGCTCAGGAGCAATTCTTGTAGAATGGTGAAAGGCACTTTCAATAAAACCCCAACCATTTACCACACACTTTTTTTCAGGAGCTGGGTTGCCACTGGGGTAATCACTCTAATGGAACTGGAATGGTGTCATGCTGCAGTTGTTTTCGTATTTGTGTGGCCTCTCTTTATTACTTTACTTTTACTGGGTCCACTATTGTATTTCCCAGTTGGAGCTAAACACTCCTGAGCCCTGGGGATTTTTTGCAATTATTGCCATTGACAGAGCAAACAGGAGTGAGGAATCTGAGCCGTTGCTATAGAGGCTGTATATGACACAATGCCCGTGAAGCACTGGGCATAATAACCATAACATGAAAAATGAGCTATTGATTCTCTGCCCACTTCCAGGGAATGAAAAATTTCCTCCCAGTCTGTAATCCAGTGCACTGAGAACATCGTCCTCCTGAGCACTGGTCCATGGAGGTTTGACTCCATTCTGTGGGCACCATTTAGTTTA
This sequence comes from Trochalopteron elliotii, assembly GCA_024734555.1. Classification (NCBI taxonomy): domain Eukaryota; kingdom Metazoa; phylum Chordata; class Aves; order Passeriformes; family Leiothrichidae; genus Trochalopteron; species Trochalopteron elliotii. The sequence goes on along the minus strand of JANPWX010000063.1, from coordinate 568,041 downwards.
GGCTAATGAAAGAGTGAGTGTATTTGAGGAAGAAGTTGGTCACAGGCTCATTTAGTGTCCGTGCAGTGTAATCTGTGCTATGATTTCATGGCACTTAGGCCTGTGAGAGGCTGCTTTGACTTCGGGTGGTTACCAGTCCTGCCTTGCATCTCAGGGAGCAGCCAGGGCTGAATCATGGAAAGCATCAAGGGGGAATTTGGCATCCTTACTCATCCAAGCACTGTTTCAACCCCTGCATAAATATCTTGCTTGACGTGAGCAAAGATGTCACAGTTTCGGTGATTTTGGCCTAATCATGCTGGAAATGTTCCGGAAAGGTCAGCCACCAATCCTCTGTCTTACACAGAGACAATTTGAATAGCCATCCATCCATCCATCCATCCATCCATCCATCCATCCATCCTCACGAGCTGAAATGCAGCTGTTTTCTTTGATGTGATCAACTGTTTCGTCGTTCTTGAAATTTTCCTTTTGGTTCCCATTTGTTGGGATTTTCAACACTGCCCAGTGCAGGTTGGCTCTGATCTCTTCTGTGTGCAGTGGCCTGGGAGATTGTGACCCTGCCACAAGGATTGACACCAGTTTTGTCTCCCATGACATCCCTCTCATTGGCTTTAGATTCCAATTTATAGGGCAAATAGCCCACACAAAGCAGTATTAGTTCTTTGTGGGCAGCTGAAAGAGAAGCACCATGTAGATATCAGCAAAACTTGGCTGCTTGTCTTGCCAGCATCACTGCCAGCGTTTTCTTTGGTTGGTTCCATGCAGATCTGGGACCTTGTGTTTCATTTGGAGTTTTGCTTGGGACTCAACCCAAGCTTGGGAGATGATGCTGCCAAGTTTTCTTTGGTTTTGTGTCAAGAGCAACTTTGGATTGAAGCTGGAATTGAACCAGGCACGTGACCTAACTCCTCTACTGTCTCCTACATTGAGGGAAGCCAGTCCTGCCTAGCCAAAATGGAGTCAGACAGAGGGTTTTATGGGTTCCTGGTGTAAGATCAAAGTAGCATCCATGGAGGTTTTTACTCTCCCATTTTCTTTTAATCTCACAAAAGAAATTTTGTGGAACAAACCTTCAAGCAAAGGTAATGAATGTTCTTTTTTCCCCTCTCCATTTCTGAAGCAGTGGGTTAGAAGATGACTCTGCCCTTTTTGAGTGTGTGGTTGAAAGAAAAGGATGTGAAAGCAGCAAGTGCAGCTCAGTGGTTGAATGCCAGGTGCCTGGAACTGCTTCATCTCTGCAGGCTTGGGGAGAGGTCCCCAAAAGCAGCAGCTTTGAAATCTTTGAAATATTTTTCTGGGCACTGAGCAAAAGGCTGTCACCTGAGGGTAATATATAAGAAGCCAAGTAAATTGTTTGATGTGTCAGCATTTCTGTAGATACAAATAATTAATGAGAAGATTGATTTTTGGACCAAATTCCTTCTCTGAAGGAAAGAGATTTTCTCACTAAAGGTATCTTGCTCTGTATTATTTAGGTATTTCTGCACTAGTTGTTAAATACTAAAAAAGGGCATTGGGGAAGAGGATTGGGATGGCATTTTAAGCCTGTTCTCAACAAAATCCATAGTATGAAATTCATGAATGTGAGCATGGCTCTGTGTAACCCCACAAACAGTTAGGAGGAGCAGGCAGAAGAGCTCTCTGTATCTGCAAACACTTTTTTTGTGCCTCACTGTTGCCTCCCTTAGATCTTCATCCCTTCATTGGCTCATGTCTGAGTGCTGCTGTGCTGAACATCTCTGCCCTGACACTGGGTCCAGAACCAGAAAACCCCTTCCATGGTCTTCTGCTGAGCTTTGCCTTGGCACAGAGGGTAAACCATAGGTATTGGCTCATTAGGTTTAGTGTTCCCAGCTGGACATCCAGTTGTTTTTGGTCATGCAAAACACCTCTGCTGTTGAGAGGAATTAACTTGCCCCACCTGGGAAGAACCAAGAGAGATGCTTTTGGGTGTACTTCTGTTTGGGATGGAGATATAACTCCCACCTATTCATAACCAACACGCTTTATTTTCAGCTTTTGGATGCAGAATGATAAACAGGCAGGGGGAAAAAAAACAACAAACCACCTCAAACTCTGAGAAATCAGTGCATTTCATTCAGCTCTCATTTCATAGCAGTGTGTGTTTCTGAGCTCGGTGCTGAATCAATCTATTTGCTTTCCATCTTGGGCTGCCTTTCAAGCACTACCTGGCCAATGCTGATCAGCCTGGAGAGATGTGATATGTGACCTACTCCCTTGTCTTGCAGCAAATCAGACTCCACACAGTCTATTTATAGAAGTCTGGTTTCTGTGTTAGGCTCCTGGAATTCTGCATTTGCTTCATCTGGAGTACAACAAAAATCTTTTGATTAATTTTTGAGGCAAAGCTCCTTGGAATAAAATTTGCTTTAATAATGGAAGTGCATTAAAAATTTATATGAGCAGCAGGAATTTTTGTCTCTCTGGGAGCTGAGATTTAAATACAATCTTACCTGAAACAGACTGTGAAGATGTAATAAACACCAGATTCTTGCTGGACATTTGAGCCCTGTTGAGGTCTCCATTCCCAGCCTGTTTAAAAGCCTTTCTGGTGAAAGCTGGCTTCCCCCTCACAGCTTTTCCCTGGCCTCCAGCATAACTCAACCCACTCCCTCTTGGTGAAGTGAAAACCTCTTACCTCTCCTGTTACCATATTTCTGAGCCCCTCTCCCACCGAGTCTCACAGCGTGGGCCAACCCCAAAGCTGTGCTGGTGCTGAAACTTCACCAGCCCTGCCTGGGGTGGAGTGATGCCCTCACAGACTCTCCTGAACATCAGCACAGCCCAGAGGAACCTCTGGTATTTTGCTTTACAAGCCACTTGTGCCTGGTTACTCAATCTAGACCAGAGCTGCTGTTCCCCAAGCCAGGTTTTTGGGTAGGTTTCTTTTTCTAGCAGCTAGGTATTTACATTTGTATTCTCTCACTGAAGGTTTACGTATTAATATTTTGTCCTCTTCTTCAGTGAATTGCATTTTACTGATTTTTGAGGTGTTACCAAAATCCTGTTGAATTTTATTGTTTCCTCCAAATCTTCTAAGTTGAATTAGTTTACTTTTGTTTTATTAGATTATTTTCCCCTCCTCCTCAAACCTAAATTCTCAATGGAAATATTGGCTAGATCTCAGGGCTCACCCTCATGGATTTCATCTCTTTGAAATATTTTTGGAAAAATAAATACCACATTTTCAGTGATCTCTCTCAGAAGCCAAATTTTCCATTATCTTTAAATCACATGCATTACACACAGATTCAGATCACAAATGGAAAGACAGACAGTGAAGTGCCATGGCACAGGCTGTCACTGTTGTTCTTCCATCCCATCTGAAAGCAGGAAACTCTCTGAGTATCAGTAATTATTGTCTGGGTCAGTTCAATTTTGTACCCCTGTCTCAGCCAGCCTTTTGAGTTCAAAGTGAGGATTTAAAAGCAGGTAACCTATAAAAATGTTACATCTGTGACAATATGAAACAGGCACCCTGAGGTAGTAGGTATTTTTGAATTTGAGTTTAAGAAAATGAAAGATGATGTCATTTAATTCTGGGGTCTGAGCACAAGGCTGAGAATCCTGAGCCTTAAAACTTTGCACCTGGCTTGGTGACTAGGCACTGCAAAAGGGAAATTGTGTTTTATATGACTTTGTCTTTTTTTTTTTAAAAAAGATATGTGTGGGCAAAATGCACTAATTTACCACTTTGAAGGCATAACATTCTTTAAACTTACTTGTGCCCACACAAACTGAAATGGAAACTATTATTTTAACATTAATCATTACCTCTTTTTTGTTGCAACACAAGGTACTCTTTCTAGATGAGTGCTGGCCCTAAATCGGATCTCAGTCTTACAAATCAATCTTATTTTTTCTTCCAACTATCTTTTATTCTAGTTTGTTTCTTGCCTTTTACAACTCTTCCAAAAATCTATTTAGCTTTTGTGTTCTGCTTAATGTACTCTCCCAATATTCAATTTGTCAGAGGTTAAGAACATTCTGATTGAAGTTTCCATCAGTTCAGAAATAGTATCAAAGGCAAAAATTATAAACTGGGGAAATCGAGGGTATTTTTATATTTAAAAGGCTAATTTAGGCTAAATGGAAAATGGGTGTGAACAACTGCCCTAGCATTTTCACAATGGCCAACCAGATGCTGTCTGAAAAAGAAATAGTCTTAATATCCTCATTTCTTTTTATGCTAAAACATTGGCAGGTATCGATATAGGAGGCAAACTAACTTATTTGCACTAAATTGAGCAGTTCACACTGCACAAAAGGCTTTCAGCTGCAGTTGCATAAAACATGGTACAGAGGCCCCTGGATCCTGGAAAGCAATGTGTGAAATTGCCTCACAACCACAGGTTTGGCAAATTACTGTTTGCCTGTAAATATCACCCACTTTTGAGTTGGTTTTCACTGAGATTTTTCTCTCCAACTCCTCTCACTTCCAGGGGTCAGAGTAGAATAATTCCATCTGAAATCTGAGAGCACAGGACTTGGAGTAAGGAATGTGGTACTCTGCTCTGAACTGCCTCTCAGGCAACTCATTTGAGGTACAGAGGAAGAAAAGTAACAAAACACTACCACGAAAGAGCCCCAAACCAAACCCAAAAAACAACCCCCCAAAAAAAACACCACAGCAAAATGGTTTGAATATTTGTCCAGACATGAATATGGGTTTTGCCATGGTAGCAGTGATTTGCATGGGAGGAGAAAATTTAAGGTTGTTAAGACTGGTTAAGATTGTTCTCTTGAAAATGCTGGAGATTTAAATCCTCCATCGAGATCATTGTCATCACAGCAAAGAGGCTCCACTGAAAGGTTTTCTGTGAAAGTAAGAAACCTTTGGGTACCCAGACTGCCTTTTTTTCTGATGTATTTTTAGCACTGATCATTATCTGTTAAGAACAGGAGTGAAACACTGGGTAGGATATGCCAATTTGTTTTTATTTTATATGTTATGAATATGCCCTTTGTGTGGCTAAAGCTTCCTGCTTAGCTCAGTTAAAGCCCTCTCCAAGGATCAGTCCTTCTTCCATTCCTGACTGTGCTGTAGTCAGTAGTCATCTCATTTAAGGGATTTTTTTCCCATAATATATCCATCCTGAAATACTCATCCTGTTGCTAAGAGCACAGTCTGTTATCAAATTCAGTATCTAGACAAGCAGACACAGTGAATGACTGGCCTGATTCAGCTGTTAATTCATTAACTACACAGATGTACAGCTGTTGCACAAATATATTATTATTGCAGGTAACACCAGAATTAAGTCTACGAAAAAGCCATCCCACAGTACTTGGAAGGTTCAATCAATCTGTGGAATGAATTGATTCCATCAATAGATACTCAAGGTCATATTTTGGAACTCTTAATATCAAGAAAATTCACTCTGGTGAACTTCTGGAAAGTTCAGTCACTTTCTGATATCAGGGGTTTGATCCAACCCCATTTCATAAAGAAAATTATCTTAGATTTAGTTGGCTAGCACAGGTCACACTAAGGATGATGAGGATTAATTGTCTTTGTGCATGAGCTTTGTTGATCTGCCAAATGCCTTTGCAAGATACATCACATAAGACCAAAAAAAAAAAAAAAAAGGCATTGGGAAATCAAAAGAGAAAGAAGAAAAGAGCCCACTGTGTGGTGTTTGAGTTTCTCTTTTATAGCATGATTTATTGGTCTCTCAGTTTTGTTTCAGGCCCCAGCTTGGATGACAGTAGCTTACAGTGAGCCCACATAGGCTGTCTTGACAGAGATGCATGTGGGATCTGTAATATAGAGCAAGCTGGAAGGAAAGGTGGCTGAGGGTTCAGGGAAATAAGGCAGCCTTCCTTCCTTCTTTCTTTCTTTCTTTCTTTCTTTCTTTCTTTCTTTCTTTCTTTCTTTCTTTCTTTCTTTCTTTCTTGTCTTCTTCCCTTTTTTTTTTTTTAATAGGAGGTTCTGCATAACACCACATTTACTAAACCATGTGTTTTCCCTAGGCCATTGAAAGTTTATGTCTGCTTGTCCTCATTATATTTTGGCATTGCTTGCTACTTACACAGAAATATAACTTCATGCCACTGATTTCCTTTTAATGACCAATAAGCCATGAATCAGCAGCAAGATAAACAAATTCCAAGAGTATTGCCATGCACTGATATTTATCTTTACAGTGGATGTGAAACAAGATGAATTACACAAACCCCACCTACACTTGTGACACCTACATATTTCTCAACTGTTCTTATGCCCATGCTATCTGAAAATGGACTTGGCATTAGAAAAGTGCCTTCAAAATATTGATAACAATAAAAAGGCTGCCCACTGAATTGCTGTTAAGGTTGTGACTGTAGGAGTTTGTGCGTAATTAGCTCACCTGTGGACTGTAGGTATAGATATTAATCTGCTTTAATTTGAAATGCCTGGAAGTCCAGGCTCTGTCCACTGTCAGTGGAGTGAGATGTACAGCCCCAGGCCAATTCTTCCCATCCTACAGGAGCTGCCCAGGACAGATGGAGTGGAAATACATTTGGAAGTGTGTTTATCTCCATGAACTTAGAGAGGATCTTGCTTTTGCATGGCTGCAATTTGAAGGGATGTATCCTATTGATGGGAATGGTTTTATTAGTTTATATGGCTTTTGTGTGGAAGACTTTGCAATTGCACTTGTTTTATGGGACAGGTCTGAGGAAAAAAGTGTATTGTACCTGACCAAAGAACCCTCCTATGTGGAAGTGCACACAGAGATTCAGCAGAAAGGAAGGATAGATCATCAACTCTTTTTGTCACAGCCCACTAAGTGTCACTCAACTACAATATTACCAGCCTGAAGAAATTAGGGATGTTATGTTTCAGTCTTCCAGAAATTCAAATGTGGGCTTCAGGCAGAAAAAGAAGCAAGAAAAATCCTGGTGCCCATGCCCATGGGCCATGTTAAATTACTGTGTAGGTGGATTTCCTTCAGGATATCCCATCCTCCCATCTTCCAGAGAAAGTTGAAAAATCCCAAAGCATGGGAGGCACAGTCTGTGCTCCAGCATCGTTGTACATCAAAAATAGCAACAGCTGTCTCACATGATGCTCTCCTGGCCCTCATCTTCCTGGTTTTCATTAAAATGCAGAATTTGTTGCTGCTCATTGTGACACCCCTTCGAGGAGAGGCTGTGGTTGCTCCGTGTGGCTCGCTCTTCCTTCTTGATATTCCCATCGTGGCTTTGTATGGGATGAATAAGTTGGAGAGGGGGGAAATTCAACTGGAATTGTTTGGAGCAAAGAGAAGATTATGATTTTCCACAGCAAATGAAAGTCTTGGCATTGTCAGACAATAACTCATCCTGGGTTCTTCTGACAGATTGGCTTGATGATGGCTGATGAGGGCTCTGTAGCCACAGTGGCAGTGAATCTTTTAGAATCATTGCAAATGAGTTGAACTCCAAATAAAGCGATGGAGACTTCTCTTTTTTTCCTTTTTTTTTTCTTTTTTATTTCTTTTTTCTTTTCTTTTTTTTTTTTTTTTTTTTGCCAGTGAAACCTCTGTGGCTGATGCCACAGACTGGTTTGGCATGACTAAAAATTCACTCTGTCCATTTTCATTCAATAGCTCCTATTCAGCCTCACAATGTCCCTTTAATGAAACCATTTAGGAAAATGATTCTATTTTGCAGTAATACTGGCAGGCCAGGGAAGTTCATGCTTGTAAAGCAAACTGTCTCATACACTGACCAAATCACTTCTGCAATACACTCCTTGAGAAGGCATTTATCACTAAGTGTTTGTTAGCACAGAGAGAATCCAAGCTGTTTCTAAACCTTTGCAAATCTAATACTGACAGGGCTTATCCTAGAATATATTTTTAGGAGGTGAACTCAGGAGCTATTAGGAGGCCAGGGTATTGCTAGCAGAGAGAAGAAAATAAAATACATGCTGAAAAGAGAAAATAAGATTAAAGAAAATAGTTCTGCTGTAGGGGCCCCTTTAGGCAATCTGGAGAAAGAGAATAAGATTTGTAATATTCTACTCTTTCTCTCATAGCCTAGAGAAGTCTTCATGTGCAAAATATTTTTAATCTCCTTTTCTATTCCGAGACTCTGTTTCACAAAGTCATTTTTATGCATCCCAGTATAAACACTGCAGCAGATTTAAGAGGGATTTTGTATCTGTCAAAATTAAGTGCATCAGTCTGTGTGCAAGGCTGGGAAATGTTGGGAGGCAGTCGTAGTGGAAAACAAACATACAAAAAAGGCAAACATCACGTAAGGAATAGTTTTATTTCTCAGATAAGTGACTTTATTCCCAAGGCTGAGTAGTGACAAAGAAAGAGGTTATTCAGTGGTTATCACAGACAATGGATGATTGGGGCTTTGGGGTTCTTTTTCTTTGCTGACTCATTTTCTGGCCTTTAATGAGTCAAACTCTGTCATTGTAGTCTGCAAAAATTGGTGTAATAAGGATGTGTGTCCCAGAAGGATTCTCAGTCTTAATTGACGTGGATGAAATATTCTGAAATTTTTGTTTGAAGATACAAAAATGAAAATAGCATCACTAAGGGAAGCACCAGTGCTTTCCATGCGGACACTTCTGCATGGAACCACACCCTTGTCGACCTAAGTCTTTTGGTTTTTCTTTGCTTTGCCTCAGTTTTTATACTTCATGGATTATGCAGAAAGATGAATGGTTCCACTACTGCATTCAGCAATTCCACTCAAATCAGACATTTATCTCTTCCCATGTTTCTCTTTCATTCTCAAGTAGGAGCGGTTTTATATTGAAATTTAAAGCTTATTCTAACTGAGCTTTCTCCTTGACAGTTGCTGTAACTCTGCTTTTTGTATATGTTGCTTGTTAAGTCCCTTTCACATGAAAGTCTGCGACAAAATTCCATTGATTTTCAGTAGGGCAGGATCAAATTCAATATTAAGAAAACTCCATTTCCTGCTAATAATCTATTTTGGTCTCCAGACAATTTGCAGAGTTGTCTTTAAAGCAGATGTCTAAATCTGATCATCTGCTTGTTTTGTTCTCTCTAAATAACCTGCAAAAAGTTGCATTTATAAGGCTCAGTCCTGCAGATTTTTATCAGCAGTGCTGCTGCTCATTCAAAGGTGACCTTTTTTATAAAACAGGATTTCTTCTTAGAATGAAGGCTGTCAGAATCAAGCACTAAAATTCACACAGCCATTTGTATTTCAGACCAAATTTCATGTCAGTCACCTGACTGTGTTTGCTTTGACTGCAGCAAAGCTTGGGAATTAGAAAGTAGATGAATTAATAGTCAACTCAACTAAATCAGAAAATTTAGAAGAGATACTAAAGGGGAAAAAAAAAGTCTTAGGGAAGTAGAGATGATGGCTTGAATGAGAGAGCATTTCTGTCCTGTTGGAGGGCATTTTGATTACATGGTCAGTAATGCTTTGTGCAGCACCAGCCCCATTCTAAGCAATAGTCTGTAAATTGTATTAAATAGAATATAAACAGCATCTATAAATGATTTACAAATAGGGATTGCATAATTTAAATCTAGGGAAGCATTAAGAAGGAGGGGTAGACACTGTGAAGCAGAGACATGGTTATGGTGCAAGTTCCAGGAGAGAGACACTGAAGTGATGAGTGTTTCTTGCAGTGTCCTTCCTTGATGAGATGTTGAGAGGTTCAGGGCTGGGCAAACACAAATCATGGGAGAAAACCTGGCAGAGATGTGGGGCCATATTCAGACTGTTTTTCTACAGAAGCCTATCTTTAGCATCTGAGTTTGGGAAAGTGATCAGTGATTCAGGCCACCTACAATCCAGTGCTGCCAGACCAGGCTGGCTGTGCTGTCAGTGCAGAAGAGCAGTCGTGATACCTAAATTAGCTACTGGGAGCAGATTATTCTGAATAAAGCCCTGAATTTAGGAATGAAAGGAAGTTCTTGTACAATTTAACAAAAAAAGGTTGTTGAAACAGCTGGAGACCCAAAAGGATGGAAGTGTGCACGTTGCTTGGCTCCGATTTCCTAATTTAATAGCTGTGGAGGTACATGAAAATCTGGTTAACTTCAAGGTAAAATTTAGGAGAAAAAACATAAGGAGAAAATAGGAAGTAATGGTGCTTTCCCCAGTGCCCATGCATATTTTTGGGCAAGGATTGAGTCATGCACAATGGGAAAATCCTAAGTGTTCAGTCAGGAACCGTAAAACAGAAGTGAAATGAACTGCAGAAAAAAGGTCTTGTATTGCAAGTAAGATTTTGTTTAGCTGATAATGGTGAAGCCAATGAACATACTTAGCAGAACTCACTTATTCACTGTTGCTCTTTTCATATAGGTGCTTGTTGTCAAGGTGGTTTTGCATTGCTTTGCTTTTTTTAGTCATATGTTGGTTTTAACTCATTGTCATGCTGTATAATTTTAGCACTAATAATAATAACAGACACGTTAATTGTCCCATGTCAGTCATTATTCTCACTCATCCTTGTTTAGGCTTTTTCCCTGTTTTTTAGTTGGTGTGTTTTGCTTAGAGTTGTGTTCAATAATGTCTAATGAATTTCATGGGTGACTAAAAAAAACCTGTGCAAATAGGAGACAGAGAATAGAGAAAATGGGGATGCTTGAGCTCAGAAGCGTAGGAAAGCTAAGAAAACCAGAATAAAAAGTGCATTACACAATTCTTTTGCATGTCTCTGACAAAGATGATTTTAGCCTCTCGATTAAAAAAAAAAAAAAAAGAAAAAAAATTGGAAGTTCGTGGGTGGTTTTCTAATGGCTCAGTGGGTTTTAGCTGACTAATACTCTGAGTCTTAAAGAATATGAGCAAAGTACTGTTGTTATCTGTGTTGCAGTTTAACTGTGTAGCACTCACTCCCCACTCCCCAGGGGGATGGGAAGGAGAGCAAGGAAAGGTAAGATTGAGAGGTTGAGATAAAAGCAGCTTAATAATTGAAATAAAGTAAAATATGATAATAAAAACAGCTATGCCACCAACAAAAACAGGAATAATTGGAACAGCAACAATGAGAGAGAGGAATAAGACACAGAAAAGACAAGTGATGCACAATACAGAGTCCCAAATCCAGGGGGAAACCTCATCAGCTATTTTTTTGTAGTGGGACTCCTGAGGTGAAGCAGATAAATGCTGTCAGACTCTTGAAACCACATTGGCTCAGATGGGCACAAAAAGGTCTGCCTGGTTTTGAATGGTTCAACATAACCAGACTTCTGGTTTTCCCCTCTTCAAATGGAAGGAGTGAGGTGGGTCAGAAAGCTCTGGACATGTTCGGCTGTAGGTGAGGAATTTGTGAAAATAGAGATCTGCCTCTGGGATGTGCCTGTGGACAGATGGTGTCCATACAAGCCTTGACCATCACTCAGAAATTGGCCTGAACTTCTTTCCAAAAGAGGAAATTAATGAATGGCATTCACAGTGCTGCCGCTCTCACTTGCCAGGCAAAAGCCAACCTTGTCAAATAGTGAAACAAAAGAAAGATCAAACAGCTCTCATTTAGAGTTGTTATCAAGATGGAGATTGCTGTCAAGAAACCTTGACTTTTGGTATTTATTTTACATGGAAGGTTTGAGGAGGTTTTGGTAAAAGGTGGTGGTAAATAAATGACATTTTATGGTGGAGTCAGAACTCAAAAGACTCACCAGAGTCCAGTTTGTCTTCCTTCCCATAGCAGTTGGGCCAGCAGCTCTGCCTGGAACTGTATAATGGACAACTAATGTCTTCCAAGCAAGCCAAAATTCTCTTTTCTCAACCCATTTGAGGTAATGGCTGGTTTTTCAGGCATTGTTCATGCGCTGTGTGGGTGCACATTGTGTTAATCATGAAGTGTGAAAATGACCAGTCAAACACATGAAGCTTAAAGTGTTCCAGCTTCTGTCCTCAACAGCTTCCCAACATGGGCAGCTACATCTGTCCCACTGGACTCAGTGCCTGACAGTGCTGCTATTTGTGATGCACAGGAACATTTTTCACTTGACATTTTTATTTGCTAACTTTGATCTCAGCTTTAGCATTCTGGAGAGCCTGATGCTGTAACTTTTTTTCTTGACTCAGTCATTACATGAGGAGAAATGCCACCAGGAGGTCATAACGTGCTGTTCCATCTGCTCTGTCCTGCCCTATGTCCTCATCTGGATTTGCAAATCAGGTCATGAAAACAAATGTTGCATGGGAGCCAGAACATGGGAATTACTATAGCAGGTCAGAGCAGTTGTCTGCCCTGTCTGGGATCCTGTCTGGCAGAGTTGGCACCATAGGTCTCAGAAAAAGGAGTGTTCTGGAGAGTAGGACTGTACATGTGTTGGGAAGATGAATGGTGGTTCTATGCCTTCATACATCTGTGTTCAGGACATCCTGAAAAGGACAGGAATTACCACAGGCACTGGCCCCTGGAACCATTTTGTGGGAGCAAAATGAAAACTAAATGTGTGATCATTCCTGTCTGGAAAAAAAGAGATAGCATGTTTGCATTTCTAACTTTCTTTTCTCCTTCAGTCTTCCCAAATGTCTTTTGAATTTGTTTACCATTTTTTTATGCAATTTGATAGAGAGATAGAGAGTTCAGTAGCAATGAAATTCCTGCAGATTTGTGAAATCCGGAGGAGACAGACTTGAGAAAATGAGGAAAAGGCACTAATAAGCAGGTTGCAGTTTGGGCAAAAACCTTTGCAGGCACCACAAAGCCCATGTCATAGAAGGTGAAAATATCCCTTGAAAGGGGCTGCTGGAAGTCCTGCAGTCCAAAGTATATCAGGTCAGCTTTGCCTGTAAAGAGTCTCAAATACCTCTAAGGCTGGAGATTTGACCAGAGAGAAGAGATTTGGTCCCTCAGTAACCATTTCCAGCACTTCATTACTCTGCAAGTGAAGAATCATTTCCTGATACCCAGTCTGAACCTCCAAATTGTGGTCTTCTGCCCATGACTGAGAAGCACTTGTCTCCATCATCTCCCCTTGGAATAGTGGTAGGCTGAGATTATAGTTCCCCTTAGGCTTCTCTTCACAAAAGAAGCTGATATTGAGTCAATCAACAGTGAGAAAAAAAAGTTGTAGGTAACCAGTACCCTTGGAATTACTTTTTCTTTTATAAATGCAGAAGACAGAGGGATGAGAATAAGATATTTCTTCACTTACTGCAAAAATGCATAAACACAGCACTGCAATGCATTGATCTCTACTTTTTCCTGTAGTCCTAGAAGAGTAACAACCACTGCTGCAAGAACAACTACAAATGCTTTCTTTCTGGACAAGTGGTGCCAGCATTATAGAACAGAAATCAGTCATCTGTCTGCCAACATTGTCTATTCCATGGGAAGTTCAAACACCGTTCTCTCTAGTGCAGTTTCAAATCCTCACCTCATTTGTAGAGTTTATGTAATGCCTCATTGATCTACCATAGTGGTCCCTTAATGTTTGGAAGTTTGAGTTTCAGTAGATGGGTTTTAAATAATTGCTACATTGCAAACTTAATTGTTTTGCTGTTTCCCCCATCACTTGTAAAAAATCATTAAAGTATTTCCATTTTATTTTTTTACATGGAGATTTGTAACAGCTGTTGGTTGCACAGGAAAATAAAGGCACCAAGAAAAATGGATAATGTCAAAGCAATGTAGAAATTTGCAGTATTTCTGATTAAATGTCAATTTTCACTGCCTGGACCAGTGATGGGATAAGATTTAGCAAATCTATTCCACTGCAAGCTAAGAAGGTTCCACTTGATGGCTTTTGTATTGTTTATCCATAAAGCTTTACTCTTCCCTCTATTTCCAAATAAAAAGGGACGCTTTCAGCAGTAAATTCAGGAGGTGAGTGCAGCTGGAAGAGGCAGCCAACAGATGAACAGTTTGTGTGCTTTCCTTTGAGGTCTCCTGGGAACCTCTAGGGCTGTCAGAGGTCTCCTGGGAACTCTCTAAGGATTTTTGTGGCGCTGGCTTTGGCTGGAAAAGGATAACTTCCAGAAGGCTCTATGTCCTGGTTTAGGGCAAATTTGGGAGGAAATCTCCAAATGGGGTTCCTCTGAAAAGCAAATCCAAACAGCCCCTCCCCCCAGCCGGTCCGGGGAAATAACTCCCCAGAGAAGAGTGGAAAAAAAGCCTTATTTATTTAACAAACAAAATGCCCACAAGCATAAAGAATGAATAATAATAATAACAATAATAATAATATGAAACAATAAAACCTCTCGCTGCTCCGGAGAGAGATGGCAAAACTGAGAGTCCGTGCCAGGAGTCTGTTTATCAGTCCCTTCAGTGCTGAAAAATGCCGAGTCCCGGCCCGATGGGCCACGGGTGCAAGATCCCAGTGCTCCTCTGGGTTTTTCAGTCCAGAGCAGATTTAAACAGTCCCAAAGAAAAATAAAATAATAAAAAAAAACAGTCCAGGAAAGCTTCTTTGCCTCAGCTAGCTAGACTAACAAAAGGAAAAAAACCTCTCTCTGGCTGCCCTCCGTGCATCCGACGAAGGAAAAAAAAAAAAAACCACACAGTCCCAAGGACGAGAGCAGATTCAGAGGAGTGAGTTTGTTTCTCAAAACAAACTGCGCGCTTCTTCTTTCCCTGCTCACTCTTAGAACCAGTCTTAAAGGTACAGGACAGACGATTTGGGGATACATAGTCACCCTAGGACACTCTAACAGCTTCTTCCAGCCATTCCTGACCACAGTGTGCTTCGAGTTTCTTTTTTTCCATCTGACTTCTGGTTGGGGAAAATCAAGCATCCTTTCAACAGGTGCTATGGAGAAGCTTATTTAGCTGCTGGTCTTAAAGCACAGCTACCAGATGCAGCAGCTGGTTCAGAAATGGTCCAGAGAGAGAGTGACTGGTTATTCTCCAAAATCCTGAAGATACAAAAAACTTGAGCTCCCAACTGTACTGAAGGATGTGCTGGGAGTCTGTGCTAATCAGAGTGGGAAATGAAGATTTCTGTGATGGCAGACTCAGAAACTTGTGGCTTCTGGCCTCTGGAGGAAGGCTCCTGCTCCACCTGCAGCTCTGCAGCTCCAGAACAGCTTCTGGGTGTGGATGAGGGGCTGGGAGCTCTGTCCAGGGAAGGATCTGAGCCAGAGAAGAGTGGCTGATAGCCACAGGTGACTCCTTCCTGTGGGAGTTTTAACCCTCATCTCTCAGCCTGACCAGTCTTGGGATGTTTTCTGCCCACCAGGGGCTCAATTCTAGGGTGTTGTAGACTAACTGCTGAGGCCTGTCCAGCCACTGGACAATTGTCCACTCCCAAGTGGGCACCAGTGATCCAGTCCAGGAAACCAGGGGCATAGCAGGTATTTCCAGATGGTTTCACAGGTTGTGGCTGAGGATATGTAGCCCAGATTTTTGTTTTCTGTTTTCTCCTTAAGTGGGGAGGACCAGAGAAGGAGTGGACAGATTCTCTAGGGCAGCAGTTGTTGTCAGCAATGAGGATTTGGCTTCCATGACAATGGGATCTTCTTTGGGAATCAAAGCTGACTACAGAGGGACTGGATCTGCCTGGCCAAGTGGGGCAAAAAACCAGGAATGACAGGGGAGGGCAGCAAGGATCCACAGCAGGATTTTGCACTTTGCATGAGAGTGGAGGGAGAATTGATGGAACTCTGCCTTGAGATGGGTGATGGATCAACTGGGAGCTGCTGGGTCACTCTCAGGGAGCAGAGCAATGCAGCTGGTGCAGTGGGGAATTTTTACCACAGACTGACAGTGAAGGAAAAGGGAGATGAGGCCTTCTTTGGACAGCAGGAAGAAGCCACCCCAGAGAAGGGGATTTTATTCATGTGTATAAGTATCTGATGGGAGGATATAGAGACAGAGCCAGGTTCTCAGAAGTACCCAGTGAAAGGACAAGAGGTGTTGGGCACACACTGAAATTCATTAAGTGCCATTTAAACATAAGAAACCTTTTTTTTTTTTTTTTTTTAATGAGGGTGTCTGAAAGCTGACGCTGGCCGCCCAGAGAGGTTGTGGAGTTTCCTTCCTTGCAGCTATTCAAACCTGGGCAAACTGCTCTGGCTGACCCTGCTTTGAGCACAGGTTGGACTGGATGATGCTCAGAGGTCCCTACCAGCCTCAGTGACTCCACAGCTCTGTGAAAAAACACATTCCTTCTTTTCCTTTACATCAGTGAGACAGCACACAGCCGTGAGGAACAAGGTACTTGATTTCTGGGAATGTGCTTGGAGTTTCCATGAAGAGACAAGAAGTGGGAAGGATTTGCAGCACAACTTTCCCAGGGTATGTTTCCTTAGAGCAAATGTAAATTTTCATGAGTGAAATAATCTACCTTGAATCACTTAATTATTGGCAATAAAAGAAACCACAAGACCGACCTGCAAATTACAGGGATGAAAAACTAAGTGCAGGTGTAGACTTCACTGAAGCTTTGTTCAAACTCTGTAGGTATTCCAGGTGTATGTTTAAGAATGTCAAATGAATAAATAACAGCTACTGGAGCTATGTACTCTTTTTAACTACAATTACTGGTACACTGCAATCTGCTTTCTGAAAGCATTGGAAATCTTCCAGAGACAGAATAGGCCACAGCATTTTGGTACAATTGCTAGAGATGAAGTGATGTGATGCCCTTGCAGGTGGAGGAAGGAAAGCAAGAAGAGAATGACCAGGCAGGTGCTGGATGGTAAATACCTGGATTTCAACTCAAACTGGACAAAGGATAAGACTTCACAGGCTCATAGTCAGACAATAGCTGGTTTTATTCTTAAACCAATATTTTGAAAAGATCTTTAACATCTCTTCTGAAAAGAGCAGCATAAAATGAGTAATAAATTAATGTATTTCAGTAGCAAATTTTATTCAATGTAGGTCATTTTCTAAGTGCTCGATTCCAGTCATTCAAGCATTGTATTCAATTAAGCATATTTTTGGATAGGTAGGTTTAACACCTGTGGGAATATTTTAAGGACCATTCAAAGAACACAGAAAAATAAGTTGTTTGGTTAAATCAGAAGTAGTAGCAAAGGGAAAGTCAGTGTCATGGTAATCTTGGTTAACTGACGAAATGCATTTTTTGGACTGAAGGCGGCTGCAGAAACAAAGTTTTAAAATTCATCCAGGTTACCAGCAGTCAGTCACAAGCATGTTGGATGGTAGATGAGAAGGCCAGAGACCCGACCAGAACAGCTGTAATAAACAGAAGTCTTGGCCAAGTGCTGCAGAGCTGCCTTGCAGACAAATGGGACCAGTTCTTTCCTGCTGTGCCAGGATGTGCCTCTGGGGTGCAGGATCACCCCTGATGGGGTGCTAAGAAATTGTGTGCTGGGTTTTGGCAGGTGCCATTTACATTCTGCCAGTTTGTAGCAAAGCTCCAGCCACTCACCCAGTGAAGGCCTGGCCTGTTCCCTCTTCCTGCACAGAGTGCAAATTCTCAGGTGTGAATGGTGTTCACAGCCTCTCTCCTACCTCTTGTATCTCCAGTTGCAACATCTGGCCAATGCTGATGTGTTGACCAGCAAGGTTTCCTTCTTACCTTGCTCATTTTTCATTGTCCCACTGCTCTGTTACTGACAGAGACTCACCACTTTCCCTTTCCCTCTGGAACCCTCCTCTTTGGCCTTGGATTGGAAGATCATTTCAGGGTCTCCACTCTTGCACCCTCTCTGTTACTTTTCTTCACCTTGACATCAAAATTTCACTTCTTTCTCTTTTTCTTCTTGTCAGCTTCATGAAGTCTGCTTTGTGCAGGGCTGTACTTCCTTGTCTCCACTTTGATGATTCCTAGAAAATCCATTATTATTTATCATTGTGTTGCTTTGAAAGTTAGCTGTGAAAGTAGATACACTACAGTATTTACAGAGACATGGCAAATAATATCCTAAATCTATGCCAGACAGCTCTACTACAGCTCACCCTTCCCTGTTGAAGGGGGAGAGAAGAATTGTCTATGTAGCGAATGCCAGTGTGGGAAAAAGAAAGCGACTTCAAAGGAGTGATGAGTCTGTTGGTTGCTGTGCTGAAAGGGAATAAACTACAAATGAAATAAAAACAAACCTCAAAAGGTGACATTCTTTTGCAGAAAACGGAATAAAATTGTTTTTGCCTAGCTGCAAGTTCTTTGCTTTTGTGAAGTTTGGAACAATTATTTCTTATGCGTGTTGAAAACGAATTTGTTTTTAGAGGCAGCATCAGAGAGGACAGAGCTGAGGAGTTTGGGGGTCCTATTCCCACACATGGATTTGGTGATGGTGTAACTGCAAACAAATTGTTTCCCCGCTCTGTACCTGTTTCTCATTATCAGGTAGGGCTAATTATCTTTCCTTCATAAAGCTTTTTCAGTCTGCTTGGAGATCCAAGCTATGAAATATACATATCCTGCTGCTATTACACAGCAAAAGATTTTGAAGGCTTCTTTTAAAATTTAGGAGAGGACACATCTATCTATATCCAAAGTCAGCATGAAGCATTGCAGCTGGAATATTAAGACCTAAGAATCCAAATAAACAGGAGTTGGTGCCCAATCCACATTTTTGTGCTTTATGTGGCCGGTTGTTCATATGTAGAAAAGGATATTTCTTCTATTACCCACCATCCTCTTTTGACTGTGTAGATCTTTTTAAATCGCCAAGAATAGAAATGAGTACATAAATGGATGTATTTCTAAACCACCTTCCTCTCCTTACAGAATGTAAAATGAGGTTATTTCTGCTATGCTATAAAACATGTGTAGTTGCAGTGGCTTTGAGAGGCTTCAACACCATAAGCTTCACAGTTAGTTTAAGGGATGTGGTTCTGTTACTAGGACACCACAGGATCTACCAAAAAAGAATGAAAAATAGTCCTTTTCTTCCTTTATTTCTCCAAGGCATTGTATTTTTATTACAGTACAGAGTGATGTGATCTGATTACTTCAAAGGCAATCTAACTTTGAGCTCCTTGTGTCTATAACCATTTGGTCATCACACATTGGTCTCTCTGAAGGTCTTGGGTAATGATGTTTCCATCAGAACTTTTGTTAGTGGGTTAAGTATTTTAGGGAATTCATTCAGCTCTGCTGCAGAGACAGCACTGATAATCTGTTTTCCCTTTCTGCCTTGCTGTTTGCCTTCTCAGATAGATGTATTTTGAGTGAAACTCTGTGTCTAAACAAAGAGCTCGGTCACTGTAAATATATGCAGGAAGAATGAGTTCTGCAAACAAGGCAGACTTTGCCTTGCGACCTTTTTTTCTGAGATGATCCATGGGGAGAGATACAGATGAGTAAAAGTAATAGACTTCTCAGTACACTGACTTTCTGGAGGGGTTGTAGGTCAGCCTGACTAAACCTGTGATCTCTTGAAAAAGATGACTAAGGAATATTATTTCAGATGTGTTTGCTGCAAGGGTTGGCATGATTTTCAGCACTGAAATCAGTGTGTTAATCTCAGCTTAAGCTCTTTGTTGGTATTCAGTGCAGATTTGCTAAGAGTTGTCTTCGGAAAAATGGTTGAGGATCTCAGTCCTTTTTATCCATCTGATGTCTGCACCTACTTTATTTGCTGTTTTAGCAGAGAGAATAAGACTTCATTGTACACAAACACCTCCTTTTGAGAGCTGAGCTTCAAATCCAAATTCATGTCACTCTTCTAGGGCTAATAGTGGTCACATTCCTCCCTGTGATGTTAGGGAGATTCAAAGCCAAAAATCATTTATAGTTTGAAAACCTACAAATCCTTTTGCCTTGGAATATGTTTTCATTTTTACATTGCATCTGTCAAAACACAGAAGTCTTTTACACCATTGTCCAATGTGTGAGCTGTAGATTCTTGGCAGAGGACTGCAATCCCACACTGGGATGTTTCTTTGCCAGAATATGCAGAAATATATATATATATATATATTAATCCTTTATGTCTATTTATTATGTAGTTAAATAAATATGAAAAAAGGGGAATATTTAAAATGGTTCCTGTAAAGAAATGAGGCTTGATAGTATTCTATCTTCAAAAGTTAAACTAAAAGTTTAAATTCTTAACTGAAACCATATGATAGACCATTATTATTGGCCATAATAATGGCTTAGACCGTTATTAAATTCTGAAAAAGAAGAGAGGGTAGGAGATAGGTAGTTTGGTCATGCTAAACAATTATTTTCAGTTGTGCCATAAATCTGTCTGAAAGCAAAGAAGTTGTGGAGTTGCCTCTAAGTTTATTCACAGCTGTTAGAGACTGGGCTGGACACGGAGCTTGGGAGGGAAACCTGGTACTGGAAATGGGACTGCTCAGTGAAGGGAACATGGAGGGCATCTGGATAAAGATTCTTGATTACAAATACAGAGGACAATATTTTACAGAGTGTATTATTCGTAGGAATTTGGGTTGGGAAAGAAAAGCATTGTGCTTTACATGACAGCAGCTGTACCTCCCCAGCCAAATTTCAGACCCTGCCTAAAATGCCTGAAAATTATAGAGCTGCTGAGGAAAAAGAAATCTGTGCAAATTCTATGATCAGATTAGAAACTTTTGAGTCATACTAGGAACCATACTAAAAAAAACCTTGCTGTTATTGTGCCAAAATGAATTCATCTCAATGGTGAAAGACAGAACTGGCATCTTTGGTCAATATTTAACAAGGATTATTGAAAAGAAAAATCTCTCTGCTGTCATTCAGACCACTGTAATATCAGAAGAAATTTGTGGTAGCATTCAAAAAGCAAAAATTAACCAAAATACAACTCTCCTTCTGTAGAAAAGCAGTTTAACATTTAATAAAAAAAGTAACTTCACTTGAGGTGGTGAGTCTGCAGCCTATCAAACCTGCCATATAATTTTAAATTTTATAACTCTCATGATTAGAAAATGTCAAGATAATCAAAATATAGGGGAAAATACAGCTGCCACAGTAAATGAATGCTCTAAAAGTACTGAGATTGTGTCATGCTGTAACCACATAACAATCCTGACTTTTAAAACACTTGTCACACAGTGTTTTGCTTATACATTGCTTGAAGGTAGTGAGGGTTTGGGTATGATTTCACAGTTGATCTTAAGAGTGAGTTGTTAAATTTACATTTTACATTTGATACACGGCTCTGATAATGAACCTGCGCTGCAGAGAAAGTGTCAGAAAGTTTAATTTCTTTTGTGCTCAAACCCTCCTTATAAATCTGCGTGGGTAATAATAAAATTATAATCACATATTCATGCCTCTTTGCAAAATAAGTGTAATGATACTTTGTATTCCCTCGGCACCAGCTCTCTCAGGTTCTTCTGGCACTTTATAAACATTAATTAAGACTCGCACCTCTGCGTAGCGTGAGCGCTGCACTGATCACCTGCATTGTTTTAGAAAGTGTCTGCCATGTTTTGATTACTCCAGAGCCACCTGTTAATACTGTACTCATCAGTAAACTGAGGCAGGGCAGTTCATGGGATAAAATTCCTGCAGATCAGTAATTAGGATTGGGGCTGCATTGAAGAGCTTCTTGCTTTCCAGTTCCCCATTGTAACCACCAGATTAACTCCTGTGGGGACTTCAAAGCATTTTCAATGATTCAGATTGATTTCTGTGTTGGAAGAGATTTAATTCATGGCATTAACGGGTGTAGGATTGTCAAAGCATTGTCACCTGGTATCTCTTGAGGGCAAGCATGTGCTGGTAGGACAGCCATGAACTGAACCGTGGCACCATAAAGGCTCTTTTCTTATAATCAGCTGTGATAGGCAGCTGTCTGCAAGCATAACCTGTGTTATTATGGTGAGTCCGTGGCTCATTTATGACTAAATGGACTCTTTCTCTGTTGGTCCTTAGCTTGCAATGTGCTACTTTTTCCTCATTTTCCAGTCAAAAAACCCTGTACCTCCTCATGGAATCATCTCTTCTCTGCTCTCTTGCCCAAGGCTGTTTTATTAACTCCTGTCCGACTTCCATTTCCTGTCATTTTATGCTGCTTTTCCAGCTGAAAGAAGACAGTGGTCATATCATGTCATAATTATTTTCTTTAGTAATTGCTGCGAAGACGCTGAGTGTTTCCTAATTAGATCAGGCAGTGTTCATGGTGAAACCTCAGAGATGCTGTCTGAGGACACGAGTTTCCTTCAGATCTTGGTAATTGAGTTGTACAGCCCATGCTTGTGCAACCTGAGCTTCTCCCTGCAACTCCTGAGGCACATCAGGGGATATTTTAAGAGAAAGAGCAAAAAAGCTTAATATGAGAAGTAATGGCATTTCTTTTTCCTCCCTGTTCTTTACATATGCCATGGTGTTGAAATCTCTTTTGTACCTTTGTAACTTTGTACCTTATCACAGGCTCATTTTGCAAGTAGAAGACTGGAGCTTGTTATACTGCTGTATAGGTGAGGATCAGCTAAAAAAAATTGCAGACAGATTGGTTTTGGGGGCAGATGGATAAAACTGATCCAGAGATTGAAAAACCGTTTGCAAATGTGCCATTATTTTTATATGAAATAACTCTACAGAGTGTTCCAAATAGTGCCTTATTTTGCTGCTGGAAAGCTGTAAAATTGTAGATCATTGCACTGTAGATGAGATGTTAATACAGGGGAATTTGTGAGCAATATAGAATGGCTGGATACATTCAGTGTGCTGCTTGCTTTCATTTTTATTAGTCAAAATGAGCAGGGTAGTCAGCACTTGAGAGCCCTAACAGCTAGGATGTTCCACCCTCAGGATTAGTGTTCATGGCAAATGTTGGAAGCAATGGGATAGATGGAAAAATTGCCCTTTATCTAACACTGTGGTAGGGGGGAATATTGCCTTAGCTCTGCTATTCATGTTAGGAGCACCTCCCTTCCAGCTTTTTGTTTAATGGATAGGAATGGGACATTTATCTGGAGATAGGAACTGGGGTGCTTGTCCAGGGATTAACTTCCAGGCACCTGGGGGCTGTGATCTGATCCTCCCTTTGGCCACTGATGTGCATTTGCTGTGCCAGTCCAGCACAGTGGCTGCTGGGGCAGGTTTAAATAATTCTTTGCACTGTGCAAGCATCATTACAAAACAGATTAGGAGAGAGGGAAAGTTTGCTTTATCCAGCTTGAAGGTGAGGTAAACCAAAGGATTTCTACCACCCCTCAACTCTCTTACTCCCTTGAAAATTGTAATTTTAATTGTAGATTCTTGGTGGTTCTTGGGGCTGTCTTGTTCAGGGCCAGGAGCTGGACTTTGTAATCCTTGTGGGTGTCTTCCAATTCAGGATAGTCTATGATTTTCTAAAAGCAGTTGCAGCTTCTTGGCTTCATGTCTTTCATGTAAAACCTGCAGCAACAGTGCCAGGCCTTTTTTGGGGAAAAAGGACACACTTTTGCAGCACAGTGTTTCCCTGAGCTCTCCCCATTGTGTGATGGTCAGACCCTGTGCAGCTTGGCTTATGACTTCTGTTGTGCTTTCAACTTTACATGGGTAAAAATTAACTTCATCCTTAAAATTGTGTAAAAAATTGAAAGTATCTGTTAAAAAGGAACTGTGAAGTGTGTGTGGTCTTTTTGTGTTGGTAGGTAAAATGCTGGAGAAAAGGAAGCCATAGGTTAGTCAGGAAAAGGAGATAATTTAGTTTTATGTTAATAGCTGTGCTTAAAAATAATAATTATTATTATAGCTGATGATACTTTTCTGCTACGATGATAAAAAAGCCAAACAAAGTCTGGTCTTCTAAGTCTGGAGTGATACTTAGCTACCTTTTTCATACCAGTTATTAAACCCTTTATTTGATGAGCTACTTAGTGTAAGTGCCTTGATGTAGCATCTAAAAATTACTTGAATCCTGAAGCACAGACAGAACACATTTATTTTGCCAAGGAGGACCCATCCCCTGAAAAACAGGTAAAAAGACAGGAGAAAGGCATGAGCCATCTGCTTCTCCCTTATCAGTCCTTGTGGTCTGACATTTCATGATACAAAATGCTGCAGGAGGACACCAAGGCAAAGTAGCCTTTCCTTTATCCAGCAGGTGATGGAAAACATTGCTGTCATTTCCAGGGCTCAGTGGATTCACTCTGCTCACCAGAATTTCAGCCTGTGTGCAACACAGCAATGGAAGGAAGCTGATGCAGGCTGCTCGAGGAAAGAGGCAAACATCAGCAGCACAGCTCTGCTTTGGTCTGCTGGCAGTACCTCAGTCATCTTTCTCTCTTAAGAAAAGATCAGGAAGAAATTCAAGGAAAATGCTGCTTCTCACAGACAGAAGTCACTGTGATATATAGGATGGCAGAGCTGAGGTGTATTAGCAGGGCTTTTTTTTTTTTTGGCCACTCTCCACATACCATTAACATAAATAATAAGAAAAACCCCCTCAACCTGATTCAACCTGGCTTTCCAGCAGAAAGAGAAGATAAATATTTGTGAGATTCTAAAATATATTGTCATAAGTATAGAGTTGTGGCTGGATTCTTCCAAGTGCTTTGTGGTCTCTTTGCCATTCTCATCTGGTTTTGCCAGTTGTTCTCCCCAAAGTCTGTAAGGTCATACACATATTTGAGATTTTTAAATTCTTACTTTGATATGAAATAGCAGTCACTTAACTAGTAATTAATAACAAAAAAATTAGTATGTTTTCCTGCAGTGTGTGGCAACAGTGAGTGCAACTTCTTAAACACAGCCTATGACTCAGGAGGCTATTTGCAAAATCCAAATCAAAAGAGTGGTAATTGATATCCAAATTATGCCAGTCAGACCTGGTTTAAGAGTTTGTTGCAAAACTAATTGGCCCTGGATTAAAATTCTGAAAAATCTTAATTGATCCTTTTGACTTTCCAAAGATTGGTGAGTATCCAAAATAGTGTTTGGGGCATATGGTTCCAGCTACAGTCTGCCAGACATACCTTGAGAAAAAAGAACTTTTTAAAAAAAGATATTCTGGACTCTGCAGGCTTTTATCATCATGAATAAAAGCTTTTTTCATTTATTCATGATCTATCAGATCTCTTTCCCTGCAGTTTCCAAGTAGAATGTGTCATAATTGTTGCTGTATAGTGCTTGCTGTTCATAGTGCCTGAAAACCAAAACGGCAAAGCAATGACCTCTTAAACGAGATGCCAAAGAAGCACAAAGCAAAACACAGAATCAGAGAATGGTTTGGGTTGGAAGGGACCTTAAAAGATCACCTGGTTCCAATCCCCTGACATTGGCAAGGACACCTCCCACCATCCCAGGTTGCTCAGAGCTCCATCCCTGGCCTTGAACACTTCCAGGGATGGAGCAGCCACAATTTTTGTTGACAGTCTGTGCCAGGGCCTTACCACCCTCACAGTAAAGAATTTCTTCCTGTATCTACTCTAAACCCTACTCTCCTTCAGCTGGAAGCCATCCCCCCTTGTCCTGGAACTCCATGCCCTTGGAAAAAGTCTCCATTTTTCTTGTAAGGTCCCTTCAGGTGCTGAAAGGCCATGATTAGCTCACCCCAAAGCCTTCTCCTTTCCAGGCTGAACAATCCCAATTGTCTCAGCCTTTCCTCACAGCAGAGCTGCTCCATCCCTCCCCCAGCTTGGTGGCTCATTCCAACAGGTTGAGGTTCTCCCTGTGCTGGGAGCCCCCAAGCTCAAGGTGGAGTCTTACGAGAGCAAAGGGCAGAGTCACCTCAATGAACAAAACAGGCACACCTGAGCACAGCGTGGCTTCCTCCTGCCTGGTTGGCAGAATGAAAACATCCTCACTGAAATCATTACACATGGCAGCAAATGTCCCTCATACAACAGGCCTGAAGAGGCTGCTAATGAAATAAACGAAGGTAATTTAGCAACGAGATGAGACACTTTGGTTTTCCCTCGGTGGTTAGCAATGACTCTGGTTTTTTTCCTGCTTTGTTTAAGTTGCTAAGGTACCTTATTTGCTCTTGAATCTATTTTTAATTGACCCCAAAATGAAGAGTTTTGTTACATGAAAATGCTTTCTTGAGTCTGGATATGTGAATCAATGTCATTCAGAGGAATAGAGTTCATTCTGGACTGAGATGTCTGATGCAATTTTTCAGTCCTTCAGAAAATTTTTTGGAAGCAAATGCAGACTGTATTGCACTGAAGCCTGGTAGATGTTTTGGGAATTGACTGGGATTTATTAGTTTAAAAAGTTTAGGAACAACTTTACTGTTCTTGCCTGAGGGTCCTATGTTGAAAAAAAGTGAAATTCCTTGTATCTTGAACTAATGCAGGTAAAACCACAAAGAAAACTAAAGAAAAAAACCACGCACCAAACTAAAGTGAGACTGCTGGTGATCACAGTCATGGGACATGGTCTGACTTTGGGAATATGTATTTAAGTTTATTATTCCCTTTAAAATAACTTACACAAGAATTACAGGTTTGAGATCTTGATGTATTGCTGTTTCATTAAGACCATCTGTCTTCTCATGTCCTGGAATGGTATTTCTTGTAGCACAGCTCCTATCAGAGTTGTGGAATTATTAAAAATCAAATTTCATTCTTTTCTTTTTTTTTTTTTTTTTTTTTTTTTTTTGCCAGGCAGAGCTGCTTGGCATCAGCGCTGTTGGTAAACAAACACAATCAAATATTTTCCAGTACTGCATTCCCATGTGTGTTTGTTGAAACTGCAGCTGAAATGAGGTTGGATGCAGCAGTTGTACCTGACTGCAGACAGGCACAGCAGTATTTCCCACTCAAGTTGCCTGTCGAGTCTGTGTTTTCTCCAAGCTAAGTACTGTCCAAGATCTTCCCAATGGAGATAAGTTTGCTGTAAGACAAAGTGCATCATTTTTTTAAAAAGAAATTATGTGGGTTTCTGAGAAATAAATTAGCACACCTTTGGGTGCTGCTGTGCAGCATTTTGAGATATGGTATAAAGACCAGGAAATTCTAAATTAAAGCAGATATGTGAGATTCTTCTTGACCTTTTGGCTTAGATCACATTTAATATTGGATTAATTTAAGGTATCCTGTATTCAGGGATGCATTCGGTAATCTAATAGTCCTCCTCCATTTTTAACTGCTCTAATTGTATTTATCTTAAAATTATCTGGCATTCATTGGCTTTTCTGACAGTTTTAATTTATTCTAGTGTGTTTTTCTAATGTCTTCCTTTGCCAGAGGGTAGAGGAGGATAGAAATATTGGGATACCAACTCCATGTGAGAGTGGAACTACTTTGAGACCAGAATATAGGCTATAACTAAGAGTAAGGGGGGTAAAATTAGGATGGGAACATTTAGATTGAGACTGAAGGAACCTTGACAGTAAGAGCTGTTGAACAGTGGAGGTATTTCCTACAGGATATCTGGAAGTCTCATAATTTTTAAGTTGAAACTAGACTGGATAATTTGGAAGAACTACTGTACATGGAACAACCATAGCCCTCTTACAGTTGGAGATTGCCAGTCTTTTCAATCCCAAATTTGGCTATTTCTCCTCCTTTGCTTTATTGAGCTAATTTCCAGTCTTTATTGAGACTGGAAAGAATTTACAGAGAAGAGAGTTTGCTGTGTTTGTGAGGGGGATTACCTGAGAAAGCTGTGCTGCAAAAGACATCTGTAGCTTTTTCCAGTAGATCTGAGAAGCACCAGAGCTCTGATTTTTCTCCATTTCTACCTGCTGGGGAGAGCAGTGCTATGCCTGTTCTCTGCCTTGCTCCCTGAAGAGCTAAGACCGGTTGTTTCCACTGTTAACAAAATTTTCTGAGACAAAATATGCAGAATGAAGAATAAGAGATTTCTTTGCATGGCTGTGTTGACAGCAGTTATACGATAAAATTGAATTTTGATTCTTCATTTGAGATATGTGCCTTTCTGAAGAGCTGGCTTTGATAACAGATTATTTTAGGAGAAGCTGGAGAGCATTTGAGACCAGTTGGTGGCAGGACAGCAGGAGGAAAACCAAGGCCAAGTTCTTGGATGGAGATGGGCGCACAGCATTACAGACCAAAACAATTCTGTGAATCTAAGTAGCAACTGTAACTTTTTTTGCAGTGAAACATAGGCAGTCAGGGCCAGGATCCAAAGACAGGGTCATATGACCAGAATGATGGGCCAGGACATAAAGCCAGGCTATTTTGCCTCTTTGGAGTCTTTTTCTTTGAGCCCATTAACAGTCTCGTGCCATGATCACTATTTCTTGGTGTGTTAGATATGTGATACCAGCTTTCCACAGGGATTCATTCATTCCTGAGGCATCCTTTGGGCACTGCCAATTTAACAGACCCATGACAGTAATGCAGTGAAGATAAAGGAGAGAAATGTAAGAGAAAGCAACCAGACAAATAAACAAATTTTTAGTCTTTGGAGAAGAAAGGGATTTTTATCTACCCCTAACCTGAGTGATCTTTCTGAATAATAACCCTTTCAGAAGTATTAGGACACACTTCATATAATCACTGTTACCTTCATTGCTCCAGGTTTCTTCCTGCAAGGCAGCAGAGAAGCTGGAAAAGCTGCAGTCGTAATACTGGCTCTGCTTATTAGTGAAGCAACCTGCAGATAAACTTTGGCTGTTTTATTAATTAGCAGCTGTAATTTTCTCTCCTGGAAATCTCAACAGAGAGGCCATTCTGTGACTGCCCAGGACAAATTGCTCAGTTGCCAGAGCCAGAGATGGCAGGTGGTTTTCCAGGGCTCTCAGTACAGCCTGTGTCGTACTTCTGTTTTACTCAGGACTTGGTGAGTGGGCAGTCAGGGAAATGGTGTTTGCTGGCTTTGATGGCATTTCATGCCATGGCCAAGCAATAAAGAACCACGCTTGCAAATGATTCAAGAGAACATTACAGTCCAAAGTTCCAGACAATGCATATTCTCATTACAGGATTCAAGTATTTAGGACCATTTTGATAAGTCTAGGCAAGGTAGATTGCTGCTCAGTGTTATTAACAGGCAAATCGCATCACAGAACAAAGATTTGTGTAAATATTTCAGTAGACTGCAAGAAAATGAACGTCATGCTGTTCTCAGAAGGATTTTCCAAAGTGATTCTGCCACGGTTGCTTTCAAATATTTAGATATATGGCTGGGGTTATTGTGAGTCCATGAATTCACAATGCATGAGTAAATATGTGCATGAAATACTCCTGCATTTGCAGGGGAAAGGCTGACTGAGCAAATGAAACCCTTTTTCCATCTTGTTATCAGGTAGAAATATACCAGGTATTACCAGACCTTGTACTTTTAGGCATAGAAAAGCTGTTACTGGAATAGGAAAGAGTCCTTCTGGACAGGTATAATTTGGAAGAAAATTCTATATTTAGTGCCTATGGGCAGAGATG
This sequence comes from Trochalopteron elliotii, assembly GCA_024734555.1. Classification (NCBI taxonomy): domain Eukaryota; kingdom Metazoa; phylum Chordata; class Aves; order Passeriformes; family Leiothrichidae; genus Trochalopteron; species Trochalopteron elliotii. Next base: position 538,934 of record JANPWX010000063.1, on the reverse strand, counting down.
GGCAAGGAATGTATGAGAACTCCCAAGATCTGAAATGTAAAGTGACTCTCAAATGTGCAGTCAAAGGGCAAAGGAAGTTGCCATGGTTGAATGTGCCTGATGTAACTGTTATGTACTGATAGCTCCCATGTTTATCAATTATTAACTATTATTAATAGTTACTCAATCAGCTGCCTTAAAAATCAACCTGATGCCTGGAATGTGTGATTACCTGTATTTCCATATAAGCCTAGTGGATGCATACATGGATAATTATACCTTTCGTGAGTTCAGCAAGGTCCTAATACCAATTTTCAATAAATGCAAATGGCTCAAATGCCAAAGCCATACAGAGTAAACAGTCGTGTGTATTAATAACAGAATCTTATCATAAAGCTGGAAGACTCTTCCTTTCTAGACCATTAAACCATGGACAGGATAGAAATTGTCCCCATGGACTCCTATTGGAAAGTATCCCCATGTATTTTTGACCAGGTTATTTACTGTTTACTCACAGAAGGCATAATTACTGCTTAATTTTGTTAACCAAACTGCAGCTTACATTTTATGAACCACGGGCATGTTTCTAGGTTGAAAGGATGTTTTCTTCTGATGAATTTTGTTCCTCATTCCCATTTCTCTGAACTTTTTTAATCATGCTTTCTCATTAGCAGAATATACTTGATTAACTCACTTGTTTAATGAGGTGCTTTGGGATGATAAAGACAGCAATCCATTCTGCTGAATGACTTTGAGATGTTAAAAATTAAATAAAACTTCTAAATACCAACAGACCTCCTGCTGGTCTTTACTGGTAGCTGTTCTTTGATGTAAGAGAATATTCAGTTCCTGTTAGTGCCACGCCTTGAAGAAGAATTAATTTTCAGATTGTTAATAACAGGCATTGGCACATTGTTGCAGAAACTGGTTTCTTAGAGAAATACATAGATTAGTTTAAGAGTACCTCAAGCTTGCCTGATTTTCAAGCAATTAACAATTTTATTAGTCTTTTATTGAGAGGAGGTAGTGATATTTGTTTATATTAGATCTCAAAGAAAACTGTCAGGGAAAATAAACCTTTGCTCCTACAAAGTATTTTTTTTCCTTGAGGCTGCCATGCTCTGGAAGGTAAAAATGAAGCCCAGCTACAAATAGAATTGGGAAAAGAAGAGGGTGGATGCTACAGTTGAGTTTTATATCATTCAGGTCATTAAAGACAACTGGAATTGATCTTTCCTGTCAAACACAATTCTCCTCTATTTTTCTGTAATTTTTTTGGTGCTTTGTTTCATGGGTTTGTTGTTCTGTCCTTGTGAAGGAAACCCAGGAGCAGAATTACTTTATTGCATTTTATAGTGATAAAGGTTTTGGCTCAGCATTTTTAAGACAGGGAACGAGTTCCCTTTTTCCTGAAAGGTCGTGTGTTTGGAGTTCAGTGTGCTCAACATCTGGATATAGCTTCAACAGCTGGGAAACTTGCTGGGGAGCATCTGCCTCCTATTACAGCTACTTTTCATTGAGGCAGATTGAATGTGGCATTTGAAAGGGCTCATTGCATACATGGAGATTTCTCTGGTCATTACGTGACAAAGTCATTATTTAAGGGCACAGATTTTGCCTGTTTTTGTGTAGGGCCTGGTGCACTGTGGATGCTGTCAGAGGCAAATGCAAGAGACATTAAAAATGGTCAGGAACAACATGGATAAAGAGGAAAACATGGAAGAAAATTTAGCAGAGTCCTACTTTGTAGATATTTACTACTGAGCTTCTAAAATGTTTGAACAGAACCTTTTGTAGTTTTGAATGAAATGCTTCATTCAACAGATTATTTGACTCTGATGGGTGTTTAAGATTGATGCAATTTTTAGAACCCTTTCAAAGCCAAGCCTCTCATGAAGGTGATTAATTCTTTACCTCTGGTTTTCCTTTCAATTGTTTTGATCAGGGAGACTCTATTGATGAATTTGATAAGTAAATCTAATGAAATCCCACTATGTTTCTACAATATTAGCATGTATTTCTGTGCTCTTATCACTAGATATGACTCAGTGATACCTTTATAGAAGAAGTAATAACTTGGGTTTGGCCAGTGAGCTTCCAAAATTACCATTTTACACCATTGTTTCTCAAGAAAGGATTTTAACAGAGTCTTACTGAGTGGGCACAACCCGAAATGCCTTCACAGGAAAGTTCTATGAGTGGTTTCCTAATAGGTGATTATGTAACTGTGGATGGGAGGCTGAGATCACCTGCACCCTTCCTGCATTCTAGCAATAACATTGAGACTTTGGGTAAGGACATTTTTCCAGCTCATAATAACATCTTTTCCCATCCTCATTCTGGGATGTTCCATCTTTTCCAGTTCTGGGAATTCCATCTTCATTTGAAGAGTGAAGAAAGAGGTCTCTAGATTTGCACAAAGACATACTAGCAGGAGGATCTGCTGTGCCTGCTGCCATCACTTAGTCTCTTGGTACTCATAGGCTTATGTTGTGTTTGGTCAGTGAACCTCAATGAGATTTAGATTTCCAAGAAGTTTCCTAAAGCTCTCAGGTATCAGAATGTGATGAACTCTTAGAAACTGACTGCAAGTTGTTTTCTTGCTACCCCCATCCTGACATTTGACATCCATTTTGAAGGTCAGGAAGCACATACTGCATTCTCTGGGTGAGCTCAGTTGTATCCCTGGCTTACAGGGGGGACTGGAATATCTATTCAGGACCTCTGTGGAAAAATACTTCTATTCTATTGTCGCTTGTTACTGTTTCCTTGTAGCTGTTTATCCAGTTGTTCTGCTGTGGTCTTGCCACCAAGCATGCTAATGCCATTAATGGAAATGGATGAGAGAACTTCATTTGTTCCAGAGAGTTTTCCAGGAGAGGGCAGCCATAGTTAATTCTGGGTCAGTTCATGCAATACAATGTGAATATAGATTACTGGCAGCGTTTGTCTGCAGCACTCTATTGCCCAGCATGGTTTCTGTGCTTGGTTCTCTTAATTTGTTCTTTTGTTTGGATTGCAAGTGCGTAAAAGATGGACTTTTTCACAAATTAATGCTGGAAAAGACAACCCACATAATAGAGTGGTTAACTCCCAGCGCCGTGTACTTGCTGAAATTGCAAATGCTCTTGGGAACAGTTTTCATTATACTTCACTGTTTGCTTTATATACTTTCCAGCAACTCATGAGCTTCTCTCAACTCTCTTACTTCAAAGATATTTTTGGAAAAGCGTATCCTAAACTGTTGCAAGAGACCTGAAAAATTCTGGAAAAACCTTCCCTGGCACTGAAAACTTCTACTTCTTTTGTTTAGAAAGGATCAGGACAAAATGATCCTCTCTCCTTTCCTCTTTGCATAATGAGAATGCATATAAAGCCTCTCTTGATTTGGATGTAAGGATGATAAGTTAGCACTGAGGGGCATATCCCACATGCACAGTTTGGAGCTGTGCTTATGCAAACAGCAGCACTGGTGTAGATGGCATCAGGAGGCTTTATTTAGTACTACCCTCCCAGGGGCAAAACTTTGGCACAACTTCTGGGGCTGGGATGGCAACCAGGATCCCTGGAAGTACACTCAGGCTTTATATTAAGACTGCAAGAAAAATTTCCTTTTGATATGATATGAGTAACTTCCTTTCTACCTTCCTTTCTTAGATCAGTTTAAGCCATCTTATATACTTTCCTTTTTTTTAAATTAATTTAACCCTCCCCCCCCTCCTTTTCTTCACGGCTAAGTAAAAACCATTTTCCAGACCCCTAGGTAATGTAAATCCATGGATTTTTATAAAGTTAAAAATCAGGTCTCAGTAGGTGATAGGGCTTGGGAGGAACAGGCTCTGTTCCTGTTTTGTAGGTGGAAACACGATGCAGTTCTTTACACTTCACATGTAAATTCACAGAATGATACTTGACTTCAGAGGTAGACTAAGGAAGCCATGAAGTCTTGCCATACACTGAATTTTGAAGACTTTCAGGTTCAGTTTTTCAACTTTGTCAACTTCCTATACTTTACAACCTCATCTCGTTTCCTGGGTGTTCTACTAACGTGTATCAAACGTACCCACACAATCTCAAAATACATAAACCATGAAAAGATTGTGCCAGAGAGGCCTTGTCAGACAATGCAGGGCTCTTTGCCTGACATGGAGGGTGAGGACTAATAATTTCTCATCTCTGTTTCCATGTCCATGGGTCTCTAGAAGGTGGAGCAGCCACCATACTGTGTCTGCAGATGAGCTGATAGCTCTGGGCTGGCCTGTGGACAGAGCCTTGGAAAAATAATTCTTAGAAAAGGGACTTAATCAGCTGCCTCACTATGCTGATTTGCACATAATTGTGTCTGTCTTTTAAAAGCCAGAGATAAAAGGACAGAATTTGACACCTGCTAATTGCTCATTTTCCCAGCAGCTCTCCAGGCTGGAGCACAGTTGCAGGATTTGAGCAAGGAAAAAAGTTTTGCCACCCAGTTTGTCAGTGAAAAGGAGAGGGGTTTGCAGGAATGCTTTGCAGCACTTGACAGGTGAAGCCCAAAGCACGGCTCACAGTCTTGGGTATGGAGGGGATTTAATTTTTTACTCTGTCTAGCTGAACTCAGTGTTTCTTTCCTTCTCTTCCCCACAATGTCATATTTGCAGTTTTATTTAAATACAAAGTTTTCATCCTCTGTGCACTCTGTTGTGCTGGTATTTGAGGTTTCCTTGCCCTCAAAATGCAGTGATGGGAAAGAAAGGATTTCTAGGCTCTTACACTAAGTCTTTTCTCAGAGAATTCTCCTTTAAACAGCATTATTTTTGTTTCAATTTACTTTTCCTTGTGGTTGGGTTTTCTTTTATCCCCTCTACACTCTTCCTGCATGTCCTGTAAATCCTCAGGCTTTACCTTTGGTGTAGTGTGAGAGTTATTCCTGTAAGGAGATGGTACCTCAATAAGCCAACATGGGGATTTTGAAAACTTACAATTAAGATGTTTTTCTCTGTCTTCTGGAAGTCACCTTCCCCTCTTAGTTCTTTTTGGTAGCTTATTAGTTCATTTCTGCTTAGTGAGAATTCCTTACTTCTCTTCCCAGGACAGGTTAACTCCTCCCTAAAATGTCTCAGTGTCCCCATGTGGAAAGCTGGTGCCGTGCTCACTTCCTTGCCCCACCAGATTTGAGATACATAAATAAATAATTTTTAATTTATTTAGGGTTAGGTTTGGGGTTTTTTTTTAATTTAATTGTTTCTGATTCTCTAGCAGTGCTGTCTTCACATCCCAGGAAAACAGGTCTGGGTAGTTCTAGGTGCCATACAAATTGTTCTGCTAAGCTCTTAGGAACACACGAGTATTTTGGTCCCTAAGAGCTTATAGTCTTTGTCCTTGAGTGCTTATAGTCTATCATTTTATATCTATATCTGTATAAATATATAGATAAATACACATGCATATAAATATATGTCTGTGTTGTATGCTATAAAGATACATATGGTATATGTAAAAAAAAAGGTGAGCAGGGAGGAGGAATAGGAAAAATAATAGAGTAATGAGAGAGAAGCAGTTTTGCACACAGGTTGCAGCCCACAGGTAGCAGTGAGCACAATTTGCCACCTCTGCAGCAATCAGCAGCTTTCTGTGGTTATTACTGTGTGACCTCAGCAGCAGGTTTCAGCTGGCACAGGAAAAGATGGGTCATTTTGTGGGAATTCAGCCTGGGCTGAGCTTTACTGCTATATCTAGAAAGCTGGGAATGAGATCCTTGCAAGGTGCCATGTGAACATAGCCAGGTCATGGACCTACAGGATGATATTTGGTGCAAGGGCTTTGGGAGAATAGAAAGTTTGGAGGTGTCAAAAGCAGAGATGAAGTGACTTTAATTTTTAAGGTGTATAATCCAGTTAGTTCTCAGAGGGGGGCTTGGCAGTGTAGGCAGAGCAAAAAGGTCAGTTTTGGAGAAATTTTCTAGAAAGTGGCATCAGAGTTTAATCACAGGCTGGAGGTATGAGTCATGAGAGGATATCAAGTCAAAGTGAAAGCTGAGATTGGCAGGAAGGAGTCTGATTTTATTTCTGAAATTAAGACAGGTATGGGGAGAAAAGGACTTAATGAAAAATTCAGGAGCTAGGATTTGAGCATGTTCAGTTTTAGAAGTAGTAAATTATTAACAGAAATATCTTCAAGAAAGGCCAAAAGTAGTTTGGTTTGATGACTCTAGGCTTAAAGATTTCTTGTTTTCTCTAAGTTTGATTGTTATTTGAGTGTTCATATCCAATCTAGCAAGGAAGAATATGGATTTGTGTTACAGAGGACGACTGGAAACTTCCATCTTCATATATCTATTATTGCAGTTCTTTTGTGCATTCAAATTGGATTTTGAGAAAGGTCATGGTATAGCAGCAGGATGCAATGGGAATAAAGAAGTCATAGTAAGGTTTGACAGTTTCCAGCTCACATCTGCCTGGATTATTATCTCATGCCTTAATGCAAAAGTGGACTAATCATGGATAGGGGAAATTAACACAATCCACTGGCGAGTGAAACAACTAAGAGTCATCAGACTCAAATAAGCTGTGAGTGAAATTTAAAGAAATTTCATGAAGAATATGTTCATTTTAGTGGGCACCCCTGCTCCTGAGCACCCCCAGTGTGTGGACATTAGGCACAGGTAGTCTGGTAACCACACGTCACCCCTGCCTGTCACAGAGTCAGTGCCTGGCCTGGTTTGCTAGCCCTCATTTAGCTCAGCTTGTTGCATTTCAGTCCTGGCTGGGCTAAAGGAGGCCCCTGAGGCTCAGTGTCCTACTGCTCATGTTTACACAGCCACTGAAATGTGGTAAATCATCTACCTGCCTGTTAATAAGGGGTTATAGATTATCTCGTACCAGGCTGTGGCTGATCTGTGAGGACACAAACATTCTTACGGCCTGGGCATCTCATGCAGTGTCTCATCTTATTTTTTAAATCAAGTATGGAAAATGAATCACAGACCCACTATTTTTCTTAAAATAATCAGTATAACTTTTTTTGCTTATTTAAAGCATCTTGTACTGGTCTCTCTGCACATCTGGGCATGGAGATATTGCTGTCTTATCCCTCTTCTCCCCTGCGTTTGGGTTCCTTCTGCTTCAGACAGTACCTCACAGATCTCTTTCTACAGGCCTCAAAAAAGACAATGATACTACACATAAGATTAGTTTAGCCAGAAACTTAAAAAAAAACCAAACAAACAACTCTCTGTTAGGTATTACCTCTGTGAGAATCCACACCACTGTGTCTTGTAGAATGGGTGATGCAGAAAATATCTTCCACCTGAAATGGTAGAAAATCTAGGGAAAAAAAATTCCACTCCCATATTGCCATATTCCATGAGATTTTGGGTAAGTAAGCTGTGTGACTGAACTCACATATTAGACTTTACATGCACAGAATTGAGTACAGGAGCCTAATTTTGTGTCTCTGCTGTTAAACAGGCATTACTTCTCTTGTGAGCAGTTGTAGTTCACTGCCATCTCCGTAGCAAATATGCCACAATCACCACCCTTATCACTGATTTCTAGAGCAGGTGACACTCTCTGGAGGTCTGTAATCCATCCAGTGTCTAGACTAAACCTGCACTGTGGTTGAGGCATGCTCCCAATACAGCACGAAGTGCTATAGGCTCTTTTTTTACCATTAATTTTTGCAGCCACAAGTCAGAAACTCTGACCAAGTTGACATGAGGCTTTCCAAAATCTCTTCTACAGAGGGAAAAGTTTGTCCAACATCCATCACTGCAGAACAGCAGGAAAAAAGGAGAAAATTGAAAGTCTCATTAAGCAGCCAGTGAGGAAAGAGATGATTTGTTTTCAGTAAACTGTAGGTTAAGTCATGTCATGGTGTGGTTTTTACGTTTGTCCTGTGCAGAGCCAGAAGCTGGACTCAATGATCCTTGTGTGTTCCCTTCTAATTCAGGATATTCTATGATTCAGTTCAGTTCTGCAAAGGTTTTGCACAAAGCTGCCAATATACCAAAATCAGTGTTATATGATCCATCCTAATATGTCTTAGGTTTGTTTAAATGTAATATAGGGCTTTTTTCCACCTCCTTTTTTTTTTCCCTCAGGGCTGGATAAGAATGCTCTGAAAGTAGTTCTGACATGGACAAGCTATAGAAATAAAGTTTTCAATAACTTAAAATAACATGCAAATCCCAGGCCTGTGAAATTTCAAACACAAGACACACACCGTATGCCAGCCTGACCTCCTGCCTGTGTAGCAGATAATAAAAAGAAATTTTGTCAAACCTGCTTGTGATGAACAGATAAAAAAGGGTTGGCCCAAATTCATAAATGAGACTATTTAAACACACTGGGGCCATGTCATGGAATATTTTAAAATAAGTCAAAAGGAGCTCAGGCGTGCCAGAAAACACAGAGCTTTGAGCATCTTAAATTTTTAAGGATCTGTCTTTGAGCATTTATATTAGGACTGGACACAAGCAGTATAAACTCTGAAGTGATTTTCACTTGATAGCAAATCGGGCAAAGCACCAAATCACAGGTTATCTTGGCTGCCAGGGGATGAGACAAGCAGGTGCCATCCATGTGCCAGCAATTTCTTAGGGAAGGAGAAATGTCTGTCATAAAAGGCATGTGTGAAGTAAAATAACTCCCACCAAAACCAGGGAGGTTAAACTGAACTGACACATTTCTGAAATAAATCTGTGGTTAATGTGCATTCAGGTTTTAAGATCCCAAGCAGAAGCAGGAGGCAGTCAAACCCCAGAGCACGAGTCCTGTTCACGCTTCCCTCCTCAGCCAGCGTGACCCTATTACTTGGAGTTAATGGAAGAAGGTTGTACCACATTTAGATGTTCATAGCCAAGATAAAGTAGTGCTAAAACTGAATGCTGTCTTGGAGTTTAAAATTGGACATAAACATTGCACTGATTTGGAGGAAGAAATCTCACTCAGGGCAAATGACAAGGTTGAGGAATCCTTTTGCAAGCGACTCCCACAGGATGCTGCAGCATCCTCAGCCCGCTGCCATCACAGAGTTAAGAACAGACACAAACTGGGAACAATTTGGCACGAATGATAATGGGACCAGTTGGGACCTGTCATCAGCATACTGGGCACTGCAAAAGAGTGATTAAATAGGAAGACACGGACAATTATCGAAGACTAATTGCTTATTGTTGCTAGAACTATATTTTAAATGTGTTTTTCTTTTTAATTGCTTTTGGAGGAAATAAAGTGTCCTTAATTTAATTCTAAAATGTTTGGGAATGGGAAGTCTGCCAGGAACAGGGCAGCTCAGAGGTCTTGTGAAAGCAATTGCCTCTTTCACCAGCCTGTATTCATTTCCAGTTATCCCATCCTCTGCCAACTTTCCTGTTTTGTGGTTCATGCCCTGATGTTGGCTGAAGGTCTCTGGGTTGTTGGTACTTGCAGGAAGCTGCAATAGTTTGTTCATATCCTTTCCTGTATTTTTCATTCATCACTGTCCAAGGGCCTTGACCCAAAGAGGAGCTGAACTCTTCAGGCCCACAGGGGGTTTGGAGCAGCAGGCTCTGAGTATGAGGGCAGTTTTTAGGACAGGACTAGCAGTGGTTGACAAGTTAAGATATCTGTGTAGTTTGAACCTGTTACAATACAAACATCTGTATACCTCTGTGCTCTGGTACTACTGACTGCAGGGAAATGCGGCAGGGGCTGATTTTCCCTCACTATTGTGTCAGTATAACAATGAATGAATATGAGGATGTTATTCCAAATTAAGATGTTCATGTTTTGTGCAAGGAGCAGGTCCAAATCACAGACAGAAGGTTTAGTGCAAGTAGCTAGGAGGGTCTTGTGTTATTAAATAACCATTCAGCTTTTTCCTGATGAAAGTGACAGGGAACACAGGTTTTATATTCATAGAAATATCTTTTGTATGGATGTATTCAGCTCTGAAAGTGCTGCAGAAACTCATCATGGACAAATGAATGTAACCAAATCTGCCTCTCTGTGTGCAAATAATTTGCAGGAACGGTTTGGAAAATGAAAGGAAACTGGTCTACATTAGGGAGAGCAAGTACAAAGAGAGGAAACAGAAACAGGGTTTAGGTTAATATTTTAGAGGAGACACAGGAAAATCCAGGGATACCTGTTGTCTCAATAGAATGCCACATGTCACCTGCTCCTCTAAGCTGCCCCAAAAACCAGGCTGATAAATCTGTTGCTGATTTGACACAGAGCTTGAGGGGAGGGATGGGAAACTTGCTTGTGTGGAGACAGGCAGAATCTGCTCTGTACAGAGAGTTTGCCTGTAGTACAGATCTTTTCCTCCTTTCTGATCTTTTCTTGCACCTTCATAAAATGTAAGATCAGAAATTGAGAGAATTGATTAAACCTGTTTCTGAATAAATTATTTCAAAAAGAATTCCCTTTTCATTGTTAGGTTCCTTGCAAATTCCTGAACAAATATTCTTGCAATAATGGTTAAGGGAAAAAAAAAATTAAATACAGAGAAGTTGTTGCAGACACCATAGCTGGCCCTTTCTGTGTTCTTTTAAGGTAATTAGAAGGAAATCTGGCCTGGGCAAGCATTTTAAACAGCATTTTAGATAGTTTGAACACAGAAAAACTGAATCATTCCATGAGATCTTCATTGCAGCAACTCTAGCATAGGCTCTGGGTCTTTGGCTTTTCTCCATCAAAGCACCTGATGGACATTATCCAGAGATGTCAGTGATGCTGCTGCTCTCTCCCTTCCCCAGGCCGTGGCTCTCCTGGTTCACAGATCAAGATGAGTCAATTAGTATTTTTTAATTACCAGTTGCAATGGTTGATTGACAGAGTACCCTAACTTAACAACAAAGCTAGGCAGGACTTGATTTTCTGGTTTTAAAGATCTCTTTTACCTTTTATGTGAACAGTATTTACTCATCTGGGCATCTCATGCCTTGACTTTCGTTGGCCAACTTGTTTGTGCAAAGCCTTTCCTGTGTGAGGTGTTTGCTCAAAGTCCTGGGCCAAGTTCCCAGCTGCAGAGAATGGCAGAGGCCAGGGCATGTGCATCAGCTGGGGATTCAACATCCAGTTTAAAGGGAAATATCCAATGGAAAATTCTCCATCACTCCCCTGTAAAGATGAGCAAAACCATCCTGCCTTTCTCTGCAGCCTGTTTTTTAAAATCAGCTCAAAAATGAGTGAGGAGAGAAAACATTGCTGGAATATGCAATTCCACTGGGATTAAATGTATTTGTATGTGGCTTTCCAAAATTAAACTTTGACAGTGTCAAAGAGGGACTTGGGTGTGAAAATGCAATTAGCCATGACTCAGGACTCTTGATCTACAGGGGAACCAATGAGTTGTGAGTTCTTGCACAGGAGCTTGACAAAGTGACAAGAACGACTTTCTGTGTGTTAATATGAGCAGAATAAATAACTCGAAGTGTTATTAATATTTGGTATTTATTTCCTTTGGGTGATGTAGACAGAAGTGCACCTAGCAGGTGATGGTAAATGATGTTCTTCTTGTGGAATAGTCATTGTCTTCCTGTTAGTAACATTCTTTCCCTTTTCTTGGGAGTTCTGAGGTCCTGAAAGAAAGGCATTATAAGAATACTGATGTATTATTTTCGCATAATGGTCTCTCACAGACTTCCTGTGGTGTCAATAAACATCACCCATCAGCTGGGCCATGAAGTAGTTTTTCCATCTTAAAGATCAGTTCATGGACATCCTAAAAGGCTTGGCAAAGGCTGTCAAAAAATAAGCAAGGCTTTCCAATCACCCTTCTCAGTGGTTGTAGCAGCCTCATCCTCCACCTTCCAAAATATGTTGGATAACATTTTCTCCCTTGATACAGTAATTACTTAGGGAAGGTCCTAGAGGGAAAAGAGAATGGCCCCATGCCTGTCCATTAATGTGTGGCAAAGACAATGTCTGTCCTTTTTTCATGGCTGTCAGGCATTGCAGGGAAATTTTGGCACCCAGGGATGCCAACATAGTGGGCATTGTAGGTAAATGAACAGAAAAAGGGGTGGGGAGGACAGCATTCTGTTGGCTTAGTGCATTACTTCAAAAATGATTTAACTTCTAATTAGAAGGAGGTTGGGAGATTGCTAGGTCTTTATGCTTTTTTTTTTCCCCTTCTGTCATGCAGATTTTATGCTGCCACTTTTAAATGCAATTTATATATGCAGTTGGAATTAAACTTGGTCCTTCTAATTTTCTGAAGTGCTGTTTCTCTTGTATCTGAATCTTTGTAGGATGGAGATACAGCCACGACTGATTTCTGTGCTAGTGACTGCGTGTTCTGATTCAGAGCTCCTGTGCTCCTAAGCCAATAATGATTCACTCTCACAGCAGTGGTGTGAGCAGTCTCAGCTTTTATATGCCATCTGTGTGAGTGAGCTGAATCTGCAGAAATGGGACCCTGTGCACATGGCTTTTCCTCTGCTCATGGATGAAAATATTAAAGCAAATCCGTATGGTCCGTGAGATGTTTTCTGTGTCAGGAAGGGAGTAAAGCTGCCTGTCAAACCAAGCTGTTCTCCCTGATGAAAGGGGGCTGTTTTTAAACACTCCTTTCCATAGTATTTTGCACGCCAGCCATGTGTGCTTTCTCATCTGACATCTCATTGAGATCCTTGGCTCCGGTACTGCAGGAGGGAAGTGTGTTCTGGGAAGGAAGGAAATTATCTCTCAATATGTACACAAACACTTGGGCACACACACACGCTCTTAAATCAATCTAAATGAATTGAATTTTATTCTTTATTTTTTTTTTTAGAAATGCAAAAGAAAAATTAATCTGGTTGAGCCAGACTTAATTGCTTCCCTTTTGTTTGGATTTTCTATTTTCTCATGAAGATATTAGAAAGAAATGCTCTGAGCTATTATTAGATACAAAGGTAGAGATAGAGGGCAAAGGGTTCATTTACAATTCCTACAGCAAACCATTGAAGCTAAAAGGCAACTGATGAGCGGCTCAAAAATATAGATTCATCCACTAAGCTTAGGGAGCATTTCCAAAAGTGTGTGCTGGTCTGGGGATCTAACCCTTTGTGCAGCTGTAAAACCCACTGGATGGAGAAAGCAGAAAACAAGTGGGGTTTTTTTAATTTTTTTTTTTTTTTTTAGTTAATAAAAGGAGTCACCTTGCAGGGAGAAGCTCGAAAACATGAACTGATATAAAGAAATGAATTGATATAAATGCACTGCTTTTGAAGGAAGCAACTGGACTTCAGCTCTGTGCCAGGAGACTGGGAAGCATAAAGGTTATCCACAGACACACATCCTTTGTGTTTTGAGAAACTCAAGTCAGTTAATCCCTGATAATGGGATACCATTATAACCACTACCTCACCTCCATGATCTTGGGGCAATACTGCAAGAAGCAAATTGATCACGTTGGGCAGTACAGCCCAGGGCATTAGTGTGCTGTTGCAGAAGAAATCCAATGCCAAAAAGGTTTTCTAGCCTTTCCCTAAAATGCAGTGGTGATTATCACTTCCTGTCAGAGAATCACAGAGATGGGCAGGGACTTCTGGAAATTATGTGGTCCTATCCCTGTTCAAGCAGGGCCACCTAAAGCCACTTGCCATGGACCATGTGCAGATGGCTTTTGAACCTCCCTGGGCAACCTGTGCCAACGCTGGGTTACCTTCACAGTAAAGAAAGCATTTCCTGATGGTCAGAGGGGAGCTCCTGTGTTTCAGTGTGTGCTCATTGCCTCTGATCCTGCCACTGGGCAGTACTGAATCAAAGAGCCTGGCTTTGTCCTCTTTGCACACTCCCTCTGATGCTTTAAGTTTTAGCTTTCATATTGTTCAGATTCTCTGCTGCCTAGGTGTGTAGCTCTGAGCTTCATATGAAGTGTCAGTAACTTCTCTTCTCAGGGTAGGTAGACAAAACAATCCCTTTCCAGCTTGAAACCAAGGACAACCATTACAAGCTTCAGGCCCAAAAAGTATAAACAACAGAGAACTGAAGAGAGCAACAAGGAGGATGGAACTTCACAACCTGAAGCTGTAATTGGACAATTAACCCCAATATACAAATGGACCAAAACTAATAAAAGTGTGAAACCTTGTGACCAATTGTCCATTTTGTGACCATTTTGGGTCCATCTTGGGTGTAGTCCTGGCCAGACTCTTGTACTGCCCAAGGTCTATCCTTTAAGGCTTTTTAATAAATACCTACTTTATTCTCTTAGCTCTGTCTAGTCTCTATTCTAGGTCAGCCTCACAAGGCATCACCTCCAGGTGTTCATCTACATTGCCGAGGTCCCCTGGAGTCTTCCCCAGCCTGAGCAGTCCCAGTTCTCACATCCTGTCCTCACAGGAGAGATGCTCCAGTCCCTTAATCCTCTTCATGACCCTGCCTTGGAGTCTCTCCAGTGTGTCCATGTCTCTCTTGTAATGAGGAGCCCAGAACTGGATACAGCACTCCAGTACTCCCCAACAGTGTTCTGATTGTCAAAAAAAAAAAAAAAAAAGAAAAAAAAAAAAAGAGAGAGAGAAAGGAAATGTTGGAACAGCAGCTGTTCCACCTGGGACACAAACACTGGTTTTGGATAGCTTCAGCTTGAGCACTGAAGGAGTTTTTTGTGCTCTTTTTGCCAAACCTCTTGTATCCGATGCTGCTGCATTTGGGCAGCTTTGGTCAAAGAGGGGTTTTCATCTGGGTACCTCAGCTTTTCTGGCCTGACCTCTGGAATAAATGTTCCTTTCTGAACTTTTTTCTTCTTTGGCAATGGCTTCAGTTTATTTTTTATCCAGTGGCTGCATTGAGGCTTGTTCAGTTTTCCAGGCTAAAGGGCATCACAAGAACATGCATCATTTTGTACTTTTTGTCTAAGGCAACAAAACAAAACTAAGTTAAAAAAATCACTTTGGTGTATTTTTTTTTTTCTGTGAAAACTCCTGAAGCATAAAAATAGTGTCTTTCCTTGAAGAGGGGATATTACTAATGTAAATCCAATGCAGAGGAATAATATGATGTATGTCAAAAGGCAAGCAACCGAGGAGGAGCTGGAGTGATGGAAATGCCTCACGGGCATATGAGATTGTGGGGATAGGTATTCACACAAAGGATGCTTTCTTACATGTGCCCAGGGCTTTCTCTTATCTCTGAACATGAACCCATAGTGAAATAGAAATGTTCCTGTATTAATAGTGCATTGGAGATAACCCTCATCTGAAAAATACAGTAATACTGCACAACTGGGAACCCTTTCAGAGCAGGGAATTGGACTGGCAATTTCATAGTGTGTTGGTAATGAAACATTTTGGTTCTGTATAAGCAAATGGGCAAGGTTAATGGACACATTACTCCAGCTGTCATTGTCCCAGCAGTAACCAATTTAGAGGCTTTATATTTTCTGCTGTCCCAGTAAGGGAAAGAAAAGTAGAAAATTAAAAATAGAAATCCCATAGTGATTTAAAGTGCAAAGCGTGAACGAGCTTGTAGTACTCCAGTTTAATTTAAAATCCCTCTTTTCCGTATAATCTGGACTTTAATATATGTGTTACATTGTGAATTCTGCTGATGTCTGTCCTGCTCCAAAAGCTCACCTCCATGCAGAAGGATTTATTCTGGCTATAACACATGAACATGGGCCTCCAGCCCTGGATCTCTCTAGCTGCTGTTTGTATTGATGATTCCTGTTTGTATTTCCCTTCACCTCATGCTGTTGATTTGCAGCACCATGAGAAATGGTCTGTTGCTTTGGCCTTCAAGGGAGAAGGTTAAAAAAATATCTTCTGGTGCCTGTGTATAGATCATAATTGTTTTTTTTCATAACTCTTTCAACAGCTGTGGACAGATATCAGGCCCTCCTGAGCGGTTTTTTTTCTCAAGTAGGTCCCCTGCACAGCAGCGCAGCATTGGGTTTTCTTTCCCAAAATTAACTGTCCCCCACTCCTGATTTCATTGAGGTTACTTTTTTCTGGTTGAGTCTCCTGTCAACATTAATACTGTTTCTGAAGCAGATGTCCAGCCTAATGAGGACTTGTTTCCTTGATTTGCAGACATCCTGGTTGATGGCAAGGTCTGTGACTGCGATGCCGTGGTGACCTGCCAGGTGGGGGACCCTGTCCCCTTGCAGGTGAAGTTGACCAACTGGAGCAAGCACAGCGTGGGGCCCTTTGCTCTGACCATGATGCCCTACCAAGATTACCAGAATGGGGTGCACAACTATGACCTGCAGGATGCCATCACCTTTGTGGGCTCCAACACCTTCCACATCGACACCGTGAGTTGTTTTATCACAATTTTATCAGCATTTTGAATGACGTGCATTTGAAAGGGGCTTCATTACTCTACTATGTATTTTAAGGCAGAGTAATTTTTGGAAAGCCCCATGATTATGGCAGCTATTGCTGTCAGTACTGCTGTGTTCATCTGGAGTGGTCTCTCTGAAATGGTTTAAGACTGCAATTTCCTACCATGCAAACCACTAGTAAATTATCAGAGGCAGCAACTTCTGGTCACTCCAGATCTGGCTGAATGTGAACGGGTAACCCTAGACTGAATGTTCAATGCCATATTGCCAGTCCCTTGAGTCACCCAGCACAGCCTGCAGTAATAGATTTTAAATAACTTTCCTTTTTTTTCTTTAGTCCGTAAGAAACATTCCCCAGGCTGAGCCAAGGAACTCAGCAAATCAGTTTTAGTCAGGTCCTGAGGAAACACAACAGACTGCAAAAAGAAAATGCTAAGCATTAATGGGCAGTCTGATGAGCTGGTTCATTTCCTGGATGCTTAGCATACTGTTATAAAACCATACAGAAAAGCTTAAAAGGAGGCAAACAAAAGAAAAAAGAGCCCCTTTTTAAAACAATTGAGATTATGATTTTTCTCTCAATTTCTCTAGAAAATTCAAGTGTAGCAGCTTCTCGATTCTAAGGCAAGACACTGAAAATACAGATAACACTACTCTCTTCCGTATTCCTCCCTCCCAAAAATACAACAACAAAATACCTGGAATGAAAATTTGCAGGCAATGCTGCAGGGTGGAATGAGCAGCATTTCTGGTAACTCATGAAATAAACATGAAGAAGGGAGCAAGTGTTTGGGATAGTGCTTAGGACCTTTGTTTAGGTCAGCTCTTCAGATTGGTAATAAAATGTATGTCAAAATTTAATATATAAGTGAGCCTTAGTTAGAAAGAAATTAAAGGTTAACCACAAACACAGTCACCATGCATATTTTTCAATTACTCATCACAGGAGAAAATATTTCTTAAAGCTAATGAGCATGAAATATACCATCAACTTGAATTTTAATGGGGGCTAACTGCATTCTTATAGCTGAATAATTTAAATATGTCAACAGAAATCATCCAGGGATGGCTTTCTTTGACGCTGTTTCTGACAGTGTGGAGTTTTTAATCAGAGTGGTGGTGTTTGGATGCCCAGCTGCCAAAGGGCCTGACCCTCCAGGCTAATGAGGGAAAAGGGAGATGTCAGTGTGATGTATTCTTACCTTCTGATTGAGTCTCCTACAGGGCAAAAAGTCAGGAGGTCACATCTCTGGTGCCTGCCCAGGCAGCCTTCTCATACGTTACGGTCCCTGCTTTTGCCCCATTGCTCAGTGTTTTGACATTTCTCCTGTAAACACAATCCCCAAGAAGTTAAAAATAGAACTGTTTTCTGCTGCTTGTCCTCCTTTCCATACAAAAAGGTGAAATGAGCAAAATGTCGACTCTTAGACGAGAAGTGTTACATTTTCACAGTGTGTAGTGTTGGCACTGCGCAGGCTGCTAGGGAAAGTGCTTGGTCATGTTTCTTTGGGGCATAGAGCCCTGATTGTGAGAGAAAATCCCTTATGTCTGCCAGAGGCCCTTTCTTCCCTCGTAATAACTAATTTAGGAATAGAAAATAGATTTCAGAAAGTTCCACCTGTTTGGGGAGTGTGAGAGGAAAGCCCTGGTTTGTGCATTTGACACTTCAGGGAAGAACCACCATGCTCAGAATTGCCCTTATGCTCTGAGCTTGGCCAAAAGTGAGACAGACACTAGCTAAAAAACCAAAGAAGTTCATGGCTGGATGAGATGAAAGACAACCAGAGTTTCTCTTCTTTATAAACAAAAGTTGAGATACTGGAGCAGATTCCCAGCTGGTTTTCAGCTCAGTGCTGCTGTGTGGAAGCTGTTAAAAATGTCCCATAATTTTTTAACCTGAGGTCATGGGCACTTGAATATTTTTCTTGTCTAGTGGAGGTGGCTTGAGGTGCTTCCCCGTCCCAGCTGCTTGTGAAAGATGCTCCCCTCTCCCCCAGCAGGCCCATCAGGGCAGACACTGCGAGCAGTTGTTTTTGTGCAAAGTTGTCCAGTTTAGCAGAAACTACATTGGTCAGCAGTTTAAGTTAATTGGGCTGCCTTCACACTGCCACTGGCACAGGAATACTGACATGATTTATTGCAGGGCTGAGCTGGGTGGGAGGAAGGATGGAGAATCAAGTCTGGTTTGGTGGATCACGGGTGCATGGTCAAGAATGAGTGGGAGCATCAGGTATTACAGCAAGGGCAGATACTCCTCACACCCTGAAAATTCACTCTGTGTCATGCAGAAACTTCATTATTGGTACAAAACAACCCCAACAGATCTCTCTGCCTTCCTAAATGTTAGTTTCATATTAAGTCTCATGCTCAAAAATTCACCATTACTTTTGATTCCAGACTATAAAGTCTCAAAGCAGTTTCTGCTGCTATCTGGAAGACAGGGATATATACAGGAATTCACAGGATGCACATGCTGCTTTGCAGTCTGAATATAAATTGTGGAAAGGGTAAAAGTTACACAATTTTGTATTTCCCTTTCTTGTGGCTTGAAGTCCAAGTTAGAAGATTTATCTTGGAAGTAATGTAATGATGCTTATTCAACTCTTTGTGCTTTTACCTCAGTTCAGTGCAGCAGCCTGGGTTTGTGTCACGAAGTCTCTGCTGGGATATGCTACTTCAAAAAGCAAAGTCTTTTCTGGAAAATTTTAAAGGATATTGAATTATTTCCATGCATTTTAAATTAAGTAAAATCTGTATTTTTAATCACAACTTCTAATTTGGCTAACCTTACTTGTCTCTGGATTTGACAGAAAAAATTATGATTTAAATATTTGCCATTTTTTGTTCAATGGGTGATTTTGAAACATGAGTTAACATATTAAAACCTGCCCATTAAAATACAGTGGATTGATTTATTTTTTTATTTTGCTTCACAACATGAAGTTTATCTTCCGCCCTATTACTATTTTTTTTAGTTCTTACCAATTTCTTTTTGTTGAATAATTAGTTGATCAGACAGAGTTGCTTTTTGCTAAATTAAAACCAAAAATATTGTCTTCTGTGGAGAATCCTGTAACTCCCAGCAATTCATCCTCTCCTGTTGTCCCTGCTTGTGCCATTACTTATTCTCAAGCAGGATTTTTTCCTGTGTGTGTTACCATGCACAAGCTCAAGCGATTGGTAGTGGGAGATGAGGAGAAATTCATTAGTAGATGGTCATTTTGAATCAGCTCAGAAGCCAGGGTGAACATTTGCTCACTTCTGGCAGGTCCTCCGTGGCCCATCTGGAACAAATTATTTTTCTTGGCACTGTTTTATTCACACTGTAAACTCTTTGGGGCAGCGAGCAGTAGCTGGCACCAGCCCTAATCTCCAGCTGAGCTCCCTAAGTACTACAGCAGTATAAATAAGTAGTAATTAGTTCTAAGCAATCGCAGTCCCACATGGTAGCCTAAATCAGGGAAGGATTAGGATGGAGCTAGAAACTTAATTTTTCTTCTACCTTGGTGGAACAAAGGAGTAATGTGGACTTTTTTCCTTGATTTTCGATCGTTATTTTCTGAGGTACAAGCTGCTCATCTTTGTTTCCACTAATGATGGAATTTTGATAAAACTCTTTAACTCTGCCCTGACTCAGGCATGTCAGCATCCTTATGAATGATTCAACACACATGCAGGCACATATCTAGGCAGTGGCACTACCAGAGCTGTGTGCTGCTGACTGAAGGACAGCACGAATTTGGTCTGGGTCAGGCACGAGTCGCGTTCCTCATGCTTTAGCTGGGTCAGGCACTGCAGTCAGTGGGGTGGTGTGTCCTGCCAGCTATGGAGGTGACCACCTAAACCACTCTGAGTGGCTGAGCAAGTCATCAGAGCTTATGAAGTTTAGGGAACACTTTGCCTCAATCTGCATTTGATCAAGTGAATCCTTTTGTTGAGCTTAGATGTGGACATCCACTTTACAGACATTTGAGTGGATTCAGTTCCAGACTGAGACACCTGGATGAGGAGGTGTTACCAGGGGTGCTGGCCCTCTAAGCTCCCATGGAGGTGTGGTCTGCAGCAGGTAGAACCTGGCTTATTAACACAGGGCTGGGATTCAGTTGCCTAAAAGTAGATGTTTGCCATCATCCACATGCTGTGCCTATTCCTACCAGCCACCAGATGCTGCCAGAAATTCTGTAAGACATCCTGGGCACCTTCCCATTCCTGTGCAGGTGTCTCAGTGCCTTAGGCCATCCCATTAACTGTGTTGAGGCAACTCTGTTATGGCTCTGCAGGCTGCCTAGGGAGACCATTCTATGTTTGCTCCACTGTCTGCACTGACTGTGTATCCTCCTTTTGTAGTAGGAGCTTGGATATCTTGGTCTCCTAAATGTAGGTTTAACCTCAAAATTAGTCCTGTGCCTGGTGTAACAGCTGGGCTGGATGTGACCCTCTACTGATCTGGCTGCTGCAGCTGAATGTCTGATCCTTTGGGAATGTTTGTAGGCAGCCCTATTGGAGACACAGCCTCACTTCCGAAAGTTTGTTCCTGTTTTGAAGGAAACATCTTGTAACTTCTGCAGAGCCACCTGCACTTCAGCAAGATGAAGGTTTCAAGCTCATTTTGCTTCCCTGTTTCTTCTCCAAACCACAAATGCTGATACAGTGGTGGTGGTACAACAGCTCTGGGTAGAGCCCAAACCATGGGTGTAATGTCTGGTGTTGATGCTGATGAGCTTGAAGTCACCTTCCTGCTTGCCAAGGGCTCTGAGCTGTGCTGTGACAGATATTCCTTCATGGTGCAGCAAGATTAGGAAAAATGGACCAGGAGCTTGAAAAAGCTAAGGGTCCTGAGGAGGCTTTGTTTGCTGCTTGCCTGCACCCACTGCTGGCATTAGTGCCTCCCTGTGCCCTCCTCTGGATGAAAGTCCACATCAGTGCCAGTGAGGCAGAAATCAGGCAGGCAGCCCTGGGAGAAGGGGAAGGAAGCAAGAGGGGACATGGCTTGATGTTGTTGTGCGTGTCCAGACGCAGTGCCAGAGGGCAAGAACTTGCACCCAGCCAGGAGAGGAGATGCCAAGGACAGGGTCAGGGGAGCAGCTGTGGCTGCTCTGATCATTCACGTGGATGACATGATGCTGATACAAGTTTGCTGTAGGTCAGCAGAAGTGCTCAGCACCAAAACCAAAGGGAGCCTGGGCTCTCCAGCTCTGGGGATGTGGCTGCTTGTGAACAGGCAGGCCTTTGTGCAGGAGCTGCAATTTAGAGCCATAGAAGCACAGAATGGTTTGGGTTGGAAGGGGCCTTTAAGCTCATCTCATTCCAACCCCCCTGCCAAACACCTTCCCCTATCCCAGGTTGCTCCAAGCCTCACCCAGATTGGCCTTGAACATTTCCAGGGATGGGGCATTTTTAGGTTACCTGGGCAATCTCTGCCAGTGCCTCACCACCCTCACAGTAAAGAATTTTTTCCCATATATGTACCCTAAATTTCCCCTCTTTAAATTTGATCCTCATACTCTTTGTCCTATCACTACAGATCCTGATGGAGAGTCTTTTCCAGCTTCTCTGTAGCTCCTTCAAATACTGGAAGGTGCTGTGAGGTCTCTACTCAACCTTCTCTTCTCCAGGCTGAACAACCACAACTTTCTCAGCCTGTCTTCATAGAAAAGCTGCTCCAGTACCTTTAGCAACTTTGTGGCCCCTCTCTGGACTTCTTCCAGTTTAGGGAGGTCCAGACTGATAGCCCAGGGGACTACACAGGATGCATGTCTCCTGGCTAAAGAACCCAGCAGTGAACATCCAGAAAAAAACTAGAACAGGAGAAAATGGAAACAAGTTCATTCCCTTCACTTCTGAAAGCTACAGAGAACCTGCCTCATGGAAGGTGGTGACTGGAAGTTTTCAGCTCTCTGGAATATCCTTGAGTTCCCTGAACCCCTGAAATCTTCTGTTGTTCATTTGCCCTCCCCCTCTTCCCCACCATGGCCTTCCCACCATCCCTGTTCTGGTCCTCCCAAGCAGTGGCAGGTTGTCCTTTGGCAAAGGGTGTCCATGAGCACTTTCCCAGTTCACACCCCATTGTTCATGTTCCAGTTTACCATATGATGAAATTTTTTGTAGTGGAAATGTAGTGGAACAGCCCTGATCACCTGTCTCAGCCTCAGCCTTTATTGGGACTTTTCTGCTGGGATGAAATTGCCTTTTCACAATTTTTTGAAAAATTCCATCCAGTGGAATGGCTTTGTGTTGATTTGGTGTTTTGCATTTGCTGTAACTTTAACTCAGTTCTAGACATCCTGAAACTGGATTTAACATCTTGTGGAAGCAGATACTAATTCAAACATTATCACATGCTGAACAGTGGTGGGAGTGTTAAAGTTAGAAATTACTGAAGTGTCTTGCTGAAACGATGGACTGAGATATATTATTTGTTGTGAAGATATGGATTGTAGATGGATTTGTGATGAAGGAAGATACATAAATGTAGAAACAGTGTGAACTCTGTATATTTAATATGGACAAGTAAAATCAGGATGGCTACCATTTCTGGGAAGTTTCTTGCTAAACTTCATTATTTGAATGATAGCGACCTAAGTTCCTGACTAGAATTTGCAGTCAGATTGTGTCTCAGTAATAAATGAGAAAGAACTTAGTTATTGCTAAGCTGTTAAATGGTGTTTAACCATGTATTTAACATTAATTCAAAGACATGATTTAGAACTTTAATAGAGATGTTGGTAAATGCAGTCTAAGGAGAGATTTAGGGTGATCTCTACTTTAAACAAATTCTGTTTTGGAATCAGTAGCTCCTAAAGGTTTGTATTCTGTTTTGAGCTGTGGCACAGATTTGCTGCATGAGTGAATAACAGGATTAATTTTTTAATCTAACAGTTTTACTAGAATAGGGACGAGATGTTTACTCCTTTTTGTATGAAAACATTACTAAGATGTGAAGCTGGAGTACTCTAAGACCCTTTGAAGGAGCTAATGAATTGCAGACTGCAATTAATTTGCTTTGTTGATGGTTTATTTGTACTGATTTTCACATTCTCTTCTCCAGGTAAAGCCAACCAAAGACTCTGTGTACTTTGGAGCACTTCTCTTCCTCTACACGGGCGATTTCTACCTGAATATCAAATTCCATGAAGACAACAGCAGCAGGGAGCTGCCTCTGTCCTGGCTCTGCCTTCCCAGTGTCCACATCCGTGCCACAGAGCCTGTGGCCCCAACGAAGCTGTAAATGCTCTGTGTGCTACTTGATTAACCACAGCACACAGCAGGGCTTGGCACATCCTCTGCTTGACCCCAGCTTGTTTCTGTCCAACCCCAGGACACAGTCTCTGCTTTGGAGGAACACTTTCTGAATTGGCTGATAGTCATTTGGACAGCTGCTTTAGCTAATTTCAGAGGCAGAGAGAGAGAGAGAGAGAGAGATTATAACTATGCTGAAGTTTTCCTCTGTTTCCAGAAAGCCTTTGAAACTATATGCATTATACTTCAATATACTCCATTGATATCAGTGTCTTGAAGAAGTCTTGAGGGCTGAATTTTGCCATGTGTTTGAAGGTCTTCAATCCTATTTGAATAATCCTGTTTGATCATTTTTCAATAAGATTTGTGTATCTGTATGAAATTCTTCCTGGTTTATGCTGGACCCATGGCATGTTCCCTTGGGGTAGAGATTTTTGTTAGATTTGTTCATTGGCTTGCTCTTGTTCATTTGTTTGCTAAGAATTTGGTGTCTCTGGTAGTAAATGGCTGTAGTGGTGCTTTTTAGTGTGTTACTGAAAATAAGAATAGCCTCCAGTTATTCTCTCCCTCCCCTGAGCCCAGTGCCACTTGCTCCTGGTAAAGTCACTGCCTTTAGTTTGGCAGATCTATGAACTAGAAAGGAGAGAGGGTGAGGAAGAGAAAAAGAGTTTTGTCCTTGAGAGAATAAATAAGCCAACTTTTGGGCTGCCTAAGGCTTGCCTGTGAATTTAGGCTTTCACAGTTCTGTTTTACACAGTCATAGTCAGTTGAAACATTTGCAGACTCTTAAAGATCCACAGAATTAATCAGATGATCATTAATACAACTTTTCATGAGGTTTTGCAAACACTTCTCATCAGATTTTTCATACTAATGTACTGCTTTTTTAAATGTGTCTGGTTTCTTCCCTTTTTTTTTTTTTTTTTGTTGTTTTGTTTAAGGGTTGGTTGGGGTTTTTTTAAGTTTAATTATTAGGCACTTAAGGCCATGGAATTCCTGAGTGTGAAAGTAGTTGTTGGATGTACTGATAATTTAGCCTATTTTTCAGAATAATGTTTTTGTATAGTGAGACATGTTTTTACCCCATGTAAAGCAGGGAGATGTCTTAGCTGTATGATTAATACATTATTTCATGGACCATATGTTTAAAACCTATCTCAGTCTTGTCTTAAATACACAGTGAAATTTGGTGGTAGTATGCTTTGGGGGTGGATACACCAAGATGTGGCAGGGACACTCCACTTAGCTCTACATGATTTAAATCTACATCCACAACCTCTTTGCAGATTCTTTGTTTCTTTAGAATTCATGCAAACATGGGCCCCCACTGAATGCCTGGCCTGGCCCTTCCTGCTCAGTTCTGGCTCTCTGCATCATGCCCAGGGGAACTTTTAGATGTGACTGGTGTTTTCCATAGGAAAGTCAATGCTCAAAGCTCCATTCATTGCATGCTTGCAAATGACTGTTCATCCTAAATATATTCCTAACCTGAGGGATCTATAGCTGTAGCATGGTGGCTGTATTTCCAGTGTATGCAGGGTAGTATCTCTAAAAACCTGTGTTGTGGCAATGTTATCAATGTTTGTGCTTGAGCTGTGGCTCTGTACTCAGCCCTGAAAGTGGAAGTTTTCCATCTTGACCTGAAAGTCTGAGCCCTGCTGAAGACTTATTTGCAATGATTCACTGCTCTGTCAGATGCCAGTGAGGTCCAATAACAAAACTGTTCCTTACACTGTCACAGTGGCTCTGGGCCTGAGACACCCCTGCAAAGAGGGTCCAGCGGCTGAGTTGGGCCTGTTTTCCTGTGTTGGTGGAGCTTGGATGACCAGATTGTGCCATGAGGCTGAATTCTCTGTTAATGGTAGGCAATTCACAGGAAAATATTTTATGGTAGACTACTCTGTCCCTTGTCATCTTGGACACTTAGTTGATTTGGCAATTCTGGTATCTTCTCCAATTTTCTCACACTTCTACTTGTCTTGGTGAGAGAGATGAAACACAAGAAGTTCTTCCTTCTGGGGATCTTTTTTAACTTGTCCAGAAGGAGGATATTTAAGTGTTAGTGTAATTTGGAGATGGGTTGAGGGAAAGGTGCTTAAAATCACTGGGGTTGCTGTCAGGATTGGTCCTTGCATTGCTTGAAAGAAGGATGATACTTGTCTTATCTGCTTTCCTTTCTTGGTACTGAAAACTTCTTTTTCTTTCTCTGAAACACCCAGCAATTATTTTGAACATGATGAGCTGAACTGTTCATTGTAAATCTGATACAAACCAGTGGTTGCAATAAATTATTCCTAATTTAAATGGCCATTGCTGAGAGCAGATGTTGATCCCATATATGAATGCACTGGAGAAGCATAAGTTATGTAACTTTAACTGAATAAATACTTGTGTCTTGTTATTTACACCTCTGCCAGTGTCTTCAGTCTGTAGCTCTTGGTTGTGTTCTTGTGTATTTTTACTGATAATAATGCATATCTGTTGATTCTGTGTTGTGTCTCTGAAAGAAGGTGTTGGACCCTGGAACTGAAATTTCAGCTTCACTCAAACTTTCTTTTCCTAGATGATCTCAGAGATGGTGAACCCTGTCTGCTGTATAGTGTGGCTCCTGTGTCAGTGCCCATTCACTGTCAGCTGAGGAGAGAGAGGTACTCACATGAAAGGCAACAAATGGCCAGAAGTTGTGTCCAGGGAGGCTTAGGTTGGATATTAGGAAAGGGTTCTTCCCCCAGAGGGTGTTTGGGTGCTGGAGCAGGCTCCCCAGGGAAGAGGTCACAGCCCAAAGCCTGACAGAGCTCAAGAAGTGTTTGGATAATTCTCTCAGGCACATGGTGGGACTCTTGGGGATGGTCCTGTGAGGGGGTGGGAGTTGGATTTGCTGATTCTTGTGGATCCCTTCCAATTTGGCTTAATCTGTGACTCTGTGAAATGCCTCAGTGTCCCAATACTGATGTTGAGGGTGGTGAGGCCCTGGCACAGGTTGCCCAGAGAAATTATGTCTGTTCCATCCCTGGAGACATTCAGGGCTGGGTTGGACAGGGCTCTGAACAACCTGATCCAGCTGAGCATATCCCTGCTCATTGCTGGAGGATTGGAACTAGACCTGTAAATGTTCCTTGCAACCCAGAGCATTCCATGATTCTGTCACCCTTTCTTTCCATCCTTAAAGAAACAGCTCAAAGGCTGGAAGGACCACCTTGGCAGACTGACTGCAGGCACTTAAAAACCATTTGAGGTCCAGCCTTGTCTGAGCTCCTTCTGTCAGCCCTGGGGCTCCTGTGTTTGGATTCCCAATCTAGAAGCTCTTAAGGTTTCCTTAGTGAGGGCCAGCTGCATGCTCCCTCCCTTGAGTCCTCTGGTTCCCTTCCTGGGTGTGGGCAGTGTGTTTGTCCCTGGAATGGGGCTGTGCCTCCCTCCTGCTGGCACTGCACACCCCAGAGCAGAGCTGGCTGCCAGCTCCTTGGGGTGGAACCAAGCCCTCTGCAACTCTGGGTGTGCAGCTCAGCTGTGTGGGCACAGGGGGGATTTGAAGGCTTCCCTAGAGGTAGCTGCTTTACAGAGCTTTGCAAACACTCATGCTCTTTTTTTAATATGGAAGACACAAAAGATCTGGACAAAGTTTTTGTGTCAAGTGTTCAATGATAGCTGTTTCCTTCTGGGGTTAGGTCAGAGTTCTTGGGTTGTTCAGCATCTTTTTAGCTCTTAGCTCTCATCTTGCTCTTTCTCACCTCACCCTTCCCACTGACTCTTCTACTCACTACACTTTTCTGCTTTTCTTTGTTTGGTCCCAATAGAAAGAATCAATTTGTCCCTTTCTTTTTTTCCTTCCTCTGCATCTGTGTTAGAGCCCCTCCTATCACTTCATTCATGTTGGGGAAAAAATTGCTTTAAACCCAATTTCAGCTGCTAAACTGGAGTTTGACTCTCATATATCCTCTCTTTAAGCATCTTTAGCTATTTCAGTTGAACAGGATCTTGTCTATTTTGTTACAATCTGATGTTTCTTGTTGGAAGGATACTTTAGGCCACTGCACTCACGATGGATCAA
Source organism: Trochalopteron elliotii (assembly GCA_024734555.1). Taxonomy (NCBI): domain Eukaryota; kingdom Metazoa; phylum Chordata; class Aves; order Passeriformes; family Leiothrichidae; genus Trochalopteron; species Trochalopteron elliotii. The sequence goes on along the minus strand of JANPWX010000063.1, from coordinate 511,435 downwards.
TTCCATAACTCCAGTGGGACTTTGTGTGTAGGTGACATGTCATATTATATACATTGCTCACTTCCTGGCCCTGTGTTCCTGATTCAGCATGATATCCAAGCATGTGCCTAATGTTAAACACATAGATAGAAAAACATTAATAGTCCCTCTTTTGTCAGCTAATTCAGTCACATCTCCCCATGAGATTTGCTAACCCTGTGCCCAGATGTGCAATCTTCATCTGAACCTGCAAATTTGTCATGGAGGCCCACATGCCACTGTGTTTGCATGGGCTGTCACCACTGGCTCCCTGGAATCCTGGCACAGGGAGAAGGCACCTCATCAAAATCTGGCACTGTGTTTATACAAGTCTGGGAGTGTAGATCCTTCCAGGCCAGGATGTGCTCAGTGTGTGGCTGTACCAACCACAGAAATGCACCCTGGAGGTGTAAATCAGATGCACAGACTTGCCTGGGAAGCCACGTTGTCCCCAGCACTGTGCACCAGACAAAGTAGTGCTCAGCCACCTCCTGCTTGCAGTTGCTCTTCCAAGTGTTTCTCTCCCAGGGGCTGGTGCCTGCACATCGCCCAGCCTCCCCATCTTCACAGCCACAGAAAAGCTCCTCAGGAGTGCTCAGAAATCACTTGGCATAAGGGAAGGCATATGTTAACAAAGAGGCAGCACAGCACCACTTCTGTGATGGATCCTCTGCAGAGAATTTGTTACAGCCCAGTGTTCTCTGATGCCACAGCTGGAGAAGGGAGATTCCAGCCCCTCTTCAGCCTGGATTCAGCTTGAACAAAACAATGTAGACACTGCCAGAGAGAAATCAGGCCAACTTTTGAAAGAGTTGAACAATGAGCATCTTGTTAATGACTATGAGGATGTCATCACTTATCAGTGTCAGAAATGGGGCCCTTCTGATCTCCAAAGTCTGCCCATGTTCTTACAAACTGGTCCAGGCTGGTGGCTGCAGTGATGCCGTGATCTGATTCAGGCATCTGCCTTCCACCTCCTTTTCCAACAGCTCAGATCCAGGGCAGAGATGCCATTCCCTCCCCATTCCTTTGCCTGATTCACCTCTTTGTGTGGCCACACAAGGCTGAACCCACGCAATGGGTTTGGGTTGAAAAGGGGAAAGAAAAGGCAGGGAAATGTTTTCCTTTAATGTGTGCACACGAGTGAGTTGCTGATGTGAAGCTGCATCATCACACAGAAGCCTGTGAGGCTGCAGCATCCCAACCAAAATTTTGGGGCAGAACAGGGGTAAATGAGCAGTGGGAGGAAGGGAGGGAAAACAATGCAGAGGGAAATGGTACAGGGCTACAAACAGAGACACCTTCACAAGGTGCCCGAAGTTAACTGAGATGAATCAAGGTGAAACAGGTTATGTAACTGCCACAACATTAAAAATAGGTTATGCTGTATATTAAGATTTCATTTATAAATTGTTTATAAAGCATTCATAAATGTTAGATGTGGTAAGCACGTTATGCACACAAATGCTTTGTGTTCCAGCATTATCGATGGCCGTGTCCACGGCTGCTGCAGGTATTATAGATGGTTAAATCACAGCTCTGGAGACCAGCAGTTCAATAGCAATACACAATAAAAGATTCATCAATCACCTCAACATGTATCAAGGAATTATGTGCCCTTTCTAAATGGAACCTTAATATGAAGTGTGACCTGAGGAACTGTGAAATAGGGAACTTTTGCCCCTTTCCTCCTTTTTTTTTGTTACTAAAGAAAACCCAAACCCAACAAACAAAATAGCAACACCTGTCCCTGTCCACCCCCTGCAACTCTCAATTCACCAGTTTAATAATGATTTTCCTCACCTCTGGCTTGAGAAAGGCCACAGGCTCCTGAGAATTAAAAGGCTGTATGGAACACATACATTTGGATGTGCTCCCCTCTGCTGCAAATGTGTTTAAGTGTGTTTTGGGGGTATGGACTCCAGGGATGCAGAAAGATGTCACCCCAGCAGGATGTCACCTTGCCAGTCAGAGGGTCTGCAGGGTGTCCCTGGAGAAAGCACCAGTGCAAAAATAATGTGAATGTAAATTAAGTAAAGAGAAGAACAGAAGAGCCATGGAATAAGACTTGAACATGATAATTTCATTTATTAAAATGAACACTTAATCCAGCTCTGGCCATTTGCTTACATGGAAGATGTCACCAGAGAAGATGCTACCATTGCAGACCCTCAGCACAAGGCAGACCAGGTAAGAATTATCCTTCCCTAGTATGGCATCCTCCATAATCCTGGAGGAAGGTGTAAATCCTGTCAATCCCCATCCCGTCCCATCTCTCATTCCTGTGCAGAGTTGAGTCTCACAAGACTCTTTTCACAAGTGGAAGAGAAAGAAGATGCTCTTGTTTTTCCACTCTTGGCTGAAGTCCTGGCCAGGGCTGTGCCTTTACAAGTCTCCCTGCAGTCCACTGCAGGGACCTGGCCCATGTCTGTATTATTGGAATTGTGTATCAATATTAGCCACTTTAAATGCATTTAGATACATTTAAATGTCACACAAAAATAAGACAAAATAGGTGCAGATGCTTTGGAATATTATTTTCTACACAAGTATTGGGTAAATCTCCCAGATTTTCTCTTTTGTGTAGCTCTCCAAATGTTTCTGCAGTTGGTTTCAATATGAAATCACATTCTCTAAAGCTTGTCCATCTGGAGGCTCGGGGTCACACAACCTCTGTTGAGAGAAACAACAGGAGGGATCGGTGGTGTTGATAACACAAACCTCTTTATTAAAAAACATTGGATATGAACAGGAGCCACATGATCTGTGCTTCCCAAAAGATCCACAGGGCAAGGGGGCTCTGTAAGGAAACACTCACCCTGCATCAGAAAAGTTTCCAACCTGAAATGCCTGGTTTTTGCCAGTGGCTGTAAAGAGAGGACAGGGTGATGAGTTGACACGGAAAAATCCACTTACTGAACCAGTGCATTCAGATGAGATAAATCAGAGCCAGAGAATGACCTGGGTTGAAAGGATCTTTCAGGATCTCCTTCCAACCCCCCCTGCCATGAGACACCTTTCACTAGACCAGGTTGCTCAGAGTCCCATCCAACCTGGCCTTCAACATTTCCAGGGATAGAGCATCTCTATCCACAGTTTCTCTGGGCAACCTGTGCCAGGGCCTCGCCACCCTCACAGCAAAGAACTTTTTCCTAATGAGCAAACTAAACTGATTTTCTGTGAGTTGAAAGCCATTTCCCCTTGTCCTATAAATCCCCACATCCTGTCCCATCAAACATGGATGAAGCTAGCAAATGTGTTAAAAAGTTTCAAAGTACACAGGGACACACCTCTGAATCCCAACTCTGAGCACAGGAGGCTCATTTCTTTGGAGATCAGACAGAGCAAACCCCTTTCCCTCCCCATCCAGGATGCAGCTCCATGGGGTTCAGGTTTGTACATGGACTCTTCAGGCGCTGTGGTACAAACATGAGGACTGTGGCTCATTCCCAGTACTTTTCCTTTTCACTACACCCACCACGGGCCAGCTGCAGGGTGACCTTGTGAGCGAGGAGGGCACCAGGCAGCCTGTCAGTGAGGAGCCACATGATGGGGAAATGCAGTTCTCCTGGGGGGCACCCATGTGAAATGTCCAGGGGAAGAGGGAAACCTGCTGCAGATTTATCTCAGCTTTGTGCAAACCTGCCCTGATTAGACCTTCAGCTGAGAGGCTTTTTGAGCTGTTCCTGAATGAGCATGGTCATATTTTCCCTCTCTCTGTTCCCTGCACCCCTGGCTGCACTGTAGATAAGGCAGCAGTGTTTTGGCAGCTGGGAGGTGATGCTCTATCTGTTTGCACATGCAGGACACTGATGGAAACGTGCCACCCATCACCATCACTGGGGTCAGTTTGCCTCTGCTCATCGTGCTGGGGACATTGGCTGGTTGTTTTGGTGGCAATGTAAAGAGCAGAAATGCTGGACACATACCACAGACCAGGCAGTTGTCTGCTTTCAGTACTGAAAAATCCCCTGCACCAGTATTGCTCACTGCTCGCTTGCTCATTTCCAGACCTCTTTCTCCCCTGGCTTCTTTAAATTTTTAGTTTCAGGGTATTTTTTTCTGACATCACATTTATTTATTTCATAGCCCCTCACTGTTCTCAGTATCACTTTCCTGCAAGTAGATCATACCATTTTTCCTGTTCATTCAAACCCTGGGTTTCTGGGTTTGGAATGCTCAGAGAGAGTCCTGAGTCCTGTGCAGTGGATGAAGTCTTCCCTCTCTGTGTTCAGGTGGCTTGTCCACCTCCTGCCTTGCTCTGCTGCCTGCCTGATTTCAAGGTTAGGCACTGAGAGAACAGTAGGACTCCTGCCTGTCTGGGCTCTCCCTTCACACCTGGCACTTTTCGTTTGAACTAGTCCACAACACTCTTGTCCTCTCTTCCCTCATCTTCCATTCCTCCCGCTGGCTCCCCACCACCACACAGGTAGGACTGGTTCTGGTGGCCTTGGTGAAGTGGAGAGGAGGCAGGAGGAGAGGAGGTTTAGTATCACCTCACTGTCTCTTGCAAAATCCGTGTTTTGTTGCTTAGTGACAATATCTTTATCCTCGGTCCCAGTGCTACAAGTTAAATGCTGAATGTGAGCTGCTGCCAATGCAGCAAGGAGTTAAACTTTGCTAAATGCCACATCTCACTCAACCCTGGTGATGGGGGTCCCAGCTCCTCTTCCAAACACTCCAGGGCACATCAGACCCTGGCACTGCAGATGGGCACAGCCACCCCCCAGCTCCATGGCACCAAAGCAGTGGTGGCTCTCTGTCATGTTCAGAACTTGTGTCCAGGGGAGGGTGGGATGGGATCTAGGGGCAGATTCTTTCTGCCTGGAAGGACAGAGTTCCTCAGACCAGCCCACAGAGCTTAGGAGTGAAAGACAAATGTCTCACACGTGTAGGAATGGCTTTGCTTACTTTGACCCGAAGTTTATTTTTATTCCAGTCTTTCCCAGGAGGAAACACTTCAGCAACCCTTTTCCTCACTTTTACCTGAAGATAAAAAGGCGACTCCTAACTGTTTTCAAGCCTCTGTCTTGTGGATACTGTAATTCACATGAAGAGAGGAGGCTCTGGAGCTGCAGGCAGTGACAGCCAAAGTGTGTGACAGCCCCAATGATGTGAGCAAGGGAGCACAATGAGCAGCTACCCTCAGCTTGTGCTTGTGGGGAAGAGGGAAGGGAAGGGAAGGGAAGGGAAGGGAAGGGAAGGGAAGGGAAGGGAAGAAGGCTATTTCAGTTGGAAGGGATGTAAAACGATCACCCAGTCCAACTGGCTGACCACTTCAGGGCTGACCAAAAATTAAAGCATGTTATTAAGGTTGTTATCGAATTGACTCTTCAGCACTGACAAGCTTGGGGAACTGCAGTTCTCTAGGAAGCTGCTTCTAGTGTTTTACATGACCTCTCAGTAAAGAAATTTCCTCCCCAAGAAAACCCAAGGCACTGTGAATTAGGAACAGTTGATGACTCCAAATTGGAACAAAACTTAAAGAGTGGCAAAACTCCCTACCTGAATCAGAGAGAAGAGCTCAGGGACAAAAGCCTGGTTCAGTCAAAGTGAAGCGACTGCTGTATGAAAATGTGTATTTCATGGGCTACCTGTGACTGACAGTGCACCAAATACATTTTGGACAGTCTGCCTTGCTAGCAAACCCTGCCTAATCCATTCAGGGGACTGGAGTGGCTGCAGCAGTCTTGTCTACACCAAAATAATATTCAATTTCTGTCTTGTTTGATATTGTTTCATACAATGCAGCACAGTCTCAGATGAAAACTGCATTGCTGTTCTTAGAACAAAAGATGTCTCCTTTTGGGTGAAGTATCCATTTGCATTAGGAATGCCCAGGGGATGTGGGTACAAGAACATGCTTTATCCACAGGAAAGGTTGAGCAGGGCTCTCGGTAAGACCCAGCTCCTCTGTCTCAGAAAAAAAAAGATCAAAAAAACCAAGTCAGGGCTGTAGCAACACATTTGGACAGTATTTTATCTGCCATGCTGGGCAGCAAACCTGCACCTGCAATGGTGCACAGGAGGGCTGTAACAGCAAGAACATACCTCTGGAATGGATTTAGAGATAATAAGAAATCATCTTAATGTGACTCTTGAATGTACAAGGGACCTGGTAATAGTTACCATAGGTACACTTTCATTAACTCCCTTTAATTTAAAAGCTCAGTGTTTGCAGGAATCTTTTACTGGCAAGAAAAAGTGAAATCAAATGAAAAATAATCCTTCTGAAAAGCAGTGCTGCTGTTTCCCCTAGGAGCTGCACAGCACAGACTGAAATCACTTGCACTGATCCCTCCAGCCATGTCCACAGATCGTGCAGCCTGGGCCACATGAGCACTGCCAGTCCTGCAGTGCCATCCCAGTGTCACCCATTCCCCCCTTATCTCTACAGCAGGGACACCCCATGCTCACTGAGTACAGACAGGGCTTGTGTGGGACCTTTCCAGTGAGCAAAACACAAATGAGAGCACCCAGCAGGTCACGGGAGCTGCACCTTTTCCCCATGTTCCAGGTGAGACTGGGCGCAGTCCAGGCTTGCAACAATAATGTTCCTCCACCCAGGAATAACCCATGTTCAGACTCAGTGGAAAAAAAAATTAGAAAGGTGGTTTAATATCCATACCTAGTATAGCTCTGCAACAAAATATCTAAATGATATAATCAGGAGGCAATGTAATTCTCCTGAAAGATAATAAGCTATTTGATCTGCCCAATGCTATGTCTGCTCAAATCAATAAAAACACCATGAAAATTAGGAATCTCAAAACAAAAGCCTGGAGCTGAAACTTGTGATGGCTGAGTCCAGGGGAGACAGAGCATTGCTTCAGCATAGGGATGCCCCATTCCTTCCTCCACTCCCCACCCTCCACCCTTCAGAGGTTTACACCAGCTGCTGTCAGGGGACAAGGAGCAGAGCTGACCCAGCTGCCTGCTGGTTGACTTTTCAACATCTTCCTGAGCTCTTCTCCCAGTTGTTCTGTGAGCTCTTGAGCTGTGTGAAAGCATACAGATTCAGGCATTTCAGAGGACCAATGTTGGGAAGGCTGTAGGAAACTTTGGTGTGGTGAATGGAGTATTCCCGTGGCTGCAAAAGGAAATGCCTTTAGTGGCAGAAGCAGGATGAGGGGTGGAGACACAGAAAGGAAAAATAGTTGAGTTCAGGAAAGGTTTATTAAAGGAAAATAATCCAACCATTAGATGCTGTCTGTATTATGAACCATATGTATTTCCAGCTCAGCTTCAATAGAGTTCCACACCCCACAGGGAGTGTGGTGTTTCAGTGAGGTGACCTTTGGGCACAGCTGGAGGGTTTGGGGCTAAATGTGCCAATTTAATTTATCATGTCCCCTCAGCTTGCCCTTGAGACTTCTGTCGGAGGAGAATTTTGGAAGCTATAGCTATGGGGTTAACTTAAAGTTTTTAGTAATGATCAAATGATGATCAGATGGAAATTAATTGGTGATTAAGTGAAAATCAATTGGTGATTAAGCAATGACTGAATGTTAATGAAACTGTTTTAATGAGTTGACAATGATTTGACAAATATTTAATGGTGATTTTGACAATGATTTGAACAATAGTTTAGACAGTGATTTGACAATGATTTCAAAAGTGATTTAAAAAGTGGTCAAACACTCTACTACTTACTTCACTTCAAATAGCTAACCTATATCTGAATATATGGTGCTAGCATACAATGTATTTTTAAGCCCAATGTGAAATATTGCTTATCTCTCTCTAGATATCAGGTGTTGGGTAAGGGATCTCTCAGCCTCAAGAAATAACCCTGAGAAATATCTCTGCCCAAGGAGTAGATCAGTGCTGTGCAGCCCACGGTCATGCAGGAGCTAGGGCATCACTGGGCTGGGGGATTTCTGTGCTGTGGTTTTAGGTGGAGGCACAAGAATTGTGCTGGGTGTCTTATGTCTGTCTCTTTTCTTTCATTGACTTACAGGATGCAATTCAAAATAACCTGCAAGAAGCTTTGGCTACACTGTGGGCAATTCACAGGAGGTTATGTCTGAATCTTGATATCTTTCAAACTCTTCATCCTGGGCCCACCTGGAAAAACCAAAGGGTCCCAGGGCTGGGAGTTTTTATGGGATAAACCAAGAATGCAAAAGTACTTCACAGGAGAAGAAAGTATGTATCTATAAGTGTCTTTGGATGTTTTCTCTGTAGTGCATCCAGGGCATCTCTTTGCCCTTGGTTGACCTTCACATCACCACAAGCTTTAGGAGAAGCTCACATGGACTGTGAAATGAGAAATATGGGTTGAGGGACTTCTCTGCATAAGAAAGAGCTGAGATCTCTTATTCCTGAAGGGAAGAAATTGGAATGAAATTGAATGGCCACTATCCATTTTTGTGCATCAGTTTCCAGGTAATATCCCAGTAAGGGTAATGGTTTAATGTCAATGAGGCTGATTTATTGACTGATTGATTGACAGCTAAAGCAAATTTTTATGCTAAAATTGGTGTCTGGAGAAACAACTTTACAAAGAAAATTGGGTCACAAAGTGAACCTCACAATGAGGCAAGAAAAAGTGGTCAACAGAGTTAGCCTGGTCTTTACTTCATGTACTGGAGCCTTCCCAGGGCTACTCCAGCCATGGCAGCCTGAAGCACATTGCTTTCTCCTCTCCAGCACTTGTGTTGTTTTCTTATCTTTCATTTCTGACTTGTTCACAATCCACCTTAGCCCTACCTTTCCATCTGAGGTGGCAATGTCCCAGTGTCCCCTTTGCAGTTGGATTCCAGGACATCTGGGTGCTCAGGAGTAAAAGAGGCCCTGTGTGGAGAACTGGCAAAAGGCCAAGCTGCAACAGGAGCCCAGACAGGCTTGGCCCCAGCACCTGAACAATGGGTGGGCATACACCTGAGAGCCTCTGGTCTGCAGACTGAGCATGAGAACAGACATCTCAGTGGAAAACAGTGCTGACAATGCTCCTGCTTTAGTGAAACTCATCCCACCAGAGGCTGTGACTCCCACAAACAATCTCAGCATGTGAAGTGACTGCTTATCCAAACCCTACTCCCACAACCTCTGCTGCTTTGCCCCAGGCTCAGCAGGAGCCTCAGAGCTGTGTGCAAATTAAGGTGGAATTAAATCTCCCTTCTCTTGCAAGGGGCTCTATAGGGAGCAGCCACCCTAAGGATCTGGGTTTCATGCCCCTACACCCAACTTTTCACCATCCCTCTCCTGGCCTCAGGTGCATATAGAAATCCTCCCTGTCCTTTGGTACATCTGGCAGGTCTGGCTGTGTTTCTGCAGGCAAGGAGAGCTGACAGCCTGTGAAAGGGCCGTGCAGGGCTGCATCTCTCTAAATACTGATTTTTGCAGCAAAGGCACCAGCGCTGCCAGAAACTCCTGCAGGATTCAGACCCATTGAAGGATCACAAGCAATGCAAGTGTCACTAGGTCCTTCTGTGAAAGCTGGAGGGAGTCTGTCCCCATTCAAGGAGCAGCTGGCACATGGAATTTGTCTGAGCAAGCTGTAAAGGATCTCTCAGCCCTGCAGGGTCTGTGCAGAGCGGCTGGCACGGCTGCCTCAGCAGTGAGTCACACCTGTACTCCACTTTCCAACACAAGGCATTACATGCAAATGTTCTGGGGCGTTTTTGGCAAGCAGCTTCATACTGGTACCCCCTTTGCCTCTCCCCTTAGCTACAGCACCTTGTGTAACTGAGAAATATGGCATATTTATCCCATTCCTCAGGCTGTCTCTATGCTCTTTCACTGTACCTTGGAAACCAAATTTCTATTCTTGCCAACAAATCACTTTCAGATGAATGGGGGAGTGTGTGATAGCTTGGATTTCTTTTAAATTTTTTTTTAAGAATTTTTTCTGCAATCTAAGTAAAGACTTTGGGATCTATTTTTAAAGATTATATCCCCCCCCTCCACCCACTGTGCTGCAACAACTGAACACTTTGGCTTGATGAGAATATTAGTAAAGCAGTCACAATCTGTAGGGTGCACTTCTTAAAACTACATTGCATAATGGGAAAAGCATAACACAACAAAATGCAGTGGGGGCTGGGGTTTTCTGTAGTATGGGAACTGAAAAGTCATGTCTTCAGCCAGGATTGATCACCAGCCCGTTCACAATAACCCACCCCCTGACCTTTTCTGCTTTTGTCTCCCAGATATAAATCTATCGATTTTAGAGCTATGCTAGAGCATGGTTAATACAATGTTTTGTGGGAAATGCACCTGCTTAAACAATCTCTTTTTCCTCAGTGATATATTTTGGTATTTAAGGAAACCAATGAGTACAGTAATGGCAATGGTACGCCTGTAAGACAATTTGAAAAGTGCGGTTTAACCATTAGAGTCTGGGGGAATTGTATTAGCTTTAATAAAATCCTATAGGACTTCAATGAGGGTAATAACCTTAAAATGTTTTTATTAGCAGCATTGCCAATACCTATTCTGAGATCTGCAGTGTTAACAAATTAGACGTGGTAAAAAAATTCCATTTGATTCGGATGGAGGCTACCGTGTTCAAGAAAAAACACAGCACTTTCTAGATTTTATTGGAAGTCCTTGGGAATTAGCCACCCACATGGGGTGCAATGAGTGATTAATGCTGGTCACATGCTATTTATCCCTTAAAATGTAATCACGGGCTGATTATTTTGTGATTTGATTAAGAAGCTGCATGGACTTAGATTCAAAAGAAAACACATGGAGGAAGAGTGGAAAGACAAAGGTTGCCGCTAGGTAAGGATGTTCTTGGGACCTTGGCATAACCAAATATCTCTGATTAAGATTCAGCTTCTGCAGTGCTTTAGGCTGCTGTGCATTGCATCTATCTTAGAAGAACTGGGCTAAGTTGATGAGGGTAGATGAGTCAATTTGGCCTTTTTCTGCAGATCTTAGTACAGCTAAAAGGAATAATATTGCACTTCAGGCCTCTGAAGCACATGGGAGAGAAAGGGAAGAAAAGGTGGAGATTTGATATAATGTTTACATTTTGAAAAAGATGTTCATTGTAAGCTGAGCTCCCCTCTTTGAATAACCACTCTTTGGGAGTGCCTTTGCTTATGACAGGAAACAGGAAACTTTGGATGACAACAATAATAAATTAATAATGTCCTGTGGCTCTGTGATTTGGCAGGTAATGAAGGACATTGATAGACAGATACATGTGACTATCCCTGCCCCTGAGATGAGATAACAACCACAGCACCACCAATATCTGGGATGGGTGTTTTCTAGGCCACTTCTTGTTTCTAATGTCCTAAACCAATCTGTGCTGGCCTGCAAGAGGCTTGAAGCTATCTGTTTGGGGCAAGGTGAAAAAAAAGCAAGATGCTTTCTTTTTTTAACAACTTTCTTCTTTCTTGAGCAATTTTTTGTCTGGTTTGTTTTTGGGGGTTTTTTGGGGGTTCTTTGTGTGTGGGTGGTTTTTTGTGGGTTTTTTTTTTTGTTTTGTTTTTTTGGGTTTTTTTGTGGTTTTTTTTTGGTTGGTTGTTTTATTTGTTCCTGGTAGGTTTTTCTTTTGAAGGCCTGAGATATGACCATGATAACTGAGATGCCTTCTCCAGGAGGTGTTGAATATCAAAATCTAGGAAGAGTTTTGTGAGAACCAGAAGGTGGTTTTGAATGAGCCACGAGGTGTATGTCTGCAAATCTGCTGGCCTTCTGCTGGTAATTGCAGGGAGAAGAAGAGGAGGCTGTGTCTGTGCATGAATGCAAAACAGTTGATGTGAGAATGGATGCTTATCCTAATTAACTGAGTGAAAGCAAATTCAATTTGTCTGGCAAATATGTGCACGTTGAATTCAGTTTGCTTTATAATGGTTTGAGTTTAACCCTGTTAAAGGACTGTGATCCAGGACATAATGCCTGGAAGTAAATGGGAGACTTCACCAGTGAGGGGTCTGTCCCCAACTGAGAAGAAACAGGGAGAAATGTAGAGTAAAAGACGAGGCAAAGAATTCCCATCTTTGTTGTGTGGCAACCAGTTTTAGAACAGATTGTCAAGTTTCAAAGATGGTCAATGTTTGGAGGTCTACAAACAGTAAATAGTCTTTAACCCTTTCTGGCTTGGCATGCACTGTGATGACATGAAACATGATGTGTTCAGCCTGCTGGATGGAGGATAGGAGAGAGGGGTTGAGAGGCCTTGCAAGTAGCTGGTGTTTTAGCCTGAGAGCTTAAAAGAGGGTGAACTTATTCACACAAAAATCAACCTTGTATTGAGTCCTGTCATACATAGGTTCTCTAAAAGTTCTTTGATTCAGAGGATTTTGTTGTTTTCTAATTTGTTTCTTCTGGAAGTGACTCCTCTTGGCTTCCTAATTATTGGTGGAGATTTTCTTTCTGAACAAATGTCTCAGTCTGCTTTTTCCATCTTGAATCCCTTTCCCATCACCACTCCCTTGCCCTCTTTTGTGGTTCCTCCTACCTTCCACTACTTGGCACTCTTTGGATGACTTTCTCTGCTATGGCAGACGCACGACACCAGCCGTGGTGTCTGTCCACCAGCAAGGATTTGGCAATGCTTCCCTCCTGTAGCTCTCTTCATGTGTCCCACACTCCTTTCCCCCAAGCCCTCCCTAAATACCACTCTCCCAATCTTCTCCTGCCTCTCCCTAGGTCCTGTGTGCAGTTTTGGGCACCACAATATAAGAAAGATATGGGAGGGTAACAAAGATGGTGAAGGGCCTTGAGAGGAAGCTGCATGGGGAGAAGCTGAGGACACTTGGTCTCTTCAGTCTGGAGGAGACTGAGGGGAGACCTCACTGCAGTTACAGCTTCCTCATGAGGGGAAGAGAAGGGGCAGATGTTGATCTCTTCAGTGTGGTGACAGTGACAGGGCTCGAGGACACCGCTGGAGCTGTACCAGGGGTAGTTTAGGTTGGATATTTGAAAATCCAGAAGGTAGCTGGGCACTGGAACAGGGCCCCAGGGCAGTGGTCACAGCACCAAGCCTGACAGAGCTCAAGGAGTGTTTGGACAACACTCTCAGGCACATGGTGGGATTCTGGGGGTTGTCCTTTGTAAAGCCAGTAATTGGACTTGATTCTTGTGGGTCCCTTCCAACTCAGACTGTTCTATGATTCTATGATTCTTGGCCATCCCACTGCCATGCTTTCTGTCCTCCATTTTCCATTTTTTTAACTCAAGCCATACAGAAATCCATTCTCTTCTCACAGTATGTCCAATCAGTGACTTCCCGGGATCCTATTGATGCTATTAACATTTCTATCTGGAAGTTTTGTAGGTGCTTGTCACGATCTGCTAATGGAAGCGGGATTCATGATGGTTCGATTTTAAGGATCTCAGAGTGCAAAAAACAACACAGAGGGGATTTCAGCATTCAGCAAAACAAATGCACTTGTATTAGTGTCAACAGCAAATGTGATAGAAGGATTTGAAGGGAAATAAAGGATAGCAAGAAAAGAGAAAGAGGGGGTGGGTAATAGCTACCAATGGAGAGATGAAGTCCTCGTGGCCCAGCCAATAGATCCATCTTCTTCTGTGGGGAGATCAGAAAGTCTTTGGTTAACTCAGGGGTCCTTATAGTCCTTTCCAAAGTGGCAGGCAGTTGGCCAAAAGGTGGGGAAATCATCACGCTGTGTTCGTTTTGAGAGAACTGAGAACAGGTCAGCCATCAGCAAGCACAGTGTTAACGGGAACAGGTATGGCCGTCAGCAAGTGCAGTCAATTCACCGTGACTTGCCCATTGTTTCTGCTCAGGTTCTGATGTTCCCATGGAAATGCGTGCCCGGTTTTTCCATTGAACACACCTGCAGGCAACACTTGGCAAACATCCCACCTGAGCCAGGCCAGAACTCCTGTGTTGGGGTTTTAGAGTCCTTATAGGGGCTTCAGTCTCTGTCCTTGATGATGGTCGTGAGGCAGATGAGGGATCTTCTTACCGTCTCTTACTGTGCTCCACCCTCAGAGTGCTCCTCCTAGTTCACAGCTGCTTCTTGAACAGAATATATCATGCTGCACAGCTGGCTGTGAGGGATGATGCAGGACTTTTTGCTCTCTGTCAGGTCTAAAGCAGCACTGTTTTCCCACCACTGAGACCCACAATACAGGTGCCATGTTTGAGTTTGGACAGCCCTCCCCCTCAGATCCTGCCCTTGCCAAATGACCAGGCAACCACTCTGATGCACTGTTTGCAGTTCCAGCTTTACCTGACAGGCTTTTTTTACTAAAGATTCTGGGATAAGAGAGAGTCTGTCTCTTTTGATTAGTGCTGGGAAATGCCTAGAAGAGTTTTGGATATCATTAAAATGAGACAGAGTTTATTTTTCCCTGGAACACAAAGTAAGGGGCTTGCAAGAAATATCTCAGGAGATGGCCAGCACAACATTAATTACCCCAATTAACTAAATTAAATTACCCCAATTAATATTAAATATATTTTAAATATTATAATATAATTTAATACTTATATTATATTATATATTATTTTATAGATATATTAGGGTTAGGGTTTGGGTTAGGGTTATAGAGAATAGAATAGAATAGAATAGAATAGAATAGGATAGAATAGAATAGAATAGAATAGAATAGAATAGAATAGAATAGAATAGAATAGAATAGAATAGAATAGAATAGAATAGAATAGAATAGAATAGAAATAATTAAGTATTAAATATCTCAGATACCCCAGATTAGAACTGCACTTGATTTAGTGTAGCATGAGTCTGCTTAAGTCAAAGGAAGAGCTCAGATTCAAACCAGGTGAGTCTCTGCCCCCCAAGAAATTTGATACAAGCCTTAGATAAGACTGGTTTTGCACTAAACAAATGCAAAGCAGAGAGAGACCCAGAGAAGAGCTCAGATTCAAACCAGGTGAGTCTCTGCCCCCCAAGAAATTTGATACAAGCCTTAGATGAGACTGGTTTTGCACTAAACAAATGCAAAGCAGAGAGAGACCCAGGGTCTCTTGTTCTTTTTTTTTTTTTTCCCAAAGAATAACATAGGGAAAAAAAGCTGCTAACAGTGTCACAGAGAACTCTCATAACAGGGACAGAACCCAGCACAGGCTCAGTTACAACAAGGGTGTGGATTTTTGGGCAATTATTGCATCTTGTGTGAGATCAAGAGGCTTGTGGAGCATTGCATGGTCCAGCGTGGGACCTGGGGAAAGTTCTGTGGGGAGCAGGATGTGCTGAGGCTCTGCTCACTTTGGCTCAGAGGGAACATGACAGAAGCAGGGTTTTCAGCTGCTCATCCCCTTGAGACTGCCCCATGTCACAGGTGCTGCTGAGATGTGCATTAGTGAGCTGCAGCTGGGGATGCAGGAGTGTGCTGGGATCAGTCAAATAAATCCAAAATTGTAACTGGGAACCAGAGAGGGTCTTGCTAGTACTGACTTCTAAATAATAAGGCAGGAGTGAGAGGTAAGAAACCAGAGAGTCTCATTTATTGTTGCTAAAGAGAGAGGAAGACATGTTCAATGTGGACAAATTTGCTTTTTTTTCATTATTCTTTTTTTTTCTAAGGCTGGAGAAGCTGTTTCAAAACTATTTCCCGCAGAACTGCAAGATGCTGGAGCAGAGGAGACGGCTGTAATTTCCAGGAAACCCAACTAAAGAATTATTATCGACAAGGCTCTTCTGGCAGACCATTAAAAAACCCAGCAGCCATTTTTTCACTCCTGATATTGTGTGAGATAATGGAGTCAGTGTCTGCACAGACAACTCCTGCCTCATTACTCTGACACCATGGTCAATAGATTCAAAGAAGCAGCAGATGGAGGTGGGACCAGAGGGTCTGCAGGGACTGACTGAGGCACAGGAGCTACCCAGGCAAAGCCTGGCTGGAAACTTCTGCCAGCAGAGCTGTTTGGGCAGCCAGAGACCAAAACCATGGCTGGGGTGGGTGGTGGTGAGGGTGCACTTAGGGGATAAAAGTGACCCTGGGTCTCCCTCTGATGAGATAATAGAGCTCCTTCTTTCCTCCTTTGAGAAACCAGTTTCTGAACCATGAATTTTCTTATTCCCTCTAAATGATAGTTGAAACTCTTTGCAGCTCTTCTTGTTACTTTATTGAATGAAATTCTGTGAAATTTCACATGATGGCATTTTTTTTGTTCAAAGCATGATTTGTTTAGAAAAAGAAGGTCTCTTTCAATTTTCTAGGAGCAAACTCCAGTAAGAGACTTTGATGGAGGACATTCCTGTTTAAGGAAAAGGTTTCTGAGTGATCAGGGGAAGAAAACACAAAACCTGTGATCTGTGACCATAACCCATCTCTGACCATGTAGATTTGATACTGCACCAACTGAGATTATAGAAAACTCCCATTACTTTCAGTTGGGTAAGGTTAAATCCCTAAGGAGAATGGTTTGGAGGTAGAAGCTTGGTCCTTTCCCTTTGAAGTCTCATTAGGATTCCATCCAAAGGAATCTGACATGATCATTTCTCTTCTAAGCCACAGGACTAGAGACAGTTCAGAACAATAGTGACTGGATATGTTGCCCTCTCCTGTGTGATCAGAGGGACTCAAGACATGGACAGATACATCTCCCTGCTTCCACGTCCACACCCTCCCAGCCAGAGCCTTTGTTCTAGGCTCAGGGGTGCAATGAAGATGTGGCTGGCCTTGCATGCTAAATTATCCTCTCATCCTGTAGGTGATCCAATTACACCAAATTTGAAGAGAACCAGAGGACTTCATGCTCTGCCTTGCTGTGCATGGAGTCAGCAACTTAATAATGGACATTGATCTCTAGGGCTGTCAGTCTGTCTAGGGCTGGATGGAAGAGTTTTCAGACTTTTTCTCATCACGTCATTAGGTTTCATACTGCAAGCAATAAACTCTGTAGCCTGCAGCTGTGAAAACACTAATTTGAAAGCTATTCCGTTCTATATTTTTGAGAAGTTGCAGTTTTATTTTTTGATATATATTTGTATTTTTCTCCAAAACACTCCACTAGCTATTTCAGCTTATTTTTCCCCTCTTCTGATTTTCTGAACTTTCCTATCAATTAGACTATCTTTTTTGCTCCTTCCTTTTATTCCCCCTTCTCTTTTTTCACCTTTTCCTCCCTTTTGTTGCTAGAGCAACAAAAACCTTCAGAGCAGAGGGGATTTTCACAGTAATAGCTGTAAACATACCATGACACTAAAGTTTTGCCTGTTATTTATGCATATATGAAATTTTCTGGATGTAAACCATCTATTTGAGGTGTGTTAACCTAGTATTGTCTTCCCCCTTTCTAGGACTGTGATTTCCCAGATCTGTTGGTTTCATTCTACATCTTCAACCTTGTAAGATCAAAATAATAGCCCTTGGCTAGGACTGAGTGACATTATCTAGGAAGGAGCTGTCAACCTTCAGTGGCATGTGCAAGAGTATCTCTCTCCTCTTTCTGTTGTATTTCTTCGTTCACTCTGTGTTTATTCTCCAGAGATCTCTCTGCTTTATTGGTCCCTATAGCTCCTGAGTCTTGCAGTAGTTAGTAAACCAAAATTTTCCAGGATAGTTCTCCACCTAAGGTACCAGAGTGCAAAAGCTGGCCCTGGGCATAGATGTTTTGAAGGCAACAATCATGTGAAACCTGGAAACAATTTTATCAGCCTGTGTCTTTTGCATTAATGAAAGAAGGTGCAACTCCTGCCCTTCTGCTGTTGTGGGAGGCTGTGGTTAAACAGGCTGGCAATGTTGCACCAAGTGAGAAAAGGCCACATTTCAGTCTGAGTTAAACACAGGCTTGGAAAATAATAACAGGAGTTAAAGTGTGACTAAGCACTTCCAAGGCCTGTTATACTTGACACGGAACGCAGCTGGTCATGCCCTTAAAGTCCTTTTTAATGTGATTACTGTGTTGCTCATTATTCAGAGGTCTAGAAAATGCAAAAATTGTTATATTCTTACAAAGGTAAGTAGCTGCTCAGGTATGTCCTTATTCTTCTTGCATCAGGACCCCTGAAGAGCCCTCTCTGTCATGACCAGGTAGAACCCATGGAGTTTAATTTGGGATTCTTTCTCAATGAGTATTTTATAATGAACCATGGTTCATCCAGGTCCTTAGGTTTGTGCCTAATTACGTCTGAAGTCAGAAGCTGATGCTTTCTCTACAGAAGACTGGTGCTGTAGTCACTGCAGAGCAGCAGCTGGGGAACTTCCAGCACCAATGCTGAGTGGCATTGTGTGATCACTGCTGTCTGGGGCAGGGTACAGTCCACAGGAAGCAGTGCTGGATCTGCCCCTGCTATTAATGAACAAAAAGAAATCTCTCTCCTGTCTGAGCTGATGCTGGGCTGGAGAATGAGCCATACAGGAAACTTGGCTTTAATTTCCTTTTGAATCCCCATGTTCAAATCCCCATGACTGTGATTCATTACTGCAAAATGACTCTGTTCTACCTTCGTGTGTTGTAACTAGATTAATACAACCATTTCACATATATTGGTGATGATGGCCAGTGCTTAGCACACCTGGGATTGAATTAAAAGCTGCTGGGGCTGAGAGCATGACTCACAGATACAGGTTGAGCTTGGGAGCCAACCTTTGTAGCTGTGGCTGAGAAACACAGCTCCTGTGCATGAAGGAGGTGTGAGGCCTCTGCACAGAGCTGGTGACCTCAGCCTCACCCCACTTTGACATTGCAACCAGGAGCTGCTGCCTCAACACTGGCACGTCCATGGGACTGGGAGCCCAAGCACGTGGGGATGCTGGGGCTGGGAATACAGACTCCTCCCCCCTTCTGCCAGGCTTTCTGGTGATGTCAGCTGGCGAGGACCATTCCGAGTTCTGCTGACCACCCTCACTGCAGTAAAAGTCACTGGCAAAGGACCTTGGATTCATTACTCCAGAGCTGAGAAACCTTCTGCCCCTGAAACAACTGTTAAAACACAGACTGGTGCAGACAAAAACATGCTTTAAATTATTTCTTCTCTGTGCCTAAAAACTGTTCACAATAATCATTATCCTTCTTTGCATGATACCCAACTGTACAAGACACTAGTACTGTTAGATGTTTATTACTGTTTATTATTATTGCTAGATATTTATCCATTATTAGATATTTACTGTTGTTAGATGCTTATTGTTGTTAGAAATTTATCTATTTTTAGATGTTTATTATTGTTAGTTGTTTATTCTTGATAGATACTTGTTATTGAATACCAATTATTAGTATAGGTGTGTGTATGTATATATATATATATACATATACACTAATAATAGGTATTATTCTCTATTCTAAATATCTGTCTATATATTTAGAATAGAGACTTGACAGGGAAAAGGCCTTGTCAAGCCTCTAAAGGGGGGAAATGATGCCTTAAGTTTTAACTTTCATGGTTTTTAGATTCTGTGCTGCCTAGGGGTGTAGTTCTGAGGCTCATATTAAGTGTCAGTAAGCTCCCTTCACAGAGTAGGTAGACAAAACAAATCCTTTTCCTGCTGAAGACCAAGGACAACTTTCAGCCCAACAGCACAAACAACAGTGGACTGAAGAAGGAAAACAAGAAGGATGAGGCTTCACAACCTGAAGCTGTAATCGGGCAATTAAACCCCAATATGCAAATGGATCAAAACTTATAAAAGTGTAAGACCTCATGACCAGTCAGCCTTTTTGTGTCCATTTTGGGTCCATCTTGGCTGTAGCCCTGGTCAAGCTCTTGTCTTGCCCAACGTGTACCGTTAAAGGTCTTTCAACAAATATCTACTTTATTTTCTAGTTCTGTCCAGTCTCTGTTCCAGGTCAGCCTTCCCAAGGCATCACTGGAAAGGATAAATACATTTGAGATTAGATGCATGAAAAGGTTTGAAGGAGAATCTTTTAGTTGCTCATAGTCATTCATGAGGGTTTGTCTCCACCTGAATTCGTCTCCCAGTGCAAGTGCTGCTGTGGGTACCACCTGGGAGATGGTGAGAACCAGATCTGTGTGAAAATACAGGGTCAGACCAGCCACAGAACCACACTATGTGCTGAGCTGGAAGGGACCCACAAAGATCTTTGAGTCCAAACCCTGCAGAAGACAACTCCAAAAATTTCACCAAGTGCATGAAACTGAATTTCATTTGGAAGAGTAAAACAGCTGGGAAACAGAGTTTGTCATGATTGTCTGTGATTAATTTAAACAATTAAGACAAGGTTATTTCACCTACCCTGGGTAAAGCCAGAAGCATTCTCCTAAACTGGGGCTCCTGTGAGTTAAAGTGCTGGTTGTATTCATGTTTAATCTGTTCTGTGGCACAGGTCCAACATTATTTGCAAACCACAAGCAGCAGAAGTTACTGTGAATTTTTAAATGAACTATCTATTTTTTTTTTTTTTTAATGGATTAGGCTTCTTTTGGATACAATGAATTCAGGTTCATTTTCAGCTTTTATAATGGGAGCTTAAGCTATCACTGACTTCTTTGAATCTGCAGAAGTAAGACTAAAACATGACCCTTCATGCTCTCGATGGCTCAGACAGAATTGAAGTAGATGATTATTTAAGGTTCAGAGCAGGTTAGGTATCTCCTGTGTTTTACTGTCAAGTCTCTCTCTCCATCTGTTTTGTACTTTTTCTTCCTCTGCACTCTGGCCAAGCCTTGGGAGAAAAAAAAAAAAAAAAAAAAGAAAAGAAAGAAAGAAAAAAAAAAGGACATGCCAAAAATAAAACAAAAATCTTGGATTATATAGGTTCTTATCCAAAACAGGGTGTGCATACCAGAAATTCAGCAGGAAAAGATATTCTCAGAGGCCAAGTAATCTGGATAGTCAACAAAGCTTAGGAATTACTTAGTAACTAATGTTTATTGTCACTATGGATTTTGTTTGTTTGTTTAAAGCTGAAGTGTTTGGTGCAGCCTGGACTAGGCTTGTGTTTGTTAATCAGCAGATAAAATTTTCAACAGAGAAACAATGAAAAAAAAATCACTGCTGTGGTGTGGCGCTATCCATCTATGATGGATACAGCCTACAGACCTGAACCTGCTGTGGAATGTTACCATTCCAGCACAATTATTAACTTTGTAGCCATTTTTCTTGCTGTCACTGGGAGACTGTGGTTTTTGGGATCAATCTGTAACAACTTCTAAAATCTGTTCTTTGCATACCAGTTGTTTCTACTGGCTCTTTCTAATTCCTCTGTGCAGAACTGATGTTGAAAACATTTTAGTCCAGACTCAGCCATCACAGACCAAGACACAGCCTTTTTTTGCAATAAAAGGCTGGAGCATTTTCTACTGTTGCATTTAACTAGAAGTCACTCTCTCTGTGTCTTTTTTTTTTTTTTTTTTTTTTTTTTTCTTTGTGGCAGAAAATCAATGCCATAATAGCTATTCCTTTTTGGCAAGAGACTGATAACATTGGCCAGCACCCAGAATAATGCAAGCTGGAGATATAGAGCTCTGCCAATGTACCTTAAATCTCCTGACCTTCAGCATCTCAAGATTTCCAGCCCTGAGAGGAGAGCTTTCGGGAGAAGAGATTGATAATTCTGCCTGCCTGCGAGACAGTGCCCAAGACAGAACTCCAGTGGGAAACTGAAAACCTCCTCTGTGTTGCTGCTTCTTTCACAGTAAGGTAAATAATGGCTGATGCCACTGAAGCCAAGGGAACTGATTACTGAAACTAGGGCTAAAGACAGAAAAATCAGTCCTCCCAGGCACGTCCTGGCTCCAGGACTGGCTGTGCTGGGTTTGCTCACAGATGTCTGTGGGATGAAATTGAGGGTGTGTTCTGCCCCACAGATCAGCCTGGTTTTTGGGAGGGACTCCTGGTGATGCTAAGGTGCTGTTCCCCTGTGGGCCACCCACTCTGGGTCAGGCTGGTCCCAGGCATGGGGACCCTCTGACCCTGGCAGGTTGTCACAAGACTGCAGCTGCAGTTCAGCATCTCTTGGCTTCTGGGAGGGCCACTCGTGCTGATGTTACCCTGATTAACCTGCCGGGCTGCGGATGTGCCAAGGTAAACTCTCACTGCTCCTCAGACATTAACATTCCACTTCTTGCTGAATGGGAGGGTTTGGTTCACTACTCAGAGCACAGCTCTGGGAGCCAAAAGTGCTGACATCTCCCTCTGCCTTGAGCAATGACTTTACCACATGACCTTGTCCCAGATGCTCTGCCTTTATTTTTCCATCTGTAGAAATGGGTTTGTGAACTCTCAGGGATCCACCTTTGCAGGACTGTTTGCTAACATGCAGAGTGATTTTTCCCATTTGACTTGCTTCATGATCTAGAGTGGGCTGCTGGATGTAATGATGCAAAACAAACTTTGCCCCAAGCTGATCCCCATAATAAAATTCCACCATGAAATGTGGCTTCTGAAGAGATATCAAGCACAGCATTCTTATGCATGGTTATATCTTTTCACTCCTTCCAGATTTAAGCTTGCAGTCCTGTTTTCTACAAATGGCTGCTGCTCTAATCCTTCATGTATCACTTAATCTGAGAAAATTCCTTCCAGGGGTTATTTTGTTGTTCATCTGTACAATTTTTTTCCTTATAGTGAATAAAACCACCCTGCAAATGCAAAACCACCCTCACATGCAAACAGACTGATGAGGAGTGAAGAGGTACTGTTATTTCACAGGTCTTAGATCAAGTGCATCCATTATTACTGTAGAACCTGATCTTCTGCATAGTCAAACTGTTGAATTTTGCCAAGAGATTTGTGCATGCTTGTGTATTTTTGTATAAATAATATTTATTTAACTTGTTTTTCTTTTCTGAAAAAACAACCCCAGCACCAAGCAATATCTCTTCAGACACAAGTGTCAGGAAAAAAGGAGAAGCAAGAGTTAAACTAAACTGGAAAATGACAGCCTAGCAGATGCATTGACACTAATGTGCCTCTTTAGAGTTCATGCCTAAAGGCTTTGTGTGCAATGATAAATATATTTGTTTTGGTTGCTGGAGGTGCCCTTAAATTATTAAAAGACAAAACAGAAAAGGGACTTTTCATTTTCTAGCACCATTAACTTTTTTCACTGGCCATGAGAGACTCGAAAAAGGGTTCAGTATTGAAATATCAAGGCTCAGACAGCTCTAAATTCAGTTATAATTTTCAACCTTTTGTTGTATTTCATGTTCCTATCTGTCTAGGCCCTGTTAACGGTGTTGCTTAATCATAAACCCCACAACCTCTGGCTGCTGCAAAAGTCTTTTTATAATAAAAGAGGGAAAATAGGGCATTTTCAATATTTCTTTCTATTGATTTTGTGTATGGGAGAGAAGAGAAAGGGAAAGAAAAATACACCATTGTGATAATATAATAATGCAGTACTGGTATAATTTTAGCTAAAAGAAAAATGTTAAAGGGGAAAAACTTCTGGCTCTATGAAGTTCTTTGGCACAGTCAAGGACATATTTAGGACTAAACTTTTTAAAGTGGAGACTCACCTCCATCATCTGTTACTTTTTTATCTATTCAGGTTGCATTTTAGCTGCTGTTGCCCGTTCATTTAACCTGTTGCTCCCTCTGTAGCTTTCCACATCACAGAGCTCTTTAAAAAGGCAAGACGTCATCTAGAGCTTCTGGAGCTCCATAATTACATCGGGGTTTTTTTCCCCAAATTGAAAAGAAACCATTTGGTTTCATGCTGCAGATCCTCTTGGCATTCCTCTGGGTACAGTGGACTAGTGGCTCAACTCAGCCAGGTAGTGAATGTGTCTGTCAGACCTGTATGCCCTGCACCTCTGTCCCCTTCCACTCAGGTACAGACTAAATGTTACTAAGTAGATACCAAGCTTTGGGTGTCTCAGTTCTGAAAAGAGTAGCTTTTTGAAGAAGAAGTTGTTATATTCATTAACTACCATGGGGAATGTCATGAGGTACAACATTATGAGACACATAACAGCTTCCCAGGCTCAGTTAGTAACTGTCTCAAGGCCCTTGGCTCTTTCTTACAGCAACATCCTGACTGATGCCAAAAAAAGGAAAATATTCCACACCAAGACATGCCCTTCTGGAGGAAAACAAGTAAATCAGATGCATCTGCTCTCATGACTTCTGTCCAATGAAAAGAGATGAATCTGTGCAACCAAATGCCACACAGAGTGACTCAGAGGACTCAGTATCCCAGCAGTCCTACATATTTTGATGCCAGCCCCTGCCTACCCATCCTGGAATGAGAAGTACGTTCAGGGCTAAATAAAACTAAAGGCAGTGGTTCCCTAAATGGGCTCAATTTGTAAGTAAAGTCTCCCACAAACTTTCAAAAAGCTGGCTTTTCCAAGAAAAATCTATTTGTTTATTTTTTAAAACTATGCTCTTTCAGACTAAGGAAGGTTCTTATGTGATAACCTACAGTGTTGTTTACCCCATTAAATACATAATAAAAATGTTTCCCATGTTAGTGGTTTGCTCAGCATACAGTGTTTTTAAATACCAAGTCCCATTCATTTCACATGTAGTGGAACAACAATTTAAAGGTGCTGGGAAAGAAAACCTGGGCAATCAAACCTAGATACACTTGGATGCAATTAGAGCAGCAAATGATTGTGTACAGTAAATCTTTGTTTAACCTCAGCCATGCAATCACCTTCTGAACCCTTTCCAGTATCTTATTATTAACCTCTTGTCTATGGAAAGGCCTATCTCAAAATGAAGGAGCAAATGAGAGCAGTTTTAATGTGAGGCTTTAAATCTTAGCTGGGCCTTTATTCGGGAACAAGAACAGTCAGAGCTCACAGTGCAGCCCATTAGGCTTCCCAGCACTGTCACTTCTGTATGACCCTTCTTTTTGAAAGTTTTGCCAAATTTTCATTCAGCTGTGGAATAGCTTTAACTGCCTTGAATGAAATATTCTATCTGCCTACTTATGAGATATTTCTTTCTGGTTTTTTTTTTTTTTTTTAATTATTATTTTGTTGGTTGGTTTGAATTATTTTTTTTAATATTATTTCTTTCCCCAAAAACCTCTCCCTTAATTTTAGCAAAAATTATTTATCTGTAAGATATGAGAAGAAAATGGATAAACTGCTTATTTTGCCCAGTTCCCTGGGATTTGTTGGGAAGTGGAGCATCCAGATGTTCCACAGCAGACATGATGTCCCCCTTGTGCCAGGAATGTGCCTTCTGCTACTCCTATTAAAATTCATCCCCATTAATTTTAATTATTAGCTGCTGAAATGTGTTTGTACATCCTCAGGAGAGATATGTTGGAGTCTGTCTGCTACGATGCCACCCACCCTGAGCGTGTTCCTCTCTTGCACTGGGTGTACAATTCCCTAAAATACATATGGCTAAATATCTTAATTTGCATTTCAGCCCTTCCATCCCCACCTGAGCAAGCCCCATGTCCTCTAAAGGTAGCACAGAGCTGATCCATATGGTCAGTGGAGATCAGGACATGATAAATTTCACCATCCTTGCTGAAATGATCATCTTTGGTCAGAGCTATCCTGAGCCCCGAGCTCTCCATGAGAGGTTAAACACTTGGGTGCAAACATCTACACAGTGAACAGGAAATCTTAGTGGAAATGAATTTTGCCTGAACTAACTGATTAGTCCAGTACTGGAGGGATTGAGCAGGAACGTGTCCTGGGAATCTGTCATGATGAAATATTTAGAGGGAGAATTTTCTTGCCTGAACATTTGTTTAGCATCATTTCTGGGTGGAATTTTTGACACTATTTCTTCCCAAATTAACTCAAGTTACTAGGCACTTCAGGCCAATTCCAACTTTTCTAATGGAATAAGCAAAAGAAGACAGAAACTGCAAACCTACGAAAGCATCAAGCTAGCCAGATGCAGGGAAGTGCCGCTGGAAAATTTTTATTGTGCAAGGATTAAGAGAAAAATGTACAATGCTATATAAACTGAAACTTTTAAACAAGGACTCATATTTCTGTGATAGAAAAAGTTATCTCAAAAAAAAAAAAGTACTTTAAAAAAGAGCTAAGAGTTTAAATATTTTGAGAATACTCATGTCAATTGTTTCTAGGGGGAAATATAAGACTTGGAGTCTTATATTAAACTCGGATGGGATTGCCTACTGTTAAAATACATGTCTAAATGGAATATGACAACCAGATTCAAGTATCAGTTTATATTGTGACTCTGGATTTCCTAGATTCAAATTCTGCTGATGCTCTGAGCTAATAGGCTTGTTAAATTAACTTGGATGTGCCTTATTAACAGCAGGCAAGCCTAGAGGTAGTCATTCTCTGCATATGCACTGACCTTCCCTACCCCATCTGCTTTCATGATGGGCATTACACAGAGCTCAAAAGGCTGAAATGGCACTCCAGAATTAATTGATGAAGCACCAATAGAGCCTCAAGACTCTACATTATCCTTTGTCCCAAGCCTGCTAAATTAAATTTAGTTCCTTTCCCAGTTTCTGTGTGAGCTCCAGAAAGAGTTAAGCATGAGGATGATCCTCTCTTATCCAACAGGTAGGGAAAGCAAGAACTGCTAAGTGCTGTTTCTTTAGAGGTGAACATACTCCTACCCCCTCAGCACAAGAAATAGCTGTTATTGGATATTCTGCTCCAAAATCCAAGGAAAGAGCAAAAGACAGTCAATCCACAGAGATACTTTCTAAAGATCTGCTAAGGTTCACAACAAAAAATGGACAGTTCTGTGGATTTGTGAGAGACTGAGGATGCAGATACACAAGCAGCAAAACCCCCGGTCTCCTGACACATGGCTTGTGCTCTCCTATTCTCTTGGTTCTCATCTGTCTGCATTTCAGTGCTGTGGGAGCTGGGCTCTCGATGAGCAGCATCTGCAGAGTAGTGAGAGCCTGGGAGAAGAGAGCTCTGCTGCCCAAACTGGTATCCTCTGCTGCAGCCTCTGTGAGCTGCTCATCCAGAAACTTCTCAGCTGTTTGTTAGCTACTGCACTTGAGAACATGACAATCCCTGGTGTTGCTGGAGAGTCTGTTTACTGCTACAACCCTTAATGGGATGCAGCATGTCCCTGCTGCGTGTTCTACCAGCCCTGACTGCAAAAGGGAGGAGGGGAACAAGGGGAAGGGCTTTGCTCCTGCTTCCTTTTCACATTAGCATGGATGGGAGGGACACAGTCTTCAGTTGTGAATGAATGCTGGGTTTTGCCAGTCCCTCCAATATCTCCACAGTTTGCCCTAAAAAAAACATATGAAAAGGCTTGACTTAGGATTCAGTAGCACTGGCCAGTTCTAGGCACTTCCACCAGCCTCAACAAGTTCATCAGTAGCTTTATAATATTTGTCATTCAAATATTGCTGCTCATAATGATGCAAACAATCATCGTGACTTTGAGAGTTTGTGCATGGAGTCAGAGAAGGAAGGGAAAATATCTGCTCAAGCATTTTATTTTGAGGTCCTTTCATCCATGGCATTGTAAGCTTGGAAGCTTGAGGAAGAATCAAGACTGAAATGAACTGCTGCAGATGGTGAAAGATCTCATTTATTGATCACCATGAGTGAAGGATGTGTCACAGACTTCTGCTTTTCTCTACTACACTTGCCTGCTCTCAGGTTCACAGGTAGAGGTGAAGATTATTCCTTTTTAAAGCTGAAAAAAATATGCTGAGGGATTTCAGGGGAAGAAAAAGAACAGTTTTGACATGGTTTCTATACTGGAAGACTTTGCAACCTGATTTAAATATGATGCTCAGTGAGCAGAGTCAAGAATAGGAGGAGGGTCGAAGTACTCAGAATTTGTGGTGAGTTAGTTTGGTGTTTGTGTGTATGTCTGTGTGTTTGTGATACTCCTTCCTTTCCATCCATGAAACAGGCATCCAAAACAAACGAGTTTGGCTAACCCAGGCTATACTCTTCATGCCTTTTGAAAAGGGAAGACAGTGTTGTCCGTGTCCAGAACAAGATATTTCATTTGAAAGTAAAAAGAACTGGTTTTGTCCATCCACAAGGAACAGAAATTACCTTAAAATGTATCTTCTTCTCTGGCATCCTAGAGAGAACTTGTTCCTTTATCTGCCATTTGATCTTTCCTGCAGCTCTTCCTACCTTTTACCTCAATTTCACACTCTAAACTTTTCTTCATTACTTAAGTGTCCCTCTGATTTCCCTATACCTCCTTTATCCTTTTTTTTTTTTTTCCCAGTAGCAACATCCTTCCCTAACTCCTCTCACATGTTTTTCAGAGTTCACAAGACTCCACAGTCCTCACACCACCATGTCCTCGTTGCTCATTTTTTGCATGTCAGTATAAAATGCCACCTCCATCAGGAGGTGGCAATGACTTTATAGGTGTAAGCAGGTGTGTTTTCTTGGGAAATGTAATTCAGATCCAAACTGCCAGCACAGCAATAAAATAATAAGCAACCCAACCTGGATATCTGACATCCACACAGCAACACTGATCACTGTGGACTGATCTCATAGATTACCATTTGTGGCCCAAGTGCCTGAGGTTGTTCAGTTCTTTTCGTTCAGTTTAATCTAAGATGAAATAGATTTCAGGTGCAATTCCATTCTGTAGGGAAGTGCAGCTAGTGTGACTGAGAAATTCACTTCCAAGTGAATTTTCCAACCAATCTCCACTACAACTCTAATGTGGACAAATCCAGTACGTCCATCTTAACTACTCTAGTAGAAAGGTGATAGCCTTCAGATATTTTATTATAAAAGGCATTGTAAAATTTGTTATGGGTCAGTCCTGAGGCTTTCAAGAAGCTCTAATTGCTGGAGTATGTCTTTCAAAACTATAAAACTGGTTCTCTTGGCAACAAGTCAGGAAGGTATCTCTTCTCTTCTGTTTTCAAATTCAGGTGCCTTGTGGCCTGATGTTTCCCACTTAGATAAGCTTCTCGTGATTGGTCACATTTTTATGAGACTTGATACAGTTCAGTTCAAGAGATGCTCCAAACTTTTCAAAGCTGCAGTCAGATAAGCTTCCAGTTATGTGCTGTTCATTCCAGTTGCTTGTGTTTTAGGGCAGAAGCAGCCAAACAGAGTTACTGAGGAAATTTACTGAGCTCTCAGCTTCCCTTTAGCTCCCTACCCTTATTCTGGGGGGGGGACATAACCTAGTGATCCTTGACTGTCTCTCATCTTGGTAAGCCCTGCCTTGGGAACAGTCTAAATACCAGGATCC
The DNA here is from genome assembly GCA_024734555.1 of Trochalopteron elliotii. Lineage (NCBI taxonomy): Eukaryota > Metazoa > Chordata > Aves > Passeriformes > Leiothrichidae > Trochalopteron > Trochalopteron elliotii. The sequence continues at coordinate 482,440 of JANPWX010000063.1, read as the reverse complement.
AGAGGTAAACTGGGAGCTAAGTTATCTTCTGATGGCTCATCAACCCATGACTGACCCATGTGTGAAAGGGGATTTTTGGAGCAGAAAATTAGAAATTAGGATGTTATAGGATTTTCTGTATTAAGTATCTATAGGGCAGGGGAGAAAAACACCTTAGAAGTGATGATGCTGTGATGGCAGATGTTTTGCTTTTTGTTTTATTAGCTTTTCTGATGGCTTATTGCTGTCTGTCCAAAGTTTGTGCTAGTCTGTTTAAACTCTTAAAGAGCAGCACAGTAATTCTGCACTATCTATTGTTGGTGGGTGGCTAAATGTAATTCCAGTAAGCTTTTCCAGTCCAATGATATTGATGCATTTTTTGGAAAAATTTCTGAACATTCTTTTCTGCAGTCAAAAACACCTCTTTCAGAAGATTTGCAGAGATGTTACCCCGAGAATGAGAAAAAGCTTGATCTGAGCAGCTTGGCTTTATCCTAGAATGTGCCATAACAATGAGGAGAAGGGGTTCTCTCTAGCTGGGTGGGACATTGCAGCTCTGAAGGAACCCACTGCATCACTTTCTTTCCCTGCCATTTCAAGCTGACAGAAAAGATCTGCATAATTACTAAGCTTCACAGCCACCAATGTACCCAGAGGGTTATTTTACAACCTAGGAAGTCCAGTCAGGTGGAAGATATTCCTTTGATTTATGACCCTGAAGTAGTCAGCTCATAAATTAATGTTTGCATTGGCAGCTTCAATATGTGCCTTTTGCATCTGAAGGCTGTGGATAGCAGAGAGTGACAGGAAGGCATCAGACTAAGATGTGTAAAACATACAGAAATTGTATCTATTTTCTGTGTCTCAAGTGAGAAGGCATTTCACTACGAGTGTTATACCGTGGCTCTTTAAATGCTTTATTATTTGCAGACATGACTTGGAAATTATTGAAAGCAAGACTTCTGGGTGACAGGAGTGGGCGAGGAGAGGTAAACAATGAAGAACAATGCAGTCAGACACAGAAGGTCTTAGATCATTTAAGTAATTGGGCAAAAAGGTGACAAATCCTGTTCAGTGCAGATAAATGTAGAATAATGACTCTTGGAGCAAAGAAAATAAAGACAGAAAATGTTAAGCAGGAGACTGCAGCACCTTATTGACTAGCAGAGAGATTTGGACAGCTAATGGAGGGAAATCTCCTTAATGATTGGGATATAGCTGCTCCTGAATGGGTGGAATTCAATGGAATAAGAAAATGGTTGAGAATTAAATTTTTCATAGACATAGAACTCTCTTAGGTTATCTTGTCCATTCTCTTACATCAGCTAAGAGACAATTCTTTCTGTAAAGAACCCTATTATGTTGAATTATGAGGACTGTCAAGGTGATTTATAGGATAGATTTAGTTAGTGTGAACATTTTTGCTAGCCAACACAAAAACCGGAATGTTTTGGATGAGATTCTGACCTTCCTGACACAGATGTAAATAAAACCACCTGTAAAATCTTCAGCAGAATGTCTCATGCTCTACAGAAGTAAATACACACTTATTCTTGAGATGCCTAGAGAGGCTACCTGGAATGGATACTAGACAGAGCTAAGAGAATAAAGTAGGTATTTATTAAAAGGCCTTCAAAGGAAACACCTTGGGCACTGCAAGAGCCCAGCCAAGGCTACACCCAAGATGGACAATGGGTCACGAGTTTTCACATTTTTATAGGTTTTGGTTCATTTACACATTGGGCTTAATTGTGCAATTACAGCTTCAGGTTATGGAGTCCCATCCTCCCAGACTGCTCTCCTCAATTCACTGTTTTTTATACTTTTTGGGTCTGAAGCTGCAATGGTGTCCTTGGTTCTGGGGCTGGAAAAGGATTGTTTTGTCTAACCACACTGTGAGGAGAACTTGCTAACACTTTACATGAAGTTCAGAGTTACATACTAATGCAGTACAGAATCTGGAAAACATGAAAGCTAAAACTTAAGGCATCACTTGCAACTGGAATTTTACTGCAGGCTTTGCAATACTGGGATTTTAGCTACAGCTGAGACAATGCAGAATCCAGTGGAGATGGGCTTCCCTCCAGGGAAATTCACCAGACCTGTGAAGCCCAAGCTGACTTAAGGATGTTGACTGGAATCCTACTTCACCTCTTTCATGGCTGCTGCCTGGTGATTCAGTTCAGATGTTATTCTGAGTAAATGGTTATCTGCTCTCTCAGCAGACTCACTGACTTCAGAAAGTACTACTGGAAAATGAAAAGAATAGAAGCTGACTCTTGCAGTAAGTATATAAACATGGAAGGCAAGATTCCAGGACCAAAATGATGAGCCTAAATTCCCGTGTTCAAGTCACACTAGAAACATACACATCTATCAGTGATTATTTTACAGCAGTGTTTTCCAGGCTCTGCTCTGCTGCTGGAATCTGCACCAAAGTCCATCTGGGATCCAGATCTGGTTGTGATCTTCCTCCAAGGGCTTATCACATACTTTACATTTCACAGGCACAGAGGCAGTGAGAGGAACCCAGACCTCCCCTTTCCTCATGAAATCAGAGCAGACCAGTCCTCTTGTGCTTTTACACACTGGGCCAATGAAGATTGTGCCCTCTCTTCTTTTGACAATAGGGGAGAAGTCTTCTCCTTCTGAAGCTTGTAATTACAGACATAACATAAAGGGCAAGATACTTTGCTTTGAGGAACACACTGATCCCAACGCCTCTGTTCAAGAGCATGACATCTGAGAGAGCTACAGCTTTGCTCTAAGATGGAAAGAGTCCCTTGTTCAAGGATTTTGGATGATGGACCATGTGGCTTCTTCAGGGAGGGTTGGGGGGCTTCAAGACTTTCAGTTCTGAGAAGACAGAAGAACCCCCCAGCACCTTGTGCTAGGTGAAGAACCAGTGAAAACAGGGAATCAGTGCTGGCTGCTGGATCTGGGATCCTGAAAACCAGGCAGGTATTTTGTTGCCTAAATCTTTTTATGAAAAATCCTGAGATTCATAAGTGACCTTAGTGCAAAACTAGCAGAGCAATCTACTCAGAGCACTGTTATTTTGTTAATTCAGCCTTGGAGAAACTTACCTCTGGGTAAGAAATAGGTTTTTTATATATCCTTTATTCATGGTCAGTGAGGTGCATATTTATCTGCACCATTTGCCTCTGCCTGTTCTTATTTCCAAACCTTGCTGAGGCACCAGAAATTGCTTATGCTGTTAAATATCAGCAATTTAAGATGCTAGCACTCCACTGGAATTTGAGATGTTAATTAAAAATTTGATTTTGTAACCTCTAGGGTTTTTATTTTTGGTCTTCTTTTTGCATCAGTCTGGGCTGTACTTCTCAGAGTGTAAAGCTGAGGCTGGGTGAGGTAGAAATAAGCAGTGCAGAGTGGGATGGAAGCAGGATGGCTGTGCTACACACATCACACTGTGGTGGGCCCAAATCAGCTCCCTTTGTTTCAACAGGTCCATTTTGGCAGTGATTTTCAGAGAGATGGACACATGGAAAGTGGAAAAGAGAAGATGTGGAAACATGGCAAACTTTTGATCCTCTTCAAGATTTTCCATTACAAAGGTATTTCTGTTTTTATATCAGTCTGTGAAACACATCCACACACAAACAGCATGCATACAGAGCCCTTCCCCATCTCCTCAGGGCAGAATACTGATAAATGCATTAAACTTTCTATTTCTGATAGCTTGGTCTTGAGAGCTGTTGTGACCCACCCCTGAAGGCAAGGGCAAACCAGGTTCTTGTTAATAGGTCCCTTGAGGTGGATTAGAGTGAAACAACACTGAATGATTGGTGCTTGTAAGTATACATATATATATATATGTATATATATATATATATATATATATATATGTAGGGCTTATTTTAGAACAATTTGGTTGCAATGAAAATCAGTTTTGTAACCATTTCAGTTATTATTATCTGCAGTAATATAAAAGCATAAAAATATCTCGTAAGGAAACGTATAAGGAAAAACAAGAGAGTAGAAGGATCTCACCCCCCATGGCCCTCACAAGGAGATTTGGTTGTTGCAGTTTCAGTGGCTGTTGGTCAAAGCAATGGTCACAGTCTGGGTCTGCCAGGAGTGGAGTAAACCAAGGGAACACTGCAGTTCCATGGGTTATAAACACTCAGGTTCAGGTAGGAAGGCCCAGGTACCTCCCCTCAGGAGTTTCAACTGGATGATGCAATGCTGATGTGGATCAGGGAACAATTTGTGAGTCTTTGATGGTCCATGACACCTCCCAAGGTGCTACAGCTGCCTCTCAAGTGAGCAGAGTCTGATTCCGTGGTGGCCCAAATGACCAAATTCGGTCAATGGTGGCACCAGCTGAGTCAGTGGTGGCCCATCAGAAGGGAGGAAAACCTTCAGGCCAGGTGTGACTGTCCCGGGAAGTTTTCACAGCTGAGCCATTTGTGCAAGGACTTTGGCATGATTAAAAACCACACCCTGCCTTGAAGGATCTGCCTCTTATCAACCTCTTCCCTACCTTGTTCAACACCCAGCTGCAGCCTGAGGTGGGGCTGTGTCCTCCCCTCTGCACCTGAGTGGTTACTTTGCACATCATTAGATACCCCCTAATTGTTTGAGCCATCAGCATTCCAGTCTTTCTCCAAGCCTCCAAAACACTTAGGAGAGATTTTTGAGATTTAAATCCTTTTTTGAAAGACAGCTCTTTCAGTAAAACATGTTGTTCAGGGGGAGATAGTAGACTCAGCTGAAACCACATGCAACTGGGATGTTTTTGGAAAAATAATTCTCTTTCTGATGAGTTACTGACTTTCTGGGACAGTGCCAACAAAATTCTATTTTATTTATTATTGTCATTTTCTTTCCAAGCTGGGGTTACTGTCTACTAAAGCTGCTAATAAACCTCTGCAACAATTTTTTTCCTTCTGAGGCCTTGTTTGCAAGGCCTTTAAAAAGTGTGACATCACACTGGCTTTTCAACATATAAATGAAATGTTTTTTGGTGCCCTTTGATCTGCTATAGTTTCCAAATGTCCTTATATTTTTATCAAATGGATGCCAGTGTTCAGCTACATGATTATCAGGTATTCATTTAACCTTTTTGACACACCAAAATGTCAGATGCTTCACAATGCCTTTTTGAATACAAAAGGCTACAGAAGTTTCTTCTGAATTCTGACGTGTCTTAACAAGTCTTGAGTTTCTGTTGTTTTAAATACTATATATGGCTTTAAAATGAAGTCCTTCCCTGCTTAGTACTAGTCATAGAATCATATAATCATTGAATTGTTTGGGTTGGTAGGGACCTTAGTGATCACTCATTTCCTTCCCCCCTATCACAGGGCACCTTCCACTATCCCAGGTTGCTCAGAGCTCCATCCAACCTGGCCTTGAACACTTCCAGGGATGGGGCACCCACAACTTTTTTGGGCAACCTGTGCCAGGGCCTCACCATCCTCTGGGTAAAGAATTTGTTCCTGAAATCTAATTTAAACCTAATGTCTTTCAGTTTGAAGCCATTTCCCCTTGTCCCGTTATGTCATGCTCTGGTAGAAAGTCCTTCTCCATCTTTTCTGTTGGCTCTTTCTGTGTACTGGAAGCCTGAAATTTGGTCACCCTGAAGCCTTCTCTGTTCCAAGCTGAACAATCCCAATTGTCTCATCCTTTCCTCACAGCAGAGCTGCTCCATCCCTCTGATCATCCTGGTGGCCTCCTCTGGACTGGCTCCAACAGATCCGTGTCCTGACATGGGGCATGAACAGATCATGAACCTTGGGTTTCTGTGAGTATAGGAAATAACCTGATATGATGAACAAAATGGAGCAATTCTCCATGAAGTTGTTGTAATTTATCACCTTGTCCATGACAGAACCCTTTCTAAAGTCTCCCTTTTCAGAGGCGAGGCCCCAGCACAAACAGAATCTCCAGTGCATCATGATACTCACACGGTCATATCAAGATCACATCCCAGCAGCTCAGACCCTGGATTAATGTCAGTTGAGAAGAAATTCTGCATCTGAAGTACACAATAAGACTGTTCTTAAAAAAAAAAAAAAAGGTTGATACGTCTCTGTGTGGTGATGTAACTGTGCTGAGGGAGCAGGAGCAAAAGGGAATTGAATACACAGGGAAATATGAGATAGCAATTTCTGTAAGAAATGTGTGTCATGTGGCACATTTTACTGTAAACAAAAAATTAATCTCCAGCAAGTAACTAGTGGGACAGTTCTGTAGAAGAAAAATGGTGTCCTTTCACTTTAATTTTTTCAATCAAGAGTGGCTATCTTTCCAAAATGGTATTGCTTATTTCAAAGAGGAAGGTGAAATTCAATGTGGCATTTGCTGGCTGGAAATGATGATAGTTGGTTACAGTAGTCCCCTCTCAACTTGAAACTCCTGGGCAAGGTCCTGGTTTCACTACAACAGATGGGGGTGGGATTTTACCACACCAAGTGATGCAGTACATCCAGATATATAGAAGATATATCCACACATATCTGTACTTTAGATTAAACCAAAATTTGAAACACAGTTAATTTGGTTTTTATGACTCAGTGCAGGGAGAAGTCCAGAATCAGCTGCAAGAGGCAAGTACAACCAGTATTTGATGGAAAGTTGTCTGCTATCATCCCAGATGGATAAAGATAGAAGTTGCTGAAATGCTGGAGCTGAGTCAGAAAGGTCAGAGGATACCATCCACGGGACTTGTTTCTGAACCTTGATAACAGGCTCGCAGCAGGACTCCAAGAAGAGCTGTTGTAGAGGAGGACCAGTGTGGGCTGGCTTTTGAAAAAAAAAATGGGCTGAGATCAGCTGCACCTCTGCTTTTAGTGTCAAAGCAAACCTCAGTCTGGGACTGTGGTAGGACATATTATCATGCATCAGCATATTTCAAGTCATGGAAATTGCTGTAGGCTTGAAGGAGAGTGAATAAAATGTGCTATAAATGTAGTTTCTGTGTGTCTGTCTGTGTATATATATATATATATATATATATATATATATATATATATATATAATTTGGTTTGTATTGACTATATGGTGTTTTAAACACCTCAACATGAAATGAATGTACATGGGGCATTAGGACTTTTGGCATCTGTCTTATAGGAGAGTGCATGGTGCTCCAGTGAAAAGGGAATTAGGTAGGGGGTAAATTCAGCAAAGGAGACCTGAATTCTCCTACAAGCTTCGTTGAGACAACCTGACCTATGAAAACACCTTGGAGAAGGTGAGTGCAAGTCTGTGCCCATCATCTTTGCAATCAATAAAAAGGGGACAGAGCAGCATAGTCAGTGAATGTAGCGAACTCCACTGTAACCAAAACCTTGATTTCAGAGTTAGAAGGCTCAGAAGGGATTTATGGTGCATAGCCTTAAGGATGAGCAAAAGGACACACTACTCACTCCAAAAGAGGATTAGAATCTTCTTGTGGTTTTTACTTCTCCAGCAGGACATTGCCATTGGTGAAGCCTCTGACTAAAAAGCAGTACTTGAGAGATAGCAAATTTTCAGTGATTACCATGGGAACCACAAATGATTTCATAAGGGTGGAGAAATTATAAAAAGTTCTAATTGAGAGAGAGAATGAGGCTTAAAACAGTTTCTATGGAAACCAGAGGTGGCATCCAAAAAAAGTGTGTGTACTAATCTGATAGTCTGATTGGCAGGTAATTGGTGCAGTGCTGGAGTGGGGAAGCCTTGGGACGTGAGATGAAGTGTCCATCACACAAACAGATAAAACACACAGCTTTCTGAAGAAGAACTGGAGCTTCAAACTCTTTCCCTCCCAGTAGAATACACTCATCACTCAATAGTGATTCATTTTCATTCTTGTCTCTGTCCTGACTCTATTATTATTTTTTTAATTACAGTATGAAAAACTTCAAGAGAGTTGATGGAGCTGCTCCCACAGCTCACCCAAAGAGTAGAAGTCATGAAGGTGCATTTATGGACAGCAGACATGACCTCCAGTCTGCTTCTCTTCTCAGGCAGAAGACAGAAGTGAACACAGACTTCCAGCATTCAGTAAGCTCCCTGAATAGCTAGATGAGATACTTGCCCATGTTTTCCAGGACTTCAGTTTCTTCTGACTGACTGGCTAATATCCAGCTAAGCCCATTTCACAGAATTCAGAATTTCTGCAATACTTTTACTTGTCAGATCCCAGTGGAAATTCCAAGGACATGAAGTCAGATATCACCTGTGAAGGAACTCATAGGCATACATAAATCCAGATAACCAAGTATTTATATCTACCAGAACTATTTGCTTTTAAGGGTGAGTGGAAAACCCTTGTCAAGTGTTTTGTGGAAGACATTGGATGAGCAAATCCAATCTTTGCTCTCTTCCACAGGGCTACAGCCCAAGTACATTATGATATCTTTCAGCTTGATGCCTGAAGAAGGAAAATATTACTGTTGTCAATAAATTAGATAAATAACAGGCCTTTGGCCGGCTGCAAGTTGCTGAAGTCCTCAGCAAATTCTTTGCCAGCTCAGTGGTTTGGCAGACACAGATTTTTTCTTCAGTATTCTCTGAGCTCACTAAATTCATTTCTCCATTCATCAGATGCAGACAGAAAACCCTGCATTTAGAAATATTTTGTGGATCTGAGGTGTTCTGAAAGAAGATAAGCCTTTCTGTTGAAAGATCTAGAAGGCTGATCTGAAATCTCTGTTCACTGACACTGAGGTTCATGGTTCCCCAGTGTTATCCATAATCATGATTTAAATGAAATGTTGAAAAATTATTAGGAGAAAAATCATCCTTTCACTTAGAAAATGTGCATTTAGAGAACTTTGCCCATTTCCTGATCACAGAACTACCGGTGCCAGCATGGTCTAGGCTGGAGCCATCTGCAGAATGACCACACTTCCCATGGTCAGTGACAAATTTGTATCCATAAGGGCTGCCATGTCATAACCTCTGTATACTCCAGCATAAACTGGATTTGAAGAACAGTACACAAAGATAATCAAGGAGATCAGGAATAAGTCTAGTTCCACTTTTGATCTGCCAGTTTAGATGAATTCTGGGTCAAGCAATACTCTGTTTTGTATATAGGACTAAGGTTGGGTGAGTCTTATACATAGCACACTTCTGCAAAACTTTGAAATGTCTACCTGGATAATAAGCTTAAGATGTAACCTTTCAAGGATTCTGTCTTTATAGTGTGATAAAAAAAAAATTGTTTGCCATAGGCTGAAGGGCTCAGAGATGCTATGAAGAGATGGCTGACATGCATTTAAAGAAGGCTCAAAATGAACCACATTAATAATTGTCATGTAACTGAAGGGGCTCTCAGGTGGTCACCTTGCTTTGTGGTTCAGTGAATCCATCACTGCTGATATCACATCTTCTTTTTAACAATATTTCACAAAAAAACAGGGCAATGAACTAAACAGACCAGCTAAAGAAAATAACAGAAGATGTAGCTCAGTTCAAGAGTATCCAGAACTCCATTCTGCTCACTCAGCCTGGGTAGCCTTACTGTTAGCTTTTGTCCTCTCAAAACTTCTACATTTTTGAATTTTCACATATGTTTTCATTCCCACTGCTGCCAATGGGCAGGGAGACAGAGAAACAAACTTGACCCTGTTATACTTCTGGTTGGTTGCTTGCACATCTGCTTTTCCTCTGATTCTTTCACGGATGGTGTTGGTCTGTGCCCTCTGTGTCATGTACCATGCAAAATTCTGGCAACTGAATCATTAATCCATATTTCATTTATTTAATTTAGTTTCATTTTATTTCAGGTCTCGCAAGTGCCCTTCTCAGAAATGCATGTGCATGTGGTGGATGGTGTGCAATAACCTGATTTATGCATATGTTCAGTAGAAAGAAATAATGTAAGTTTCTGGTTCACACAGATGAACATTTCCCCATGTTCATCTGGTGGTGAACATTTCTCCATGTTGCAGGTGGTGCTTCACCCTTTCCATTATAACATTCTGGTAAGTTTTAAGCCTCTCTGGAAACTCTCACTTTTTCTCTGTAACAAAATATTCCACTAACTACAGATATATCAGAGTTCTGTAGATGCAAAAAGGCAGAAATTTTCCAGCATTGTGGACAGAAGACAGAATTTACCACCCTCAGTAGCTAAAGAGGACTTTCAGAAAAGCTGGAGAGGGATTTTTGGCAAGGGGTTGCAGTGATAGGACAAGGGGGAATGGCTTTAAACTAAAAGAGGGAAGGTTTAGATTAGGGAGAAATTTTCAACTGTGAGGGTGGTGAGGCCCTGGCACAGGTTGCCCAGAGAAGCTGTGGCTGCCCCATCCCTGGAAGTGTCCAAGGCCAGGTTGGGTGTGATTCTGAGAAACCTGGGATAGTGGAAGGTGTCCCTGCCCATGGCAGGAGGGTTGGAACTGAATGATGTTTAACATCTTTTCTAACCCAAACCATTCAATGATTCTATGATTATGGGGGGTCAACAAGCAGGCTAACTAAGTGAAGGAAAGTTTGCAGGGTTTAGACAAAAAGAGATACAGAAATGTTTGAGCATGTGCAGAGCACTTGGTTATTTCACTTAGAAGAAACATTTTGAGAGTAGAGGAATACTTTGCAGAAAAACGTCACTGTGCTGCTCCACAGGGGTCAAAAATACAAATCAGGTTTTGGAAAAAGGAGTTGATATCATAAAAGAGAACTTCGTTTTACCTGTGTGACTCCACGTTACTCACATCCTGATGACCCTATGGAGTTGTGTCCCACCTGTCTCAAAAAGGTGCAGTAGGACTGAATTTCATGGAAAGGGTGACACAGCAAGGGATAACTGTGTGAGGGATGATTAAAAGTCTAAGAATCTTCTCCCTCAAAAGTGAATAGCAGAGGAGGAATTTTAAAGAGGCCTTTTAAAACCTGAGTGGTATGGAGAAAATTATAGTTTACTTCATGTTCTCTTTCAATACCAGAACTAGGGGATAATAATAAAACTACCAGGCTACAGGTTCAGAGCAAACAAGAGGATACTGTCCCTTGTGTAATGTATAATTAGGCTGTGAAATTTCTTCCCATGGGATGCTGTTATAAATTTATGTGGGTTCAAGAAGTGATTAGGCAGATTCATAGAAGAAAATATGCTAAGGACTATTAAATGCATAAACACAATGCCTGTCTGAGGAATTCCTGGATGAAAAGCCACAGAAAATGGGCAAATGTCAGCACATGCTGACTCAGTTCTTTCTCTTTCTTCAGAATCCTCTTCTGGCCAATGTCTGGGATGGCATAATGTGCAGAAGAAAATTTGGGTCTCATCTGAAAAAGCTGCTGCCTCCTGAAGAGAAGTGGACTTGCGCAGGGATCTAGCAGTGAGAGAGACAAGCTGAACATGGAATGTGGAGCAGAAGGTGCTAACATGGGATAACAATGGTCCACTGATGAGAAAGGCAGTTCAGGAGTACCAGATCAGCTCTCAGAGCACTGCTCACTTCTGCTTGAGTGGGAAACCATAAAAACTGCAGTGCAAGCCCTTCAGAATTCTTGGCAGAATTGTGAATACACAGTCCAATAGATTAATGCTTTGCTGCAATTTTTGGAGCTCAGCTAAAGGCATATTCAAAGATCCTGATGTTCAGAGTGTGAGTAGTCTCATTCCTGTTCGATAATATCATGAAGGTCAGGAATAACCAGGCTCCTGTAAGGAAATTCTGTTGAAAGGAGTTCACATCCAGATGTTTGTCTGGTTCATATATCCAATGAAGAAATTTCATTAAGTGTCTTCTTTTTTAACTGTGTTTTCAGCTCTCCTTTAAATCACAGTGCAGCTATGTGTCCCAGAGTAAAACTTCATGGTTTTTGCCAACATTAGAAATGTAGACCCAAATTTTGGGGGAGGGCAGAGTGAGGCAAAGTTTTCATGTAACCATGGCTTAGATAGGGCAGATGCTTTTAAAATGCAAATCCAAACTTGTTTATAGTTTTGGTCTGAACTAAGTTGTTATTTGGGCCTTAATGACCTAATGATGCCTTTATAAATATTTGTGCAGACTTAAGCTAAAAGCAAAGAATTTATCTTTCTATTAAAAAAAGAAAAATAAAAAGGCAAACATAAGTGTCCACCATCAAAGCAAGGATAAATCAAACTTTAAATTAAACCATGCCAGTTCTATTTGCCAACATGCCAACAGTTACTTGAGAATGAAGTCAAAGTGCATGTTCTTGAAGATTGCTTACAGTGATCTGCTTGCAGAGTTTGCAAATACAATGATTTCCTCATTTATTGAGTGACAGCTAACACAGTAGCCTGGCTAGTATACATCAGCCTTCCTTCCTCCAAGCTCTGAGGTAGGGTAACATAAATGGAGGAGATAGAACAGGCAATTCTAGGAGAATAAATTGCCATCAATAATTTATCTGAAAAATGTTACTTTTCTTTTTCTTTTCTACACAAATCGTCCATTAATAGGTTATGGCTGAAATTATGTGCTGAAGCTGAACAATTTCTGCCACTGTGTCTATCATGAACTCTTTTCTATGAATGTGTGATTGACTAAGGTCAGGCAGCTTTGCCTACACACATATGTTATGTGCATTGTTTCTTTTCCATCATTGGTTGGCAGGAAATCTAAGAGTAAAGTCTTCTGGAAAAATAGCTCTGAAACCTAATTCTGAGTCTGTCTGCTGATTGATTCAATTATATATTGTTGTCTAAGCTTTTTGAAGTGCTTTACATGTTGCCTTCCAAAAGACATCATTCATGAGGAACCTGGTAACTCTTCATCTCAAAGGCTGAAGAAAATCATGAGCTCATGTAGAGAAGCCTTCAGATCCATCTTCCATGGCATTTAAAATGAACAGTATTGCTCTTTGCCTAAACACTCTGAACAATACATTTTTCTTATAAATGTATTTTAGAATCAGGGATTACTGTAGATTAAGGAGTACCTCTGGAGGCCTCTAGTTCAACCTCCAGTTCTATGCAAGGCTCATTTCATATCTGGGTCAGTTTGCTTGAGGGTTCCCTCTGACAGAGTTTAAGATATCTAAGAATGGAGAAATCACAGCTTGCCTGTTCCAGTGCTTAGCTGGAACATAGTGAAAAATGCTTCCTTGCAAATAGAAGAATTTTTCTTTACTGCAACCTGTGTCTAATGGTTCTTATCTTTTCACTCTGCACCCCTGAAAAGAATCTGTCTCTATCATTTCTATAAGCAGACACCAGGACTTAATGAAGCCTTTGGCCTCAATAAAGTCAAATATGAAATACAGGAAGCAATACCTCTCTGGACAAAATTATGTCAGAATGAAAGCTACTTATAAAATTAATCATTGGGATATTATCCCAGCTTCCAATGGCAAAATTCATCAACACAGATGTCATTGTGATAGGACACATGAAAACATAAAATTTAAGAGAGTAAACAGACATATTTAATGCACGGTATAGTTTCTATGTCTCTAAAGCCTTCTTGTTGCAGCAAAACTCTTCTCTCCAAAATACCCTCACCCCAATGCCACTACTGTGTGTGCACGTAATCCTCACAGAACCTGCCTCAAACATCCTTGACTTTCTGCAATCTCCAATACTTCCATGGCATTAAAAGATTCCCATTTAGACCATCACAGACAAAGAAGCAAAAACCCACCTTGTCCCACTGAAACTGCAGTGCCTTTGTTCTGTGGGAAGCAAACCTTCTCCACAGGCCACAGCACAGGCAATGTGATAGCAGGATAATTTCAGAATGGTTTACAGTAGTCCCTGCAATGCTTGTAATTGCCAAGGAGGATTTTTCAGATGAGATTAGCACAGACTTTGGGGATATACAGTTACAAAGTTATGGGCTTTAATGGTGCCAGTGGTGCAGAGCACTCTGCCTGCTGGCTGATGCTGGAGCCCTGAGGGACAGGGTTTGCTAATGCTGCTGCAGGGCACTGGGGTGGCAGTTTTCCATCCTCCTGAAGGCAGCTGAACTCCAAGGGCCTTCTCAGCCCTCCGTCCCAGCTCCCCTTTCCCACACTGGGAACAGCAAGACCTCAGTATGGTCTTTAATATTCAGACTTGCTGGTGTAAAATTAGTTTTACCCTTTATGGGGCACGCTCAGAAAAGGACACTGAGTGCCTCAGAAAGCACACTCAGTTCAGTTATTGCTATCAGTACTGAGATGCTGATTTCTGAAAAAACAAGAATACACCAGTATCAAGTGATTCATTTCTGCACAGGCATAGATTAAAAAAACCTGTTAAATACCAAAGCCCTTATTCTTCTGTGTGTGCTAACCCAGCCCTTCAAGGAAATTTTTGGCACATGTGTGTCACTAATCAGACCCATTCTCATTAGAGTACAGCTGTTTTAGCATCTTTCTCTAACCCTCATGGATCTCTCCAAGGCACTGAGTCAGTAAGTGATTTTAAATCAATTGCTCTATCCAGATCATGCATTAAGGGTTCTGTGATGGGTCTCACAGGGAAAAGGAGGTCACAGGCAGAGCAGTCCTGGGTGCTGGCCCCTCATGGACAGTGGGATTTCCATTATTGACCTTGAATCTCTCTAAACCAATACCGTGAGCAGACAAAGGGCCACCAGATGGACCAGGAGGGCATGAAGGTGGGTTCAAGCAAAGTTGGCTCACACCAACTGTTGTGATGAATTCAGGCATCTGGAACAGGAGCTAAGACAAACTGTGTGATGTTGCTGAATGGAGGCACTGGAATACTTGGCCCCAGATACTAAACTGCAGCAACCAGTGTAAAGCACTCTTTGCTGCCTTAGTGGTGACAAATTATTTCAGTTAGGTTCAGAGCTAACTGGTGTCTATTCCAGCTGGCATATGTTAAGTGCTAGGCTCCTTCATTGCACTGTATGCTGATGTTAAATTATACTAAAAGAGGGCCTCTGTTAGCAGCCTGGCCATTGACTTTAATGAAATAGCTAATTTGATCATTTTAATTATGAGTTGAGGCAAAGCAAGAGCATAAATGTTAAAATATCATTTCATGCCAGCAGAGAGAAAAGTTGACATTTACCTTAACTAAGGACTAGATTGCTGAGAATGAAGGAGAGAGATAATGAGCACATGCAAAGGAAAATAGGAATGAAAAGGTGAGACAATCTGAAAGCTGGCAAGACACTAGAAGGACATGATCTGGAGCTAGAGAGGGCTGGAAAAACCTTCAGGCTGGGAGAACATGAGAAATTCGATGCAAAGACTCCATGTGCTTCTTCAGTCAGGAAGAATCTCAGTGCTGAAAAATGGGGCCTCTGTTTCCTGCAGTTCTGAAACAAAGCACTGGATATCATACAGACAACAATATCTCTTCTGAATGGAATTATTTTTGAATTTGTAAAGCTAAATTTGATCAAATTCCTACAGGAAGAGAAGCAGGCACACAGACGGTCCTTTTTTTTTTTTTCTTTTTCTTTTTTGTTTTTGGTTTTTGGTTTGTTTGTTTAAATAAATAAAGCCATACTTTCACTGTGACAGGCTAACAGCTACAACAGGCTTCCAACAATGTTAGCACAAGACAGGTTTCTAAGAGAGAAAGGAAAATGGGATTACACAACCCCTTTGATACCAGAAGCAGGGCAGAATTACCAAAGCACTGCAATTGCAAACCGTTGTGGCACCAAAGTACTTCCTCCTCCACAGGCTGAGTTCTTTGTCTGCTTTAGCCCTTTATGAGGTGTGTGGACTTTATATGAATCATCTAAATTCCCTAAGTGAACTTGTGACTTAGAAATTGTCACTGGTCTCACTGAGGCCAAAACGTTGGTGCCCAGCCTTGGCAGGGGTGTCACTCACTCCCTGTTTGGTGCTCATTTAGCACTTGGATGGACCTGGGACTGTGAGAAGCCTGGCTATGTTTGAAGGTAGATGAACTTCTGCTTTATATACCTTGTGGTAGAGCCAGATTTTCAATTTTTTTTTCTTTAAAACCATTTCTTTGTCTTTGTCAATAAGTAAATTGACTGCAGTGAGCTGTGTCAACACCTTTACCCAAAAGCTGAGAGGTGCAAGTCACCATAAGAGCTGGGGCCTGGTGCTGCCATTCCCTAGACAGACCTAACACAGGTCTGGAAAAGTTGCTGTTAATCAGCCCCCTCACCAGGGGATCCTGGATGGAAACTGATGGAAATTCAGAGCTGGAGGAAGGTTTCTTCATCAAAAATTTCTCATGAGAACATGTTTCCTTACAAAAGAAATTCCTTGTTTCTAATAAATTTATTAGCAGTATTGCAAAAAGAAAATACTTGCCTCATATTAAAAAATTTTGTTCTTCCCAAACCAGCAGAGAGAAATTCCCCAAGATCTTACAGTCTAGAGGACTGCTTTGATCTTCCATTAAAGGTATATAATATCTGACAATTTCAGTGGTTTATCGTCTGTGTAATTGGATGCAGTGAATGGATTGGGTCAAATTCCCAGCAGGTGTAAATGACATTGTTGGCAGCTTTGAAGATGCATTTTCTCCAGTTTCTGTCAGCTAAAGATTTTGGTTTGGCTTTGAGTTTATCATGTAGTGGTTTGAAATTTTGTTTGTGTGGGCCTGACTGGGGAAGAGTTTCAGGGAAATCTGGTGCCCATAAGTGCTGGACAGGTATTTGTGGGAGCAGATTTGGCCTTTGTGTCTGCATTGCTTTTGATTGAAGTTTCTGATCTGCAAAGGTTTCCTGTGGGAACCCAGTCAATGCTATAATTTCTCTAAGATGCAGTTTCCTGTCTGTAAGATGAGGGTAGTAATTCAGCACTGAATTTCTCCTCACTCAAGTGATGCAAGGAGAAATCCATTAATGCAAAACATTTGGGTAATAGGGTAATGGTGACTATGAGCATCATGAATACCTGGATTTAGTCCTGCAGAAATGCACTCTTATATTTATATGGAGATAAGAGCCATGCCTTTCTATCTGTTACTGAACCATTTGACATATTGTGTTGAAAAAGCACAAGATAGGGAAATAAATATCTTAATTGCAGTTCCAGAGAAGAATCATGTGGAAATAAAGAATGGAAAATTGAAAAGTGCTGTTTTAACTTCTGTTGTCATTTTTTCTGCCAAGCTATGTGAAGGTTTTGAAAAATAAAAGTGATATTTTGTGGCTCCTGCTCTCCCTCTGTAATCATCCCCTCTCTCTTCTCTAAAGCATCATGACAGTGTGTCAGTTAATAGTGATCTTACATAGAATTAAATTCTCCCTCTCTCCTCAGATCCCCTAGATTCAGCTCCAGGTCAGGCCTGGAGCTCCAACCCTATTCCTTAACAGCAGAAGTTGTGCTAGGATGGATTTAATGACATATTCATAATAGATGCTTTGGGCTAAATCCTAAATGTCTTTTCCTTCATTCTCGGTCTCTGCTCATGCAAACTTCCAGTGAAACCAGTCATTTCCACCAAACCCAGGCTTTGATTTTTCTAGACTTCAAGACACACAGAGAATCAAGCCCTGAGTAAGGTTGTAAGGTTCTTCTTCCCATAAGAGAAGAAGGTGTAGCCCAGAGGAGTGCAAAGAGCTGTCCCATGTTACACCCCCACCTTGCACAGGGCCAGGACCTCTGCTGGCACCTCATGAAGGTCATCCTGAGCTGCTGTCTTGTGTCATGACAGAAGGGATTTGTCCTGAGCATTTGTGTGAGCTGCTGGCATCAGGGGCCATCAGGCAAACTGAATCCAGCAAAGTGAGAGGCATGGAAAGAGGCATGGAGTCAGGCAAGGAAGAGCAAGACAAACAGAGTACGAGGGCCAGGAAGAGCAAGATAAACAGAGTACAGAGTAACTGCGAGGTGGGAGTAGAAGTTGAGCGATGGCGGAGGATGTGATAACAGATGAGGCTGCTATAAGAAGCCTCAACTATTAGTAGTGTATCAGTCTTCTGTTTTACTTAGCAGCGTGCTGGAAAGTGCAATGAATTCAGTCATGTGTAGCTTGCTGAGGGACGGAGCTGTATATGTTTGAAATGCAGAAAGTGCTGAGATCTGGACGGTACCTCAGCCCCTGTTTTATCTTGCACACCTGACACTTGCTGCACTAGGAAGTGGAGTGCAGTTTATTTCACAATGTATGAAAAACATTCAATCATGTGCCCTGCTGTTCATACAGTTGCTAAGAGGATGAGATTGATAGTAAGTGGTCTCATGAAGCTATCAAGCAGCTTCATATTTAGAGCTCAGATTTCTGCCTTTTCAGTCTGCTCAAAAAAGGCCTTTGCAAGACTTTCCAATCTGCCCAATGGGTCTTTTCAATCTGCCAGAAATTATTTAACCTTGCCAAGGCATGATCTGCAGAGAAAACCAAAAAGTCACAAGCCCCTCCTTCCCCAAATCCTTTTTCTGACTCAGCAGGCCAGAAATATCATTTGCCATTGTCTCATAGACTTTTGACCTGCAACTCTTGTGGGTTATTTAATGTGACTTTAGAGCAGGTTGAGCAAGGAAGAGCCCAGCAGTGCCCCAAGCACACACTGGAGAACCAGGGCTAGCACCAGTCACGCTGCTTGGCCACCACTAACCACAGGCTTTTCTCTGGCCAAGCAACACTGCCCCAGGGTGTGGAGAGGTGTGAACAGTCACTGTCTAGCTAAGCTGGCACCAAGTCCTAAAAGTAGTGTGGTTATCCAGCAGAAGCTGCGTGCTGCAGTCAGACAGCTTGCCTTGCTGGTGGGGAAAAGCTACTAAGCTTATGCAAAGCTCTGCTTTGCAGGCAGGCTCTGCAGACACTTGCAAAGATGCTTTTCCACTATGGTTTAGCAATAGAGAAATAAATCCACTGCAGACATAAAATTAATCTCAGGGAATGTCTGTTTAAACAGCAAATTTCCTTCCTAAACTGTCTTTTCAGGAGAATGGCTAGGAAGTGTTTTAGGGTTAATGCCCCTCAGATACTGGCACACTCAAGGGTTCCTCAGCTGCACTAAGGGAGACTGGGAACAGAGAATTGAAGAGCTGGTGGAGATCTGGCTCTTTTTTTTTTCTTCTCACATATCTTCTCTTGACACGCAAGCACAGGCAAATGTCTCTGCAGTGTGATGTCCATGCAAGAAACAAGCCTTAGTAAGAGATGTGCTCAGAAATCTTCGAGGCACACAGTTTAGGACAGAGTTCAGGTCTGAGGGTCCTCTTTATTATGCCAGTATCATGGCAGTGATAACTTCACTGGACATAATATGCCTTTCCCAAAAATCCCCTGGGTTTGGAACATTGCATGACAGACTGCCTGTCCCCCTGAGGAAAATAAAATGCGGGTGCTATCTGTTCCCTCCTCTCCTTTGTTGCCTTCAAGAAAAAATGCCAAGAGGATTCATCCAGAGTCTCCAGACAGCTGGAAAAGATGCAGACACAGCTGAAGTGGACATTGATAAACATTTTCAGAGTTCTGACCACAACTTTTTTCTCCCCAATGTCAAATGACTGATTGCACCATCTTCCTCCTAGCCCCACATCCTCAGCATCCAATTTCTCTGTTCACTTCCTTCCCCAGTCACCTACATCTTCTTTCCAGTCTGGTTTTTCCCCCATCTAGGTTAGATCCCCTGCATGATGACCTTCCCTGTCACTCTCTTCACTCTCTTTGTGCATTCTGCCCTTATCACTAGTCTTTTTTGTCTTGCACATCTATAGTGTGAGCCACCAGTGGCAGCCATCCCTTTTCTTTGCTGGTCTTTCAGGATGGACTTAGAGAGCCTGGTTGGCAGCTGAACATCTCTAAACCTTCTAGTAAGCACAGTTTTTAAAATTCTACTTCAGTGACTTAAATGCATCACACAGAATCACAGAATGGGTCAGGCTGGAAGAGACCACAGTGGGGCCACTGGGCCCAACTTCCCTGCTCAGACAAGGCCATCACAGAGCACAGGCACAGGATTGTGCCTAGAGAGTTCTGGAATATCCACTGAGAGAGACACCACACCCTCTCTGGTCTCTGTTCAGTACTTGGTCACTGCAGAGTGAAGAAATTATTCCTCGTGTTCAGGTGGAACTTCCTGGGCATCACTGTCCATTCCCCTTGTCCCATTGCTGGGCCTCACAGAGCAGAGCCTGGCCCATGCTCTGAGCCCCCCTGCAGACACTGACAGACAGGGATGAGGTCCCTCTCAGTCATCTCTTCTTGAGGCTGAACAGCCCCAGCTCCCTCAGCCTTTCCTTGTAAGAGAAATGCTCCAGTTCTTTCATCAAATTTTATTGTCCTCCAGTGGCCCAGATCCAGGAGCTCCAGGTCTCTCTTGTCCTGAGTAGCCCAGAACTGGACACAGAACTCTGTGTCTCACCAGGGCTGAGCAGAGGGACTGGACCACCTCCCTTAACCTGCTGCCAATGCTCTTCCCGAGGAATCCCAGGATACCATGGGCCTTCCTGGCCACAAGGGCCCTGCTGGCTCAGGGACAGCCTGTTGTCCACCAGCACCCCCAGGCCCTTCTCTGCAGAATGGCTTTCCATCAGATCAGCGCCCAGCCTGTGCTGGTGCCTGGATTATTCCTCCCCAGCTGCAGGATCCATTTACCTCTGCTGAATTTCAGACAGCTCTTCCCTGCCCATCTCTCCCACCTGATGAGGTCCTTCTGCAGGGCTGCACAGCTCTCTGGGGCCACTGCTCCCAGCTTTCTGTCACCAGCAAATTTGCTGAGGAGGCATCTGCCCCTTATCCAAGTAATTTAGGATTAAGTTAAAAAATACCAGGCCCAGTATTGAACCCTGGAGGTATTGTGGATTGTCAAGAAAAAACATGGGCCTCAGGATGATGAGATGTGACACCATGAAGATTTAAAGGCAGTAGTACCATGATAAGTTGTCAACTTTGGTAGCCAAGAGACATAAAACCACAGAAATTCTTGCTGTGTTGTGAGCAGCCACAAGGAAGAAACGCTGTCCCAAAGCACTGCTCTGTAATAATCAGGATATAGCAATCTGCATTTGGTTCATGCTCTGCCACTAATTCATTTGTTGGGCTTGTAACCATATAACAATGCTGTGCTTCAGAGCAACCATCTGCAAACTGAGTGGAGTACTTACTGAATCACAGGCATGTTGTGAGGCTCCATCAATCAATTGCGGTTTTAAAAGGAATCTCAACTCCTGGCCCAAAAGTGTAAATCATCGTAATTTATATCCTTGTTAGAATTTTTCTACACAGGACTTATTTTTTCTATTCTTTTCTCATAACAAATGTACACCAGGTCAGTTCTCAGTGGGTTATTCCTGACTTAAATGTGTGTAAGAGAGCTGAGAAGCAAATCTCTCATCTTCAGACAGAGGAAGGCTCTCAATAATGTAGCTACTTACACACCCTCGAAAATGGAAGCTGTTTAAGAGCTTTGTTTGACTTCAACAGCAGGAAAATGTGCACCTCACTTTGCTCAGCATCAATCCTTTTTAAAGCATATTGTGTGTTTACAAGCTGTCTTGAGCACTGAAATTGATTTTAGGTCTGGGCAGTTATTAAAGGTTCACTTTCCTTCCCTCCTCCAGTTTCAAATTAAGGGATAATATGAGGTGGTGGGAAATTGTGTCCATGAGCTGGTACTGCCTTTGCCCTGACTCTGAGTTTCTCATACTGCAGTTGGTATCCTGCCTGATCTCTACCAGCAACACTATAATCTTTCTTTCAAAGAAACAGTTTAGCTTTGTGTGTATATACAGTCTGGAATTTATTTTGGAAAATATCCGTAAGAGACCCTGGCACAGCTAAATGTAATCAAATTAGCTGAGGTTTAAGCTGCTGCTATGGTCTTACTTCCATTTCAACACAGTCAGATACAGCAATAACAATGTTTAGCACCAGCTTTTTAATTGCTAGTCAGTCCAACCACTGTTTGGATTTGTAGAGATAATGCTGACACTCCCAGCATGTCTGTGGAGGTGAGGGCAGAAGCTTTTCTTCCACTTGCTCTACAACAGATTGGTTTAGTTGGCTTTAAGGCATCCTAGGTAGAGTTCAAAGTAGCACCCACAACTGGAGAATTCAGCGATTATGTTGGAATATTCAGGCCATGGACCACCTCGGCAGCTTGGCAAGAGCTGCAAGTGGAGGCAGTGGGGACACCCCACCAGGTGCCATCGAGGTTTGTGTCACATCCAGGCTAAGGCTGCAGCTGGGTACCCCACCTTCCACAGGCTTTCTCTGCAGCTTTGGTGAAACTCTCAGCTCCTTACCTGAAAAATGGTATATGCAGGAGGAAAATGTTGGTTGGGAAAAGTGTTTTCATTACTGGGAGGCAGTCAGATCATAAATGATGGGAGTAGAGGCCAGAAAAAATATGTTAGAACAAAATGCACTGTGAAAACCATGAATGTAACTGAAGGGTGAGTGTATTCATGTGTCCTCAAATAGGAAAAAAGAAAAAAAAAATAGAAGGAGGTGTGGAAGACCCCACTCAATCTCTTCCAAATAAAAAGGATGAGTATACATCAACCATTTATTCCAAGGAGATAAAAGCTGGATCCTGCTGCTCAAGCAATCAAAAAAGAGAAGTAAGATAAACCAGAACATTTCATTCACATTTCATTCAGCATTATTCTAAATATTCTAAGCAATTTTTTTCTGGACAGAAAAGGACAATTCTACAGCAAATATTCATGACAGCTCCTACTTGGCCTTTACTGTGGCATTGCATTAGTAACAGTTGCAGCTTTTTGCACTAGCCAGCAAGCCCCCCCAGCAACTGCTTTCCTTCTTCAGTGGTGATTTTAATGAAATGCACATTTTCCACCAATTCATTCAGAAATTATTGCACCAAAACACAGTACCCATTGCTGCAGGAAGATGTCTCTCCCAGAGCTCTGCATCTTTGCAGCTCAGTTACCTCTGGTGAGGGCTGTACCTGTTCAGGGATCTTCCTTTCTACCTTGCCAGGCTTTTCCTCAAAGACTTATTCTTAATCGGAGGCAGGTTTGGTATGGGAATTATTCATTTAAAACATGCATTAAATATCACATTGAGGCATCAGCTGCAGTAAATGCAAAAGTGACAGTCACACTGTGAGCATTTGGTAATCTACAAATAGACCTGGAAGTCACAGTGGCTCAGGAAGCAGACGGAGTCGATTCAGTAACAAATGCATCCTTATCCAACACCTTTGCTGCATTAATGTCTCCAAGCAGCTCACTCCTCTATAGTGTGCCTACAAGACGTGCATACATTACCATCAGTGACTGATGCTGTCCCCGTGGCTGCTCATGTTTAATGAAAGCTTTATGCCTATATATAAATTCTGTGCTTGAGTGAAATATCTTTCAAATCCCTCACAGCAGTTCTGGAAGAGACCTTTGGCTTGTACACTGAGAAGTGAACTCACCCTTTCTGCCACGCACAGGCTCTGCAGAATAAAAATGATACATGAGGATAAAAATAGAACAGAAGAGACTATTTAGGTTGGACCAGATGCTCACATTCCTGCCACCTAGGTGGATTTAATATTAGTGAATTCCCTGTGAAAAGAAATGAGTGTGGGAAAAATACGAAGCGTAGGTCTGATCCTGTTCTTTTTTTCTCCCACGTGTGAAGTTGCTTCACACAAGCACCCTTTCCCTAAGTCAATGAGACTCTTCGTGCATGTTTTCTGTCACTACTGATTACTTTCAAGAGGACTGTCATGTTGCAGGCACAGGGGGGATGGAGGCAAGAATTAAAGCACCAGTCCCCTGTTCTACCTGCTTCTGCACAAACACTTCCCAATAGAAGGAACGCCGTCGAATCGTGTGAGTCCTGCCCGAGTGTATCCAACAGAAGTTGCACTCCTTTGAACATCAATGGGAAGAAGGTACAAAGAATAAAATGAGAGCTGCACAGGGAAGGTTCCCTCCTCCATCATTTTCCTGAGCTACTGCTCTAAGGACACAGGTGCATTCACCCAGTAACCTGAGCTCAGCTTCCTCTTGCACTCAGTCGACTGAGCCCATGGTCCACAAACCCTTGAGTGACTGTGCAAATGCACACAGCTGGGAGAAGCAAAGGACATGAAGAGAGCCTGTGAAACTAAAATGAAGCCTGACTCCTTACAATCCAGTAACCAGTCATCATAATCTCTGTATTCCTGATAACAGGAATACAAAGGCCACCAGAACTGATAGATATGGCTATGACAGGCTCTGAGTCAGGCATTGCATTTTTAACTGAGCCACTTCCCAGTTCTTAAAATTGCAATGTTTACTTCACTGCTGCAACTGTATTGTAAAGGACAGACTTCATTCATGGCCAGATCATTTAATGAATGAATTTTGTAGATTGCAAGGAAGAATTTTTAGGGGGGACCTCTGGTGATTCCTAATGACTGAAATTGCAGTGTCTTTCTTATGTATTGCCAGTCGCACTAGGTCTTGGTATTGCTATAGATTTGCAGCCCTCCCCTCATGTGAACAGCATGGCAACAACTACTTGTGTGTGAACACCTTCCATGAACTGTCACTTAAAAGAAGATCCACAGCAAAATTCAACGTAGTGACTCTTTTATAGTAGTAATTCAAAGAAATCCCCCAAAGGGCCAGAGACATTTTATAGAGCAAAGTGAGCCAGGGCTACACCTCTGCCTTGCTCACCTGTACATGTGGGCTCTCTTCCCCTTATCTCTACCCTCTTCCTTAGTAGAGATGGGGGAGCCACATGAGACGTCATTTTATAGTCCTGCACTGGGAAGAGTGGCTAAAAATAGGGCTACCTTCTTGAACTTCAAAGTCTTTACCAAGCCCTGATGACATGGAGAAATTGTAGTGTGTTCTCTGATCCAGGGCCTGGACACCACTGAAGGAAGCTTGGTTAAAACAGATGAAAATGAGTGCTCTTCCTGCTCTGAATAACAGATCCATTGATCCATTCATCTTCAGAAAGGATGAGAATTTTTCATAGAATCATAGAATCATAGGATGGTTGGGGTTGGAAGGCAACCTTGAAGATCATCTCATTCCAACCCTCTTGACATGGGCAGGGACATCTCAACGAGACCAGGTTGCTCAGAGCCCCATCCAACCTGCCCTTAGCTTGAATTTTTGCTGAGAAGGCAAAAAATATCAACAGGGTTCAGGAAGAGGGAGGGCAAGTGCTTGGGAGAAAGATCTGTCATGAGTCAGTGGATAGAGCAACTGACAGAAAACTCAGAGAATCTACTGATTTAAGAGTCTGAGGTAGGGAGAGTATTGGAGGGGATGAAAAAGAATGGTACATACTTGTCTCATTTGCATTTCTCCCTTGCGCCTGTACAGCCTCTGTGGATGAGGGGCTTCTGGGATCAATGAACCTTGGCCTGAATCAGAACTGCTGTTCTGGTCATCTTTATGCCACCATTTTCAGAGAAAGAAAATGATTTCTTAATAACCCTGTGTTGAAAAATAACCAGGTTAGGTCTTCTTTTTAGTACTGATCATGTTTTTCAGTTATTTTTCTTGTTTTGGGGGCTTTTATCTTTTTCTGGTTTGTTGTGACTCCTGTGGTTCATCTGGAAGATGGCTCATGGATTGGCAGCTCTCAGCCCTTTCTTGCACAGAGAGACATTAGATTTCTCTCAAGGAAAGCCTCTGTCAGGTCCAAAGGATGGACTGGAGAACAACTCACAATCCAGGTGCCTTGCTGCTGGCTCTTGCCTTTGTTGCAGAATGAACTCAAAGTAAAACAGGACAGTTGCTGTGATACAACAGCACCCACATGCTCTTACCTAAAACGTGGGAAATTTCAGATTCTGCTTGGCTTTTCATGGAGACAGTTGGTGCAACTTTGGGTTAGCAGAGCTGTCAGCAGCCAGGGCACCCACTGCACATCTCAGAGCTGTCTTCCAGCCCGTGTTCTCTCCCATGAGTTAGACTCAACCCAAGAGGAGCTAAGTTATGTGTTGTCCTTTTGAGTTAACTTTCCTTTGGTGACTAAACATGGTTTGCTCCTTTGGTAGCTCCATCTGTAGCGGAATAAAATACTTTTTTTTTTTTTAATCTTATGGAGAAAACTATTGTCCAGGAATTTTTAGTCACTTCTCTCTATATTAAAGAAAAGCCCTTCACTCACCACTTACCCCTCCAATCCTTTCCAGAGATATTTTCTAGATTCTTCATCTTTACAGTTTTCTTTAATTTATGCTGTACATCCCAGGTCCAAATCCTGCACTCAGTTTGCAAATGAACTTTCTGTTCCTGGGTGTGTCTCTGCCTCTCACTTGTCTGAAGCCTGCCACTTCAGCAGAACCTGTAAGCTGAGCCATAGACCATCCTGCCCAACATCAATCCTTCTACCTTGGAGTTTGCCTGACAGCTCTGTTGTAGATGGAAATATTGAAGGACATTCCCCTTTGCAAGTTATTTTCCCTGAGGCTCAAATATTTATGTGGTGTTGGGTCTAGATGAGCAAAGACTGGTCCTCAGAGTGGTGGGTACTTCCTTGGTAACAGGGTCAGCAAAAAAGAAGAAAACTGCAGATTCTTATGGAAGTAAATAGATGGTTTTTTTAAAAAAAGAACTGTTACTTTTCTCTAAGCAATTTTGAAACGTTTTGTGAGTACACACAACAGCATGTATTTTTCAAAACATCAGTAAAATGTTAATATTCAGATATTTTTCCAGAAAGCACCACACCAATCAGCATCTCGTCACTGTCGCCTGACCAAAGGAAGGCTCTGAGCTCATGGCTGTGCCTGTACCCCCACAATGTCACACAATGTCACACTGCTCTGTGCCTTAAGTCCCACAGACCCCTCATCCCTTCCCAGCTGCCCACAGGCCCCACTTTGGCCTCATGTTAACCATCACTTTCAGCTAAAGGTTAATTACTCCAGGGGACATTTCCATCCAAGCTGTTGCCCGCATGTTGCAGTCCCTGCCTGAGTCCTATTTTTAGACCATCTCCCTCCTTGCTATTGATCCCAGTCACCCTCTGTTAATTAGATACACACAACACACACAGCATTTGCAACTCATTTATCAATTCTGTTCAGCACCTCCCTCCCCTGAGATGTAATTTGGAGCCCTCCTTGAATCATGCTATTGATCTTTCCCAGCAACTTTGCTATAGGATTCTCTGTGTTGCAAACTATTTATAGATTCCTCTTCTCCTGCTCTCCCCTGAGGAATCAGAAATGGGCAAAGGTAATCAGACTTCTATATTTAAGGAGTTGATCGAAACCAGATATTTCCTCTTTCCTCCACCTTTCCCCTCCTTCCCTCTGTTGCTGATCTGTACACGCTTCTTTTTGCAGGTGAGTACCTGCCCTATGTGGTGCTGTAAAAATTCTGGTAACTCTCAGGTATTGTGATTCAGAATTTGCCCTGGGTGAACTCTTGTTTGCTGAATTGATAAAACAAATTCTTCCTCCTCCCTGCATCCGGGAGTTTCCCAAAGGGCCTTGTGACCAGTTTCATCCACTCAGCTTGGGGTGCACCTTTCAGAGGTCTTCGGTCTTGGAGACTGACTTCTGATCTGACCCACCTACAAGGCACTGGGTTCCCTTTGCCCCCTCATATCTCAGGAAGGTTATCCAAAGGCTTTAGACAATGTATAGCCAGGAGTGAGACAGACAGAGTTGCTTTTATGGATGGAGAGTAACAGTAATGAGCCCTGTGGTCCTAGATTTGAGAAAGACCTAAACCAAGGGAATGTAACCTGGGGCTCAGAGAAATCAGGACCAGCTCAGCTTTCACTGAGCAAGGCTGAAAATCCCAGCTCTAACACAGGAGGATGCCTACAATTATGGGCAAGGCGACACCAGGAGGGACAGCCTTGTCTCGGGGAGTACATAAAAGCAGCCTCAGGCTCCTGTGGTAACACCTGCTGCTGGAAACCTGATGGTGAATGAGAGGCAGGATGTGGCTAGAGGGCCTGAGGGATTACACCTCCATAGGGTGTAGGCTCAGGAGCCATGGGGCTGGGGCTGGACCCTGTGGAGCTGGGCTGGCTCCTCTGAACCATTGGGAACATTTTGCTGCATGTATGTAGGTTGTATGTAATGAGCATAGAATCACATAGTAGTTTCAGTTGGAAGAAACATTAAACATCATCCAGTTCCACCCCTGTGACATGGGTCTGAGTGCATGCCTATGCTTGGGGGATATGCTGAGTCTGGGGAAGGGGCTTTGCTGTGTGGAGGGCCATGGCATGGGCAGGTTTTGAAGTGTGTGATGCTGTGGCTCATTTGGCTGGGGACCTGAGGGAGTTTGGATGTGTGGGGTTGTGGTGTGTGTGGCTGTGGTGTGTCGAGGTCAGTGTGTGTGCGGGACTGCAATGTATATCTCTGAGTGGAGTGGAGTGTCAGCACAAGATGTGCAGGTGTGGTGAGTGATTGTGGTGTGTGTGACTGTGGGGTGTGATGCTTGGGGTGTGTAGGGCTGTGCAAGTGTGTGCATGGGGACCGTGGTGTGTGACGCTCAGACTGTGTGTGTGCCTGTTCGGTGGTGTGCAATGCGGGGTGTGTAGGGCGATAGTGTGTGAAGCTCGGGGCGTGCAAGGCGCTGCCTGTGTGTGTCGGTGGCGTGCGGGGCTGTACGTGGCGGTCTATGGAGGGGCGGCGGAGCTGCGCTGGAGCTCAGAGCGGGGCCGCGGAGCCGCTGTCCCCCGGGGCGGCGGAGGTGGCACAAACCTGTCCCGGCCGCTACGCGCGGCTCGGCTCGAGGGTGGGAAGAGCTGTCCCTGCGGGCACGGCACATGCCCGCCCCGCCGCCGCCCGACACGTACGCGACAGTTGTC